>JASVER010000035.1:7610619-7659669 GCA_030449065.1 Oceanodroma leucorhoa
GGAGGTTTAGATTGGATATTAGGAAAAATTTTTTCACTGAAAGGGTAGTCAGGCATTGGAACAGGCTGCCCAGGGAAGTGGTGGAGTCACCATCCCTGGAGGTGTTCAAAAAACGTGTGGATGTGGTGCTTCAGGACATGGTTTAGTGGGCATGGTGGTGTTGGGTTGATGGTTGGACACGATGATCTTAGAGGTCTTTTCCAACCTTAATGATTCTATGATTCTACGATTCTATGATTTAGTTCAAGCTTTGGTCGAACTGGATGCACACATTTTGGCGTGACCATTCTCATTTTCCGAATGAATCCTGGGACGTTGAACAAACGCTAGATTGTGGCTCATTAGGTGAAGCTGAAGGCAGTCAAGTAACGTAAAAAGAACATATATGCCAATGCATGGAAACAAATGACCTAAATTAACATCATCACAGAAATCTCAGAGGAACTCCTTTAAGCCTTCAAGGGAACCACCAGCTCCAGCAACTGAGATACCTGTTGCTCAGATCAGTGTAATGTTGAACAATTTTGGAATACCAGGTTTCCCCAATGGTCATTTTGCATGCTCAGCGTTTAAGAGCGTACAGAGGAGATACAGAAAAGCATCCCGGAGGCCTCCCTGACATTAATTCGTCGGCATTAACAAACTTGAGTTAAAGTCAACAAGAATTTTGAAGGAGTAAATGTTCAGCAGTGTCTGCAGGTGCTCCTACCAAGGAAAGGCTCATGAGAGCTTGGGATTATTTTAACTTTTCTTTTCCCCATTGTCTACATTTTGTTTAGAAATTTGGAAGRAAATGATAAACTGCACTCATGCTCTGAGGCTGTGATAATGAGATTTGTAAAAAAATTTGTTTTTTGATTTTATGGAGACRTAAGACTCTCTCCATTGGTTTAAAAAACTGTATTTCAGATGAGGTGGAATCCTTGTTACTGCTCTTTTAAAGAATTAAAAAAAAAAAGTATTGATAAGGACGCCAGGCAAGAAAAGTATAGCGTGCCTTGATTATTACAATATCCTTTATAGCCTTCTCTTCCTGTTATGGCATGGTTTAAACGTATGGCTTTTTACAGCCCAACCATAAATATCTTTCTTGTGCTTCTGATTGCATTTTTGATGGAATAACACACATGCCACATGTCTGCTCTTGAGATGAAGCTGTTTGTGATGTATCTACTCGCTTTCTCTGCTGCAATCAGTATTTTCTTTTCATATGTTTATAATTCATCTTAGTTAAAAGGACACCATTGTGGCTGACAGAAATAAAAACTAACAGGCCTTAAAAACCACAATAAATATGAATTCATTCTTTCAATTGTACCCCTGAGGCCTGACACTGCAAAGTGGTGAGAAACTTGTATTCATATGGAAATCAATGAGACTCCATGAGCCACCCCTGTGACACGTTCTAATCTATGAAAATACCCCTCTTTTATTTCCCTTAAATTAAAAAAAAAAAAAAAAAATACTGATGGAGACCCAAGAGGGAGAAGGTGGAGCGAGGAAAGTAGTTACAAATATGTTTCAAATTGTCTCTCTATGAAGATACCCTCGRCTGAGGACTTCAATGAATTGCAGTTTGATGGGAGCTGGGACAATATTCAGGGGAGGTATTTCTATAGGATTGCCCTGTATTTCCCAGCGTTGATGATCAGAGGCAGGGTAAGGGCTGGGTGGACCTGTGATCTGCACCAGCGCTGCCGTCCTTCGAGAGCAGGCTCGCTGTGGGTTATCGGAGATGTTACGGAGAGGTCACGACTCAAAAGGACAAGACGAGTGAATAGACTKAGGGCAAAAACCGTAAATAAAATACTAAGGAGTGTTTTAACTTCAGGAAAACTTCCTAYCTCTCCTCAATGCTTTTTCTTTAAAGATATATGGATGGATATTGTTAGTTAGTTACCGGTCTTTGCCATTGTCTGCCACCTCGTTTCATGTAATTGCTGCCGGGAAAGTGAATCGGGATGAATTAGAGCTGAGGAAAAAGGGGTCTTCTGCCAACGAGTCCAGAAAAGCGATCCAGGCTCCGGAGTGCCCGGTTTCCCACAAAACTGTGGTGGGTCATAAATGGCTCAGGGACCTTGTTGTCCTCTCTGTGGTGGGGCCACCTGGCCTGGCTGCAGTCCCAGAGGCAGGGATGCTGCCRCTAACCTGCCCTGCAGGTGGAAAATGTGAAGCAAGGTCGCAGCTTTAAAGCTTTCAGGTCAGCAGTATTTCATAGAATCATAGAATCCTTAAGGTTGGAAAAGACCTCTAAGATCAAGTCCAACCGTTGACCCAACACCACCATGCCCACTAAACCATGTCCCAAAGCGCCACATCCACGCGTTTTTTGAATGCCTCCAGTGTTGGTGACTCCACCACTTCCCTGGGCAGCCTGTTCCAATGCCTGACGACCCTTTCGGTGAAGAAATTTTTCCTACTGTCCAATCTAAACCTCCTCTGGCGCAACTTTGAAGCCATTTCCTCTTGTCCTTTGGTAAGGATAATGGTGTAATGATCATCACTCATTAATCATCCTGCTGGGATTAAGAAATAGAGGTTATGAGCTGCGTTCTCAAACCATCCATATGCTGCTTTGTTTGAGTAAGAAAAATTCCTTAGTTATGCTAAAGTTATGTTTAGGGTATGGGCAATTGTTACGGTACTGAGAGCAATTACGTTACATAAAAGGTAAAGTAATACGTATACAATAAGCATTTCTCATTTTCATTCAGTAATGCAGGAAATAAATGGTATACTACTCCCAACTTGGCTAGCTCACATGGAATACGAAGACAAAATGAAATACAACACTTCTTTTTTCAAAATTTGCTGTTAATTTTTCAGTTACATAAAACATGATCCCTCTCCTTAAACTTCTCATGCGGATTAAGGTTAGATCTGTAACATATGGCTTAAGTGTAGTGATGGACCAAAGAAATGGAGTTCCTGTTTAAGTCCTTCTTCTGGTCAGAGGAAGTTTAGAGTCGGGATTTTAACCCAGGTACGGAGAGGGGCCTCTGAGCGCTGGATCTGCACAGAAATTTTTGGGATAACAGAGCGGCAGCCGTCTTAGTGGGAAGAATAGTAACAGGGGACACTTGGCAATATTTCTTTCATTTCTTTCATGTCTGCTCGTATCTGAAACAACATGAAGCAGATAGGGAACTCAATTGGAGTCGCGGTTACGACCATTTTGTTCTTCCCTGTGGTCTCCTTCACCCTAAAAAAAATTTCTAGAAGGATGTAGGTAAAAAGCTTTCTCATTTTGGATATCATTGTTCCATCTGTTGCCACTGATGGGATATTTTATGATGGATTGGTGGGTTATTATGCATTTGTGCCCAGATACTGAGGTTTTGTATATCTTGCAGCACGTTGCATCTCAGACAAAGAAGGTAGAAAAGAGTGTTTTAAAAATGTGAAAAGAAAAGAAATCAAAGTAAAAATTTGGATGAGGCAAGTATGTAACAAAAATGTGCAGAGAAGCTCTAGAAAGGTAAAAATAAGTTGAAATCACGCTACGTCGTTAATATTTTAGTGATCAGATATTGATAATTAATCTATGCTGTGGGGGGTGAAGGAAGGGATGGACTGAAGGTTCTTCTCTCTTCACCTAGGGGAGGCCTCCATCACTCCCCGAGTTTGTGAAATTAATCTCTTAATCCCGTAGAAGAAGCAGAAAGAGCTTTTCGGAGACATGCCCCATTTTGGAGCAGTATGAACCAGGTTTCAGAACATCAAATCTATTCTGACACAGGTTTGTCTTTGCAGTGCCAAGGGACTAATTAATTTTGTTTGCCTAGCCAAAAAGAAAGACCACTGTAGTAGAACTGAAATGAAATTTAGGAAACACAGGGTCGGTATAGGGAGATATTTAAATTGAAATGGTTTGATTTGACTTGCARTCTTTTACTGGCCCTAACACAGTGTTTATTTCGTTGTGTTAACACGTTGACATAAACCCAAACRTTTTTGTTTTCCACTGTGCCCTAGGAACGTGTGACATTTTGTGACTACCTGATGATAATCCCTGTCTGCGTTAACTATATTGCTTCCTAGCCAAGAATTACAATGCAGGATTGGAAGGACTGGTGTGTCGGGGAGGCCAGGTCCCTGGAAACGCAAKTTTTTTTGGTGCAGACGAGCCCACAGAGCTCCTCTCCACATCCCTCGGACACCTCGGGGCACAGGGCAGTCCCTGAAATGTCTAATAAACTTTGCATCTATCGTAAAAGACCAAAAGCCCCAACTGTCTTTTGCTGCAGGAGAGGARGAGGAGAGATTGAGAGCATCCAAGCACTTTGCTAGCATTAGTTGTTTAGGTTCATGGTGTCAGGTGCATCTAGCTGTTTTGTGGTTAAGAAAGCAATAGGGGAACTTGGATGCTTGACTGCTCAGCTCTTCTGTCAGCCCRTGTCACAGGGATGCCTTTTAATCAGTGGGTTGCAGTGAGATCCTTTCAAAATATCGGGGCGATAAAAAAGATGAGTGAGATGCAGTGAAAAAATGCAGTGAAATCCCTTCAAAATATTGGAGGGATAATAAAGATGAGCTTTGGTGGCTGCAGCGTGCCCGAGGGCCTTTGTAGCATGGGTGCTCGTGCTGTCCCCATCCCAGAGAGCTGCAGAAGGTTTCTCGTTGAGACTAAGGAACCCAACCCGTAGCGCGTCCGACTTTCCCCTGTTACGTGGCATAATCCTGAAGGAACGGGAAGCATAACGCTGGTCCTCCGACGTTTAGTGCTGTGTTTTCAGTGAAAAAAGCCATCCCTGRAAAGCTTACCCATTATTAACGAATAAATACGACGCCGACAGCCTCATCGTTGCCAGCCCTGTAATGAAGTCCAATGACGTCTGCTCCGTTTTCCACCGACGCTGCTCCGAATCAATGGAAAGGGACCCGTGAAGCAGACRTCTCCGTGCCAACCCTCTCTGGCCGACAAAGGCGAGAGAGGCTGGAGAAGGAGCTGGCATCTCCGAGATCGTTTAGAGCCCGGCTAAATTAGGAGGCAGTGGACGATATGAGGTGCCCGCACTTTTAGCCCGAGCTTCCTCCTGCGGCGCAGCCCTTCATCTCATTCCCATAGCTCTTGCTGCTCGCCGCCACCGGCTCCGTTAGCATGCAGATTAAGGTTCGTTGTTGATCTTGGGAGTAAGAATTCGACAGCCTTCTCTGCAAGACGATGGGAGCAAAAGAGCTATTTTTTTTTTTTCCAGGGGAGCTGCAGACTTCTTTAGGTGAAATGTTATCTTTTGGCGTAATTAGCAGTTGATTTTTGATGTAATTAGTTGCTATTTCGGTCTAATGGCTGGGGCATGCATGTGGGATAGGGACAGGTGGGACAATTTTTCTGCAGGATTAACAGAATGGCAGAAAAAGCTTCTTTCCTTTCTGTGAAATTTATTCAGGGCTGCAAAAATGCCWGCCTAATTAATAAGCAAGTCCATAATAATCTTATCTTGCAGTGGAAAGGTTTTACATGAAGCCATTAGGGAAGTTAAGACTTTGCCTTTTCAACTGAACCCATCATCCCTGCTGGTGAAAACCTGCATGGTGATGGAGCGAYGAAGAGTTGTTTTGTATTTTATCATCTGGAGTTGTCATTACAATTTCCACAGATCAGTTATGCTTCTCCAAGGTTTATTAATGATCTCTTTATCTAACCTTAATTCCATGGCGCTGACATATAAGAAATATGTCCCGCTGTACGGGCAGGAGTTTGAATTGTCTGAGCAGAGCTGGTGAATGACTTCCAAGGAGCCATCTGAAATTCTGCAGTTGTGATTGATACATAAAACAAGTGTTGCATGAGACCAGATGCTCTTTGCAAGCCAAATTTATATTTGAATGTATGCAGAAAGCGTAGCCTCTACGAACAGCTGAGTGTGCATTTCACAGCTCACATCCGCGGCAGGTACAGTTGATAGAGTCTCAGATTTGTCTGGGCAGGTCTCGTACGTGTACTTACTAAAAATTGTACTTCTTTACTCCACTGTGAGCTGAAGTTAGTGCTAGTATTTAGGTATATGAGTAAAACTGCAGCAGAGCCCGGAGATTTCACTAAGGGTCTTAATCCACTGTCACCAATGCACATTATACGTTGGTCCTCACGTCAGAGAGGGTAYAGGGGTGTTCCAACTCTAACTCAGAAAGATGTAAATACTCAGCTCAGATTGTAACAGATTACTGCTTTTACCTACGAAAATCCTGTGTTCAGTCCCTGATGTTTTGTTCTTGATGGCCATCGTACTGTGAACATCCAGTYCCAGTACTTGAAAAGCTAGTAAGTGGCAACTACAGGTGAGATTGCAAATGAATACGTAAAACACTGTGTGTGTGTTTCTATTTGCATTTATTACATGTGATTAATAAGATTTAACAAAAAAAAATTATTTCCATTTTAAACCATTTGACTCCATTGCTCATGAGCTGATTTCTTGCTTTAGTTCTGCAGCACAATTTTGTTTTTTAGGAGTTGGACCTAATTTTGCAAAGCACAGTCTGGGCATAGCTRCAGGGACAAAGGTAATTCCATGCCTTTGGGGAGATAAAAACCACTCCAGGTCAGAAACACAGCTAAACCCAGAAGAGATGAGTTAAATTCCTGGATATTTCACTGACCTTGTTGAGTCACTTTACTCCGTCCTCTCTTCTCCAGTGACACCACTGGCTCTCGGGGACGGAGCAGCTCTAACACCTCCGGCTGGTCTCAGTGAGAACATTAATGACACTACAAAACTCCTGCTCGTGTTTTGCAGGGCCATGAATTGGCGTGTACTTAAATATACGTACGTTCTCCTTTGCCTGTTGAGGTACAGCTCTTACCAACCTCTGGAGCTGGGCTCGGTGTGGAAGCTCAGCAGTGTGATGGAGAGACTACAGGAGGAAAATACTGACAAAAAGACTATAGGATGAAAATACTGACAGAAAGACAAGGCTCGAAAAGGTAAATATGCTGCAAGGGAAGTTAAAAGAAGGGAGCTTTAAAAAATGACAGACTCAGAGCAGTTAAATCTGCGTGAGAGTATGGAAACTAAATCCATGAAAAATGAATGAACAATAAGTGCATCAAGATACGAGTTGCATAAAAAGGAATGTGAGAGGGGGAAGGTTGAATAAGAGACACAACATGTTTCCTGATTTTTATGCAATGTTAATGGTAATTTTGCTTGTCTTACCCGTGTCAAATTCCAGAAGTATTGTCAGGTACAGGAGAGCTTATAGCATAGCACCATTTCCTTGCTCTCTTTGGATGTGGTGGAGCGATGCATGAGCGCTTACAGCTCCCAACAGCCCTTTACACGTGCTAACACGAGGATTTCGGTTTCTGTGATGGGGAGGCATGAAGGGCTCAGCAAGTCTGTGTCCCAGCCTGCAAGGCAACCCATTCCTGACTTCAGATCGACTGCAAACCAGTAGATTTCTAACCCAAAAYGGCAGATTTCTACCCCCAAACAGTAGATTTCTACCCCARTTTTCATCTGAGAAGCTTTAAAGGKCTGCAGATGTGTTATTTGAAAATAAATCTTYGGRTGCTGCATACAGTTGTACCTTTAGCACTTGATTTTCATAATGGGTAGAAATGAAAAGTGACTGTTAGCATTAAATGAACAGACAACAAGATGGAAGCTGCTCCTCACCATTGCCTTGTCTTTATACGTTAACTCAATTATGTTTGTTTTAAATTCTCCCCGTTCAATAGCTAGCACAGCATCGCGTTCCACCAGCGTGTTTGCAAATGAAATGAGTCGAATAATTTAATTTATTACCAGCAAAACTAACTGGCAGCACTAAAAAGTGGCAAAAGCATTTTTGGCTGGTGTTTACATGGGAAGAGTGAGCCAAAYTGTCCCAAACGGGAGAAAAACCTGCAAATCGTGTCCTGGATGCCCTCCTCTCTCTTGGAGCTGTWTGCGTGTGTTCATCCTGCCGCGGTGGCCTTGGGGTGGAGAAAATGTGGCTGTKTGACTTTTTCGAAATGAATCCGATGAAGACAGCTTTCCTTTTGGTATTTAGAATGAYGATGGCAAGCGATGCTATAAAAAACCCTGCTAAAGGTGACGGAGGAGATCGGGTCCTGGTGAGGGCTCTGGGGATTAGCGATCGCTGTGGAAATGGTCATGGAGCCTCAGACAACGGTGAATTTTCCTGTTCTTTCGCGTCTGGCACCTAGTTCAGTCACGTGTGGTTTGAGATGTCTTAATGTAGCTAAAATCTTTGGGCTTAATGTAGGTGTAAGTCAGTGAAACTTAATGGTGTGTGACTACAGACCGGACAGTGTTAACTCTCCCTTGTCATCTTGAGCTGAAACTATGGAGAACTTCACTGGTTCAGTCCATGTAATTTCATCTGCTGCTGTAAGATTTCTTCACACAAGTAATCTTTGCTCCTTATTTAATATTTTGTGCCTGTATGATGGCATCAGCACGTGCAGGCTGGCCACCCTGCTCCGTGGAAAAGGAGTCGTGGGTGATGGAGACCCGCTGCTGGGGACTAAGCAAGAGGCGGTGGGTATCCCTTCCGCCGAACAAGTTTTCACTTGCATTTTAATATTTCTGCATTTACCAGATTTTCTTGCCCTCCTTTAATGCTCGAGGTGTGTGGAAGTSAGCACAGTTCATTTTTTTCCACTGTAGTTAGGCAACCAGATATATTATAGGACAGAAGAAGAAATTTCTGGTCTGTAGGCTGAATAAAACCTGCAAATTCATTTTGCATGGTTCATGGCCGCGTGACTTTTTCAATGTTTTTTAACAGTATTTTGGATAGCAGTAAAGTGTGCGTTARCCTACACTGTGTCCCAGTCCTCTGAAATGCCTTTTTGCTGCCAACAAGGGAGAGGTTTCCCACCTGCGCAGCGGCAGGGGAAGGAAAGCTTGCTCTTTGCCATCGATTCCCTTTTCACAGAGCTACAGCCCAGAGGTGTCGTTTGGAGGCACGAATGCCTATTCATAATACGCGTCAGTGAAATCTTTAATTAAAAAGAAAAAAAAAAAAAAAAGACACGGTCGGAGCAGGGAGAGGGGAAGAATTGGACTCCCGTGGTGCGGTGCGTGGAGCAGGCGTTAAGGGGATGAGCTGCGGTGCCCGCTTCGTCTGGCAGCCGATAAATCCCCGCCGAAATCCCCGCGCCGGCAAGCGGGGCGAAAGGTTTAACGGCGGGGTGCCGCGTCGGTGGCAAGGGCGGTGGGTGCCCCCGAGCCCCGAGGCGCCCGGCGGGGGCCACCGAACGGGAGCCGAGCTCCTGGCGAGCGGTGCGTGAACCTTCAGGGGGGGCCGGGAAATGCAGAAAGGGCTGCAAGGTAGGGAAGGGATCAGCCTGTTGAAATTCGGGCCTCTTCGGTGTTGTTAAATTGAATTCCGGTCCATTAAGCAGGGGGTTTTAATTGAGTAATGCTGCTTTCCAAATACTTATGAGTAATACCTATTGTTAGTACGTCTGGTTGGCGGAGTGGCTGAAGAGCAAAGCTAAAACAGAAAAGGCCTAAAATGAGAAATCTTTTGTTTGCTTCTTTTTTTTTTCTGAATGCACTGTCTTGTTTCAGTCTGCGTGCACAATATTTTTTCTTGAATCTCTGGCTTTTTTAATTAGAAACATAAATACAGGCTATACCAGCATTATTTTTAGAGGAAAGGAAAAGTATTGTACAGAACCAAACATTACGGATTCTTTTGTTGTTGTTTTATGTTTCCATTCAGAAAATGGGATACCCTTTCCCKAAAAAGAAGCTAGTTCCCAACTTTTGAGCATAACACAATAGGAGGGGGTAGGAGAAATAGCTGAGAGAGATGCAGCCTCTTCCTTACCATGGAAGAAAAGCTTGTATTTGAGTGAATAATACTAGCAATATAGCCGAGATAATGCAGACTGTTTTTGTAAAGCACTGCTACTTAGATACAATTACAAACAGTTTATCTTTTGGCAGAACTGTGTAGTTGTCAGGATCCCTGTTTGTGTAATTCGTAACATTTAAGACAATTGAATGGATGCGCCACGTGTAAAGTCTTTGATTCGGCAGAGTTTCTGGACCTTCAAAAAACTACAGGAATTTTCTATTAAGGATACAGTTGATGAATCCTGAAGGTAAGAAYTGACCGTGTGGACTATTGGCTGTTAAAAATAATAATAGGTTTTCTATAAGGATTTATGTYGCAGTGGTAGGGGATAAGTGAGATGTATCTCACCTTTGTGCTCTAGGAGAGTGTGAGGGGCTCGGAAACGCTCGGTGTGCAGCGAGGTCCTGAATTTGGCTCTGCTGTCATGCAAGTACAGAGAGCCAGCTGATTTCAATTCTCCGAGTGCATATTTAATTTAGCAGTGTATAGCAAGGTAGGGGATCTGATAGATTTTTTTTTGTTAAATTATRGAGGGGAAAAATTTTGTGCGCGTGGAGCAAACCCAAGGATCCGTTTTTGYTGGGGTGGTTGTGCCTCGCTCAGCGGATACTGTCTGACCTTAGCGCTGTCTGGAGACTGAAGTATGGGATTTGATTTGTAAAGGTCTGAGATCTTGGGAAAACTCCAGCAGAGCATTTAAACCCATACATAGTCTCATTAAAACAATCCGTTCAGATGTGGAAATGAATTTGCCGAGTTATCCTTGTCCCTGGGCTAAATACTCCTCTCCTACATAATAGTAAGAGCGTAGACTCGGGGGCAGAGTCAATTATAGACGAACGCGCTGTCCCCGGGGAAGCGAGGGGTTGTGGAGCTACCGAGAAAGCAGGAGGCCAGATGTCCTTTGATTAATGGGACACCCCGTGTATTTTGGGCATCTGGCAGGCAGGCAGATCGTCACTGCTGCTACTTAGGGACCGCGGCCCCCGGTCGATGCCGTAATTGCTCGGCCCCTGGGTTACCACCCAGCCGCTTGCCTTTGCTTGGGGAGGGGGGAACGGGAGGGCACGGCCGGCCCCGGTCCCGCGGCTCCCCGGGGCGCAGCGGGCACCTCTTCTTCGTGCCGGGCAGTGCCCTCAGCTCGTGAGTCCCTCACTGTTGTGTCAATCAAAAGGATGGTTAAAAATAGGAGTTCCCTGGACCCGGCCATTGTGCAGCTCATAGGATACAGAGTGGCATGTCGGCGTTCATTTCCCCGAGAGCGAAGGTGACCCAGATGTGGTCCTCCGAGGAAGCCGTTCCTCAAGGCACCGCTTGCAGCCAACGCGGGGCCCGGAGGAGTCCACGAGCCCACCTGGGCGCACGCGGGGGGACGTTGGCTGCGGTTGCCGCGGAAGGACGGGCCTCGTACCGCATCGCCGCGCAACGGTTGCCACTTTTTCCCCTTGCTTTCCTAACGCAAGGTCCCCGTAAAGAAAATGACTCCTTTGTAGTTAACTAAAATGCCACTTCGCACGGCAGAAGGAAACACCACCGTTCCCCCGGCTCCTTTGTTGCCTGAGTGAAAAGCTGGGGAAGATAGATGGGTCACTCTGCCTACAAAAGGGGCACGATTACCCTGTTTCCAATTTCTCTCTTAAAACGTAACACAGAAAGGAAAAAAATGCAGATGCAGCTTGGTAACACATACATCAGCATTTACTTCAAAACTCTAAGCATTAGTGGGTATTTTTAAATGCGAGCAGTGGGGTATTAACTTCCCAGTATTATGTGTATGGAATTACTTACGCCGCTGTCTTTTGTTAGCTGACTCATAACTACCCACATTTTAGTATTCACATAATTAAATTTTATAAGAAAGCAGCAGAGTGATGTTTAACTTTTTGTGGTATAAAAGGAATGAATTTAGGTCTTTGCTCATTCAAGTGATGTATATCTATTTTCATATATATGTGACTCGGGGGCACATTGTGTTACATAATGAAATACATTTTTATATTCTAGCAAATAGTCCTATTTCCCTTAATTTCAGAAACACCGGGACGTAAATCCCAGCAGACCTCCCGCTGCTCTTTTGTAGCCCATGCCCCGCGGGCAGGASAACCCCCGAGCCACGGCCGAGGGCGAAATAAATGGGGAGGACGTCGGTGGCCTCGGCCGGGACGGCTGCACCGCCGCCGCGAGGGCTCTCGGGGGTCTCCCGGCGCGGGACCCCGCATCTGGCAGCGCCGGGCCGGGTYGCCGGCCCTCGGGGCTGCCGGCAGCTGCCCGCGGGTTGCCCACACAATAGACGGCATCTTGTCGACGGGAGGAGGTAGTTTTTTAAGCGGTCCCTGGGGGAGCCGGGCAAGACAATGGTTACCTAAAGAAGCCGTAGAGGCTTTATATGAGAAAAAGAAGCATCTGTTTAAGGTCTAGTCCTTGGAGTGGCTCTATTCAACCTGCTGGAGTTGGGCTCGCCCGTTTTAATTGCCCCTCGCGCTGTTTAGCGGGAGTGTAACGCTTTCTGAAAGAGAAAAGCAAGGAAAGTTGATATTTTTTCTTTTTTTTCCCCGGTGCGTATGTGGCTTTTGCTGAGCTTGTTTCCAAGAGTTTTCTGCTCCTTAACTGCCTGCTGCTGTGTCTGATGGCTGTCTAATACCCAGCTAACAGGAGGAACACTGCGGGAACGTCTGGAGCAATTGCATTTCTTTCTTGGCTGTCTCTGAACCATGTAGCTGGCTCTGTCCTTGATTGCACCAGCATAAATACAGACTGAGCCCCTGGTAACTCTTCTCTGCTGCTCATGCCATTGATCAGTTATTTGCTGGGGACTACGAAGACCACAGGCAGCCAGGTCAGGAGCGGGCCCAACACGTTTGGGGTTGCAGAAGCAATCAGCGGAAGAGCTGCTTTTTCATATATTTGTCAGGTAAATAGTAAGATGCCCACTGACTCTCTGAGCTCTGGTTGCTCGTAATCAGTGCCCACCGTAGCGAGGTCGGGGCTGGGGGGACACAGCCCTGCACTACTCCTACCACGTCGCAGGAGCTGGAGTCGAGGTGGTGCTCCTAAGCAGGGACCTGTTTTTCTTTGAATCTCCTCTCCTGCTGCACTCAGGTACACCTTATTTCTCTTCCCACCCCTCTCCYTGAAGTATTTCTTTGCCAGCCCTAAATCAGGATCACACTTAGGACRCACACCCACGTGCAGAAGGGGGATAACTGATGCTGAGCCGTCGCACCAAAGCACTGCTGCTTCCCGAGGAGGTTTAGGATGAGYGAGGAGGCACCGTGGGACCACCCTGCTCTAAATAGCTCCTCTCCTTAAAACTCCTCTCCGGATTCTCAGGGTGGCCGGTGGAGCGAGACAAAGCATCTCCACCCTGCGCGGTGCTGAGGGAGGGTGAGTGCTGGAGATCTCCTGGGCCTGGTGGGCATGACAAAGGGTTTCTCCCACCCCAGCCTCCCCCTCGCTTCTTGCCTCTTTGAATTGCTTTGTGTTCGGGGGCTTGAAAGCCATTTAAAGGTCTATGAAAGGGCGCACCTTGCAGTGGATTGACATTAAATGAATATTAATTCCCATTTGCATTGTATCAGTAGAGCTCCACAATTGGGGCTGATCGACAGCTCTGAAGACTTCTCCTACTGCACACAAAACCAACAGAGTGTGCTGGTGACTGATGTGCAGCCATATGGCTTTGCCTTCCCCAAAACAGCATTTCCTATGACCAGCATTGTCCCACTAAACAAGCAATATTTCATAGTGGAAGAGAAGTGCAAAGAATCMGAGAAGTTTTCCTGGGTCACGTATCAGACCAACCCGAGGACCAAACTTTTCTATCTTCTTCTAGTCTCTCTCCTTCAGTACATTGCATTTCTCCCAYGTACGCTGGCTTCTCACCGTGATTAGCATGTTCCTAAACCACTTCATTTCTGTTCTGTACCTCCTGTGAAATACTACACGTGCTCAGACCTCTTTGTGAGAAAGCTGTGTCGCTTTATTGTKTTTCCCACACCACTGTGGTTAAATAGAATATATAAAAAGTCCCTTTCACTTCGCTAGGAGATAAGAATATTCTTCTCTAGTGGATGCTGCGGAATGCTGTTTTAAATATTTAATTTGCATTTTTGGTGCAAGCTTAATAATAATTAAAAAAAAAATCCCTACGAACAAAGGGGTTGCTTGACAACAAGAATTTCTTAGTGCTTTAAAGCATGCTGAGAGTGTAGCGAACATCCTTACCGCTGATGAAGCAAAACAAGGAGCTMAGCACACGCTTTGTGTCGAGGTTTGTCTGTTTGCAACAGGAGCTTGGGGTTTTTTGGCCATTTGGGTGCTTTTTAAGTCAGTTGGTACATGATCCTTCCTCAAAACAAGCTCTRGGGATCTGCAAGGTATTTTTTTTGTTAGCCCGAAGTACTGACCAAACGGTTTAGCAGTGATTATTAAATGAGGAGGGATTAGGAAGTCACACACACACTTCCCAAACAGGCTGTCTCTCCTTTTGACTCCTTGCCTAAACGAAGTGCTGTTTCCTTGATGGGACTATTTAACTCTTTAAACTGAGAATGGAAATTCTTCAGCTAATTGGAGATGGACACTGGCATGAATGGCCTCAATCCRCTTATGCTCTCATTAATATGCAAATTGAGGTTTCCTCTATCACCAACAGCCTTGTTCCAAGAAACAAGAAAGAGCTGAACTAAGCAGGGCTAATCTCACTGCCCAAATTAGCAACCTCAGAGCACCGCTGTTTGGACGTGGACTGGAGATCAGATGCGGGTCCTAATGAAGAGTATAAAAAATTCATTGCCTAAACTTCAAAAGCATCAGTTCAGAGTGAAAACAAAAATATGTCGTCCCTGTGAACTTCCAGAGATGTTTTTATCATGGTTCTCATGCAGTAGCATGGCCAAAAACCCGCTCGGTGTTGGCATGTGCWTGATGGGTACTCACAAACCCACAGCGCTAAACTCTGCTCGAGTTTAGCAGGTTTGGGAGTTAATCCATGCGTGTGAAAAAATTCATGGTTTTATTTGCAGGAGGCAGCATAGTTATTGTCGATCCTGAAAAAAGCCTGGCTGTTTAGCCCTGAAAATACAGAACATATTTTTAGCCCTCGGAAATGAGCCCGAGGAGGGGCGACGCATTGAGGTCTCTCAAACCTAGGAAGTTCTCGTGGGTTTCATGAGTTGGGGCATGTTTGTCACCTCTTTATATTGGTACATAAGGCTTTTRTCCAGAAGGATGTCAGGGAGTTCCATGTGTCTTGGGATAACGCTTTGCCTTTCCTTAGCACAAGGGTTCTCCGACACCATGAATTTCTATCACATTTAGTCTGAATAACTTGTTGTAGCTCGTTAGAGCAGGTCYCTCTGCTGCAACATAAAGACTGAGATCACACCTGATGGTTACAGAGCGGTGGCCTTGATTTAGGGTTGTCCCTTCAGCCCAATTGTGTTTGCCCTTACTCCAAAGTCTCATGATCTCTTGGTTTGAGTAGGGTCGGACCTTGTTTTCGCTTATACCCTATGGATGTGAATCTTTTCTCCCTTATGACGTTGTAAAYCACGAGTAACTAGTGGGTCCTTGACACCGCGTACACTGATGAGGCTGGAGGAGGCTGGTGCAGACCGTGCAAAAGCAGTTTTGGCAGCACCCCATATCTCGCTTTGCTTTGGGAGCCACCGAGAGCTTCACAATCTCGAAGACTTCAGTCATCTCAAAACCGCTTATATTAATCTCTGACCTCTTACTCGACTTAGGGAAGCGATAAAACAATTTTGTCTGAGGAAGTAATGCGGTTACAACCTTTGAAATGATGCTAAGAACATTTAGGACTAATCTCATTGAATCTTCGGGAGGGCTGACAGCTGGAGCCCGGCCTTRCGCGAGGGAGGGGACTTAAGCAGGAAAAAATTGCTTCAACTTTCCATAGTTAAATCCTAATAGGCTTAGTAGGAGCAAATAAAAGCAATTCATTTAATGTTACACTCGTTTAAATGAAAAAGAAACAAGTGGGGACAGAGAAAAAGAGATCCAGCCTTTAAAATTAGCCAACATTTCACGCCGTTTTCTCCTCACCGTCCTCATTTGCTGATTTCAGGCTTGTCAAAAGCATCAGTTTGGGCCTTCAATCTTGTGGCGGCGATGAATTTTCATGGCAGTCCACGTGGCCTCTCGACACGGGGTATCAGCCGGGTCTTCTTCGCCGGGGGGGCAGAGGGACCGCGGTCCCCCCCTGCCCCGTGCTGGCGCGGGAGAGGCCAAATTAAATTTCAAACAATGAAAACGAGCGGAAAATTCAACTTGTCTGGGGTGACGGGGGGGAGGATGGCATGCTGCCGCGCTTGTCAAGTGTAAGTCTCTGATGGCTCTTCTTGATTGGCTTCAGCTTCCGTCGTTACAACCCGACCCGGCTCCCTTAATTTGTCTTTGTGACAAAAATTGCTATGCAAAATAATAATGTTGCTCCCCTTAATTAATCTGCAAGAGATAGCCTTGCACGGAATGGGTAAATCTGAGTTCACGGTCAAGGTTGTATTTGTTGCCAAGAGATGATGGAGGTTTCCATTGTATTTTGTTTGTTATTTAAAATAAATACGTACAACGGAATGGCATTTTTGCTTTACGGTGATTGCAAGCAAAATAAAAACAAATTATTAGCAGTCGGGTTAGGTATTTTGACAGAAAACTGCTGGAGGTTTTAATTAGAGCAGAAAACAAAAGGCATAACAGTAAATAGTGGTTGTCACTGATCAGCAGTTATTATTACTGTGTCTGTTAATAAATGCTTCCCATTTTCCCACTAAGAATCATTAATGCAAACTTAACTTTTAAAGCATGTTCTAATTCCTACAAAGTTTTCTTTCAGAAATACTGCAAATTCTGCGGAAACCTGGAAACTCTGGGGAGAGCCTCATCTTCTGCAGGTGCGAGGGCATAATTTTCGCCCTGCTCAGCTGGAATGGGAAATAACTGGTACCGACTTTGGGGCAGGGGGGGCACAGCCTGCCTGTGAGTTTGCCTTCTTTCGTTGAGACCACTACACATAAGTAATAGCAGAGTTAGGTAGTTAYGAAATGCTGCTTTTCTGGTAATAGAGAAACGGAAAATGAAATATTTGTCCTTTGAAGTTAATGGCTTTTTTGCCGTTAACCTCAGCGACAGTAACGTTTTTTTTTYCTGTGGCAGTTATTTTAAAACTCATTCATTCCTCCTCTTCTTTCACACCGTAATGAAGAAAGATGCCCCTTAACTACTAAATCTCTATCTTACTTGCTTTGGAAGAAAGGACTGTGTATTTAACGTTGCTTGAGTACAGCCTCCTGCAGGGCAGTAGGACACTAAAATTCAGCAAAACCTTCCAAAATGCTTGCTTGTTTTCCTTGCTTGGGCCCTTCAATTCCAGTGCTGCTGYGAAACGCCGAAGCATGATGTGAATTTCCAAAGAAAAATCTTGGGAAAAAAATATTTGCGGTCAGCAAGCAATTAACGTGCGCAGATTTTTTCAGAGGGGGACTAATTCTTTCCTTTCTAGTTCATAACCGTTTAGCATGCATGTGTTATAATAAAGCAATGTTGCTGCTTCCACCCCTTATAATCGACAGTCATTATCCTCAACTCCACACTGCTTCAAACAGAAACCGAGCACTCCAAAGAAGGTGAAAAACTGCTGGCTCCACAGCCAAGTTGCGAGACAGTAATTAATAATTCGTATGCATCTCCTGAAGCAATAGCACTTGTTGGGGCTCCAAAGAGATTTTGTCTCTCAAGCTGAGAGGCTTGTATCACTACTTGCAAAGAAACTTCCCTTGAATATCCAGCAATAAGTTATTAGCATCSCAGAAGGCACGCTCTGCCCTGATTTATTATTGAACTGGTATTAGAATCATAGAATCATAGAATCATTAAGGTTGGAAAAGACCTCTAAGATCATCGTGTCCAACCATCAACCCAGTACCCATGCCCACTAAACCATGTCCYGAAGCACCACATCCACACGTTTTTTGAACGCCTCCAGGGATGGTGACTCCACCACTTCCCTGGGCAGCCTGTTCCAATGCCTGACTACCCTTTCAGTGAAGAAATTTTTCCCAATATCCAATCTAAACCTCCCCTGGTGCAACTTGAGGCCATTTCCTCTCGTCCTATCGCTTGTTACTTGGGAGAAGAGACCGACCCCCACCTCTCTACAGCCTCCTTTCAGGTAGTTGTAGAGAGCAATAAGGTATTAGAAGGCTCTGTGAACATTCGGGAAGTTTTAAATTCACGGGTTTCATGAGCTCCAATCACTAAGGTTCCTTGGTCGTTTGCCCCAAAATTAGCAGTAGATATTACCTCTACTTGCCTTGAGTGGTGTAGAAAGTGGACAGTTTTTTTGTTCTCCAGAGGTGCTGGGATGTTGTGGCTCTGCTGTGCTCAGTCCTGCTAAGCCTGGTCTGCCTCCGGCCGCGTGAAGGTGGCTTGCAGGCATGGCRAGCTGTTTGGCTCTGTTATTTGGTCGCAGCACGGTGTGCTGTGGTCAGGGCAATTGTATTTTCATCCTCTGGTTGAAGCACATCTGACGGCACGAGACAAGAAAAGCGCAGCGCGTGGTCCTCGGGTACCTTCAGAAGCAACGGTGGGGATCGCTGCCGGCCTTGGACCGTTGTCATCTGGTCTTTGCCCGGYGTGCAGAACGTGTGGGATCACTGCATGGTAAACATGCAAGGTGTTTGCCCTCCGACTCTAGAAAGCAGCTGGCAGAATTGTCGGGAGTGCTGTTTGTGACTGGATATGGTTGTGCTTATGCAGAGATGCTGTGGAAATTGCAGGCTGATGGGAGCTCCCTTACTCCTTTAGCGCAGAAGAAGTCTCATCCCACTTGTTCTCTTGACTACTTTGACAGAAATCTAAATTTCACTCATGTTAGAGTTTTCCCTTGTGAAATCCAGACATACATTTGCTGGTAATTCAGTAAAACYGTCAAAGACACGAACATCCTTCGAACAGTCCTCACGATGCTTTATACGCCCCGACRGAAGGGATGAACAATTGGCAGTACCGAAATGGGACTTCTTCAGCTCCAGAGGTGCAAGGACGGTTTTCACATGCCGTTGTCGTTAGAGAGAAAAGGATCATTCGGTATCTCTAGTACTTAAAATTTATAAATTGGTTGCATTTTTTACTTGCTTTCTTAGTTTTAGGTTACCTTAACTCTAAAAAGCAACTCTGAAGTGGCACTTTGGAAGGCCGTTTTTGCCGATCGCCACARCATCCGTAGTCACTGAGGTTGGACTGCAAAATTCTTTTCCAGAAGTGCATGGTTGGATCCAATCTATCTTCAGGAAATGCTGAAAAATAACCTTCTTTTCAGAAATGTTGGAAGGTGTGATGCTCACAGCACAGCTTGGTTTTCCATCTTCCTCAAAAGAGCGTAAAACGAACTATGGGACAAATTAACAATGCCAACCCAAAGGCAATTTATTTTGCACCTCCTGCCTTCCAGAACAACAACTTTTCAAGAATTCAGGTCAACTACAGCTTATAGTTTGGCTAAGAAGCACATTTAGATATGGCACATAGGATGTAGAAAATAYCCAGACATATGCATTATTTTAAAAGCTTTAAATATTTAATTTTCACATCTTTCAGTGAAGCTTTTCAGTATTTCATTTTGAGCAGCACTTTATGTTTAATGGGAAAAAATGTCAAACATGAAGGTTAAATAAATCCAATGTGTAATGAAATACACAATTTCGTGTGAAACAGAGCATTTCGCCTCAATGCAAAATAAATGTTTGAGGGACGGCACTGGGAGGAGCTCCTTCAACAAAATGCTTCCAAGCTTTCCATTTCAATTTTACCGGAACAGCTTTTTTCCTTTAATTTTGAATTTTTTCCCAGCAAAACCTGAGGAATCTGTTCCCTGGCCATCTCCGGGGCTGGCGAGAGCTGCACGCCGTGGCACACCGTGCCGAGCGCTAACGTCTTCGACCCAGCTCTCCCCACGACCTGGACTTCATATTCTTCTCCTGCTAATTCCAAAATTGTGTTTGCAAAGATTGTTTTTTCTCCCATAACTAATCCATTAAGCCAGCATTGAAGGATAAATACCGACAACATGCTCTTCTAGCTTGAATTTGATCTTTGCTGTCCTAACATGCCTGCAGTGGAAAATCAATAGAGGAAATAGGAGCACGAGAGACCCCCCCAGCGCGGTGGGGAGTGCCTGTGTCTTYCCCGACTTTTGTTATTCCAACTATCCATAAACTCTCTGTCATGTTCTAGAACATTGTAATTGCTGTTAGTCAGCGCTCATGTTCTTGGGTACGTATTTTGAATGGAAGAAACAAAAGAATGATGGTCTTTTCATCGCGTACTGTTAATTAATTACAGAGTAGGACTGGTTCAACAGCTCCACACGTGAACTTCCCCTTTGCTATTGTGTAGCAATAGCAAAATTGTGTGCGAAAATCCTTTCCAGCGCAACGGAAAATAACTTCTTGATTTTTGTAGCGTTTACTGTTAAATTATACCCCTGCACAGAACTCTGCACTTCACAGTTTAATAGCGTATATTAATTAAATTCTCAGTGTTTTCAAAAAGTCAAATTTCTGTACAAACTCCGTAATTTTCTGCAGGCACTTAAGAGCGTCAGTCCCATCAGGTTGCTTTAGCAGCTTCCCACCGAGATCGTTTTCTCGGTGGGTTGTACCCCTGATTCAGTGGTAAAAAGGCACACACATCAAATATGATGGCGTTTCTTCACTCCTCCTCTAACAAGCGTTGGAGCGGGAGGTGCCCARAATCCGGAGGAGATCCAGAATCTGCCGTTGCTGTGCGTAGCACCGTTTAAATTTTCAGGCTGGAAATTCATTTCCAGTAGGCTGTRTGCAATCACGGAGTATCGTCTCAAGAGATAAGTCCCCCGAGCCTGCCTTAAGAAGCATCCTTTGTCTAACCTTTATCTAACAGTCCGTTGGGGCCGGGGATGTTTTCTTCGCAAGCGCGGGAGGAGCTGTGTGGGCGTCATCGTCTGCAGGAGCATCCAAGTTTCCAGCTTGGCCACGGAATAGCCCCGCCAGCCCTCCCTGTGCAACCCTGCAGCAGGGATCAGTTGCCTTTGGAGACGCATCTCTGCATCCTAAGAGACAGCAGCTTATCCTCTCATTCAAAAAAAACCCCAAAAAACAGAGCAAACAAAATCCCTTTGAGTTTCTGCATGCCAGAAAATGGAGTCGTCACCTCCCACAGGTCTTTTTGTTTCAGTGCTGCCGAGGAAATGTGAGAGACTTCAAATTATGCTCGACAGGGATAAACACTAGCTTTTAACATCTCTGAATTTCTAGCAACATCTAGAAAGAAAATTAACCTTCAAACAGAAATATCAATCAGACTTTGGGCTTTTCCAGTTACTTTTTCTATTCGCTTTTATTTTATATTCTCTTTCGCTATATTCATCTTTTCACTTTGAGCTTCTGTCCAGAAGCTTTGACAAATACAAAAATTAYGAGTTTTGCGTTATTTCTAGACTTGCCAGAACAGAGGAAGTCTCTTGATAACCTTGTTTATAAGGCTATTATATACAATTTTGGCTAGGCTATATAGGTAAATGCTGCATAACAGGTAGGGATCAGATACATTTCTAAAAGATTTCTGYGTTTAGGAGCTTGAGACCCGAGGCTGTTGATGCTGAATATAAAGAAGTCCCAAAGCTTGTGGTATCTCAGCTCTGTTGATGGCTGGGGATGATTTTGGAGCCTAATTTTCACTCTGTGTACTGAACTTCTTCACAAGAGGGATAAGAAATAGAAGTAGCCATCCTGCTTTATGGACCCATATCTAGACGTAGCACACAACACAGGGTTTCAATGCATACGGTGTATTGGCCAGGGCRAAATAAATATTGGCTATAAAAATCGTAAGGTTGTCTAAGGAGATCGGAAACAGTGTAAATTGAAAACATAGACAGCATCTGCCTGGTGATTGCTGGCCCTGCGTCCCGCGGTGCAGCGTGGCTTTCACCCAGATAAACCCCTCCAGATAGGGCTTGTCCATCTATTTAACGTCAGTTGTGGTTAAGCTCTTCTGTGCTCCTTGTGGGATCCTGAGAGCTTAAGACTTGATAGTACTTTTGTTTTTTAATTCAAAGCCCTGACAAAGGAGGCACGGGGTGACAGGACACCCGAGTGATGTGGAGCTGAGGCCTCGTGTTGCTTGACCTGAGATGTAGGAGAGAAGCACGTGTGGGAATGGGCATCCAAGTCATGCCGAGATAGTGTTGGAGSATTTTGGAGGTAGTTAGGGGGAAAAAAAAAAAGGCTTTGTTTTTTTTTTTTTACCCTAGTGCTTATCGGCAGTGATCCATAGAGCAATTTATCTGCAGATCCACAACCAGACTTCATCTTGGAGGGAGTTAGTGTCCTCCAGTGAAGCAGCATCTCTGCAGTGTGGGCCAGGGAATAAACCCAGGAGCTATGGTATTTAATGCCGTATAAATCCCCATCGTATRCAGGAAAGCCTACTAGAACTGMCAAAGCAGTCTAGCTGCAGCAAACYAGCCCGAGCTGTAAAGTAACAATTGGTAGAAAATAYRGGGAAAACCTCATTTTACTCTGTAYTGGGTAGACCRGTTACACCAATGATACGGTGTCTCCAGCAGTTAAAGATATGGGCAGTATTAAATACAGATTATAGAGCATAATGCGGCAAAGAAAAATAATTTTCAATTTAGGAAAATTTTGTGCTATGTGATTCTGCAAGACTGACCCCAGCGTACCAGGTATTAAATCACTCCGTGATTATTAGTATTTCAGATTACACAGAAGTTTCAAAAGGGACTGTGCGAAAAGCTCCTTTGCATTCAGCAGCACGGGACCCATCCGCCGATGGGCAGGAAAGCGGCTTTTCCCCAGGGTCTGAACAGAGAAATGTGAAGGTGGACGTCGGTGGGGCCACCTCCCGGGGCTCTGGGACCTTTCCTTGTTAGTTCATRGAGGAAAAAACCAGTATTTTGCTCTTTAATCATGGTGCGACGCGTGAGGACTGATGGTTTCACCRCCTCGCTCGCCGGCCCGTGCCAGTTGGCTGGGCTAGTAAGCGAAGACGCGTTGGAAGGCAGGTTTGTTATGGGGGTTGCTGGTCGGCGGCRGCTCACGTGCCACCCCTGCCCCTCCGAGGTTGCCTTTCAGCCACCGTCAGATCCTGCTGCAGGGACACAGCAGGTTCGTGTACCCTGTCGAAGCCAAACCCAAAGTCTTCGTCCACTTCAAAGTGGCCACGTTAGCGCAAAGTTGCTGAAAAGGTCTTATCTCAGCCTTCTACAGGTTGAGAAGACGCTTTTGTGGATAGAGATGGCTGTGGTTGAGGTACATGTGCTGTTAAGTGAAAATATAAGGGCTGCATATTCTGGTAGTGATAATTATTTGCCGTGATAAGGATATTCCATTCTCAGAGCACTGGAGCTAGAGACTTTTTTTTCTTGAGGACAACGTTTCTTTGGAAGAAAAGATCTTTCATTTAAAAGAAGCTAACTCTATCTATCTTGCCTTAGTAATTACCCAGATTTATACTGTTATAAATGAGTCCAGAATCATCCCCAGAGGGGGGATGATCMCAGATGGGGATGATTCAGAGACAAACAGCGATTTCAGCCTACAGAGCCTGAGATCTCTTAGAGTAACTCCATCCAACACCAAATGCATGCATGTATATATCCAAAAGCATAAAATATGATTCAAGTAATATGACATTTTCCAGTATCCTAGATGAGATTCTAAATTACCAGATTTTATAAATTAAGTTCTTTTTTTTTCTTCTTTCTTTCTTTYCGATRTTGACCGTGCATACTTGGACTTGAAAATCTTCTATAATAGGAGTTKCGTTAAAAATTCATACGTTCTTGTGAGCATTTCTGATACTAATACATTCACACTATCATATAAAAAGCATTTTCTGATGAAAAAAAAMCCAAAAACTGACACTGTTCAGGACACCAGTCTCGTGACCAGTCATGCTACAGTACCCGTGGCTGCAGTGGTGGCACGACCAGATTTTGTGGSCGGAACGAAACGAGGCCATTCTGTAACTGCAGTGGGACCGAAGTTTAGATGGGATTTGTGGGTCCGCTCGGCACTCTAAATTTTAACTGACTTCCCGCTGTGCCTGGTGTGAATTGTCTTGTAGTCGAGGACATCAACATGATTATATTCCTACTATTTGTATTATTCTTATTGCCTGGCAGAGGACCAAAAGAAGATAGCCTTCGTAGGAAATTTCTTTCCACTCTGGAATATTCAATCTGTTTGAGTAAATAAAGCCGCTGGAGGAGTCCGTTTATGTCCGTCGTCTCTCGATGGTGCCACGTAACATTTGCTCTGCTCATGAGAAGCAGGATTTGGGTTTTCATTTCCAGCCACCGGCCGTGCACCCTCCCTCGAGGGACGGGGTGAAAGTCATGCGGTCGTCTTTTCTCTCCGTGTATTTTGGCCACCAGAAGATACAGATACAGTAAAAATACACTCATTTMTAAAGCTTTTGGGGACCTGGGGCTGMTTTTCAGAAGAACAGGCAATTTTGCAAGGCTCCATTGCAAAATATATGCTAGATACCTACTTATTCTGTACATGCATTTGTTGTGATTGCGTGTGCTACTCATATATATTTAGAAGCAGCCAGCAGTTAGGTGTCCCGTTTAGCTGGGAAATCTTATGCACAGATGCCCTATGCATGTAAATGTATATTTATGTATTGCAGCACTTCCAGTACCACTTTAAAATTGCTTGAATGTGTTCATTATTTCCTAGTRTTTCAAGTATTTCAAAGGAACCTCATTGAATAGATATATGAACTGTAAAAATAATAATTGCGTTCCCCGTTCATCTTTTTGCATGCACAAGTTTTCAGATTCATGGTTTTGTACTTTGAAACCTCAGTCTTTTATACGAAGACATTATTCATTCATGCAGCTCAGTCATTTAGTTGTCTTCTAAACATGCACCCAGAAAAAAAATTAAAGGGAAGTTTTTTAGAAACAAATTCAGTCTGGTAGCAAACACCGTTTTGTGAAAAGCTGTTCCAATAGTGTCCTTTGAAGTTTCTCTGTCTGCTGGGAAATTATGCAAGTCGGGAATTAAGGTATCAAAACATGGACGAAATATATCATCATGGGTAGGCAAGGCTGAAAAATCCATTGCCTATAGACAGTTTGGGCTACAGAACCCGGGTGTAGATTTASTCATCTACCAGAAATCCCTTCCAACCCACATAATCAGTTATAGTCTGACCAGATTATTTATTGATGCCCTGTTTCCCATTTCTACAGTGGGCGTATTGTTTTACATCTTTCATTCTTTTCTTTTTTTCTTTTTATTAATGATACTCTTGATACCGTTGCTTTAACATCACCTGTTTCGGTCCATTATTTTTTCCATACGCATTGGTAGTTAGGTATAATATTGTTATGCCTCTTAGGATATGTAAGATTGATGAGGAAAGTGGGTATTGCTTTTTTCTGTGATTTGCATRCTGAATTATGAGGGTCATCGCTTCTTCCGTGAAAGCATTTCCTTTTAGCAGCGATATTTACTGCAATTCATTTAGGTAACCAATAGCTCTAATTTTTTAGAGTGAGGTGTGGGGTTCCGACCGCATGACTCTAATTAAATTCAATAGGAAACTTTCAATAATTAAAACCTATTTTTCATTGGAGTTGCACCTCCATCGAGGAGGGAGCAAGAAAACTAATTAAGAAGAATTCTGATTCACTGAACTCTTGCACACCATTAGACCACTGATTAGCAGAGTTACAGCAATGCGAGCGAGCGAAACCCTCTTACACTGCTCTGTGCTGCCACAGATAGGGATGAAAGGATAAAGTGAAGGCCAAAAAGGAAAGGACAGCTATTCCGACTACATTGACATTTATATATGAGCTAACCTGAATAAACTAATCATTTTGAGGAGCACGAGACAGTGAATATTTAGCTGGGTTGGTTACGAGGAGCTTATTTAGATTATACGTACTTAATAAGTCTAACTGGCCTTCCAAGTTTTCCTTGAGCTGCCATTAGAGTGATAAAGTTCAGGTTGTGATATTTAATTGGAAAGACTAAACACTGATCCACGTCTTCACTCTTACTCTAGTATTTCTGCTTAAGGATAYGTAATGCTTTAGAGGAGACTGGACAAATTTCGTTTATCTGGAAAGGCGTGCAATGGAGTAACAGTTTTGTTCTTGCTGTGAAGGTGTGAGCCTCATAATTCATGCAAGAGGTGACATTTTCACCATCAGTCAAAATGGCTTGTTTTACATTTGTACCAGAAAAAGATGAGCAGAGTGGTTTCAAAACCTTGTTAACCTCTCATGTAGGAGCACATTTCTGTTTCAGAATAATAATAAAATGTTATCCTCGATCCTTGGGAAGGCTGCAGAAATCCCAGGGATAGAAAAAGACRGTCTCTTTTCCAGGCAGGTGATGGTCGGAGGATGTGATGGGAAGATGCGTGGAGCCAAGGCAGCAGGTCACCTTGCGTACCCCCAGCGAGGCGCAAATATTTTTTTTTCTAAGAACTCAGTGAATCTGATCTCTGGGGACCAAATTTCTGAGGTTTTAGTGCCCTTGAAGTGATGACAAACAAATATGAGTAACTATAGACRTGAGGTTGAAAATTATTTCCCCCTCCACCTGGGCGGTGCAGGAAGGCATCCGGGTTTTACGGCGACCGGGGATGTCCTGCATGGGGAGTGGGTCCATGCGTGCCCACCCTTCTCCTTCCTCTCCCGCTGCCCAGCATGAAGCCTCGCGGAGCCCTCTCCAGCCTGGCTCCCTACTCCCCGTCGGCGTTTTCTGGACTCGCTGGGAGCACTGGGATTGAGAGCAAAGGACGGGCGGAGGGAGAGAAGCAGCGCCACGTCCACGTCTTGTTTCGCCTGTTGCTTTGGGATGAATTTCTGCACCAGTGAGCACCTGAGCAAAGGTTTCCCCACGGCRGGAGCACACTGGTCCCACAGAGGATCCCAAGGCAATGAGATGGTTGTCTCATAGAGTATGAAGATTAGCTTTCTGGCGATGACCCTCAAAAGTTTCCAGGTACTTTGGGTTTTACACTTTCTTGGGGTAGCAGATGGCAGCTTATTTCTATTACATTTGTTGGGAGTTGGATTATATGAGCACAGACCCAAATCTCCTAACTGTGATCATTTGGCACGTCTCTGGACTGCTTATTAAACGTGAAACCCCACTGCCTGGCAATTCTAATGGTTGCCCCTTCCCCCCCCCAGGGGTTTCAATGGCAGAAGAAATCCTTTTGTAGCTCTGTAACCCGTCAAGGATTCCTTCGTTTCTACGCCAAGTCTGGCTATGACTTCTTTTTTTCATTGACACTCTATGAAACATCTGAAAACCAGTCTGATACCTTTCCTGAGCTTTTTACGTCTCGTTGCTGGGAGGTGCAGAAGCCCACACGGGAGGAAGGAGCACCTGCCCCGTGCCTTTCTGGGAAAATATTGCCGTCCCGACGGGTGTACGCCGCAGTCGGAGCATCGCTGCCGCTAATACGGTACAGCCGTCATTGCTGTGATAACATTAAAAATATAAGGTGTAACGATGACACCTGTCATCTCGGCAAAGACCTGCCTGAAAATGAGCCACATTTTCTAACAATCCAGGCTGACAAATCTAAAGCCCTGTGATCATCTTCTCTCGGTGACCTTATCAGGGGCCATTTTTTTTCCCCCTTTATGATTTCCTTTTATCATAAATTCAAGCCGTTAATGCTGCTTTTTATACACGCATTTATTCTGAACACTGCAAATATTTTGACAAGGTATTATTCTTTCATAAGGTTTCTGTAAATACAATTAAACTGGATATAACTCAGAATGATGGTGGTCCTTCCAAGATTTTCTAGATTTCCCGTGGGTGCTATTTAGTCCTTTAATTGCTTACTAATGTAAAAATATCATTGTTAGTATGGTATAAATCATGACAATTTTGTCCCACAAGAGGCTAAGAGCAGCTCAGGTTGCTGTAATTAAGATATACTAATAGATCCAGCAATTTATATAACAGCAGCTTTTAACRAGGTTGAAAAATGATATTGCTCATATTGTACCGGAGGCAGAAAAGACAAAGAAGAGCGATTCCTTTTTGCCACAACAGGGTGRTTATCTGAGTTTCAGTCCTTGTGGGCAACATCTGGGAACCGTTAAAGCTGCACATGTGGAATTTTCTGAATATACCCATGTGCAATGGGCTTTGTAAGTCTCAGATATTCTTTAATAGCTGCATTGAAGACTTTGAACTAGGACCTCCTGAACTATGTCAAAATTATTCTGGATATCTCCTTATAGGATTAGAAAATGTAAGCCTTGTCATCTGCCTGAGGATTTAAGATCATTTGTGTCCCTATCAGGAAAGTTTYGTCCGGCACCAAGACGTGAGTCTCTTGCCGCAGGAGCAGAGAAGGAGGCGAGGAGCGAGCTGGCATCAGCTCCGCTGCACCTGGGAGACTTGCGGGGGTCTCCTCCCAAATTCACCCCCCCTGCACCCGGCAGCGGAGTCTGACCGCATCTCCTGGCCCTGCAATAAGTTTCTTTGTCTCAAAACGAGCAGGGAAACCCGGGGGAAGAGCWCATCTTGAAATTATGCCTCTTTTGCCYGAGGCCAGCAGGCCCTCCGCTGATKGCTGTTTGCGCTCCGTGCCCATCAGTCGGGGGTTTAAGAACGTACTTTAGGCGGGAGAGCTCCAGACCCTTCCCCGGGAACCAGAAACCTCCAAGAGTTTGGGAATCTGAACCGATTCCCAGCRCTGCCCCGGAGCAGCGGAGCTGGGACGTTGTCCCTGTCCCCAGGCCGTGCCCTGGCAGGCAGACCCGGCGGGGAGCCGAGCTGCCCGGGGTGCCCTGGGGAGCCGTGTGCCATGCAGGGAGCCCCGGAGCAATCCCGGGAGCCGGGCTGAGGTCGGTGGGATGCATCCCACTGGGGTGCGTGTGTCTCAAGTGGGGCTTAGGAGCCAGTATCCAAAATAGATATTAAACCCCCAAAGACCCAGGGTACTASGAGCCTCTATTCCCCAAATCTCTGCAGATTTCCAAGGGCTGGACAGATTGTCACTGGCATCACAACTACAAATTGCTTTTACAGTGTACCTTAAGCTGGCATTTTATAAAAATCTATTAACAATTCTTGGAGCAGCCTTGGGACTCCCTTTTCTTTCCTTCTCTGAAAGAGGACTACGGTTACACTCCAGCTCTCATTCCCTCTGGACCATCAAACCTTGACGTTTTTCAGTGCAAAGCTGGACGACTTCAAAACACGCTTGGCGAGGGGGAACTCACCCTTCTTGCGCACCTCGGTCCGAGCAGCAGCCTGAGACCTGGGGATGCTCCTGGCACCAGGGACTCACCCGCCCCGCTTGGGTGACCTCCCCCCTCCAAGCAATACGCCTTAATCACTTAGATTTTTTTTTTTTTATGGGTTTCTCTAGCCTAAATGRTGGGGTTTATGGCGCATTGTCAGATTCCTTAATCACCATGAAAATATTTTACGACAACAAAGGTGGTAAAACACCAGTGTTGCGTGAGGTAGCGGTAAATTCGGGGCTGTACGAGCGGCTACGGAGAGTTGTATACTTCCGTGGATGCCTCCCTGGGTGGTGCTCTTAGTCTCCGTACCAATAAAAGCAATTTTATAACGTAAAAGCAGTGGGAGTGAAGTGACCGAAGTGACTGGTGAATCTCTGACTCAGGAAATCAGTCTTGTAAAAGCTCATTAAGAAACACCCTATAGTTTCAAGGCAAGGATTGCAAACTCAGCAAGGTTTTGTTTTGTTAAGAAAAGGCTGGATCTTCTGTTTGGTTTCTGGGATAAAGGAAACTAGCCCAGCCAAAAAAGAAAGTCTGGAGTCATGGGGATGATTTCCGTCGTTGGGATTGTCGCGTGGCCGCACCGTGTGTCGGTCAGCGGGAGCGCGGGGCAGCGCCAGGATGGGGTTGTCTGATGAAGGTGGTTGTGCCCCGTCACTCTTAAGCAGCTTTGGTAGAGATGGGAGGTACCTGCCTCTAATCTGTGGTCACCTGCAAGACCTCCTTGCGTTGCCTGCAGAGCTGCTCGTGGCCAGGTGAGACTTGTCCTCCATCACACGGCAAGTATTTCAGGCAGAAACCTGCACCAGTAGCATCTCCTTTGCTCCTGCTCTGCTGCCATGTGAGTATGCTGGAGGGACTCCTCCTGATTTATAGTCAAATTCATGTTTGAAATTAATCTCCATTGTTGTTKAAAATTTGCGAAGTATTTAGTAACCTTCAGCTTTCGCTAGTAATTGCTACATTTACATTTTATTACTACTTTAAGGGATTTGCGTCCCCTTGATGCAGTGAGGAGCGCAGGGGAGAAAGTTACTGCGTGATGCTTGGAAGAACTGTGAAACTCAGTATGCAGAAAATCTGTTCAAATGCAGAAAAGCAAACACAGAGGGAGGTGTTTTCCCCTCTATTTGCTTTCAATTATGGCAAAACTAGGTGTTATTTGTTCTATTAAGCTAAACAGTTTTAGGTCAACATATAGGTGATATTTAAGTTGAGGATGTTCCTTTTAAGAGCTGTAGAAAGGTAAGGTGTTTTGTAGCAGCTTCAGAAAAGAACTTCTTGATGTTTGAACACAAGAAGGARTCAAGCCACATCGTGGAAACTATATGTACTGCCAGGTTCTTTGCTGGTGTAAATTAATGCCTACCYGTTGGCCTCAATGAAGAGATACCACGTTGGACCAGAAGAAAGCTGGTGGGTGATGCATGGGGGGGGCTGTAAGCCTGGGATACGTACCAGCAAGCCGTGAAAAACCAGAGGGAAYGGAGGGACAGGGCAAGAAGGAAATTGGCTGGTTTATATCTGGTTCAGATGGTGCTCGGCACAGGGAATATTCTCCTGTGCTCAGCGTCTCCTTGCTGGCGGCACACGGTCTTGCCTGGAGCCCTGCACTGATTTTTAGGCACAACACTGAATAATTCAACTTCCAACGTCCCTCGGTGAAAAAGCGTATCCTGATCCTTTAAGATTTCATGGCAGAAATAATCCTGGGGGCTTTGAGTCTCAGGGATGCGTAGGTGTAAAACGTTCTCCTTTTTCAGCTGCSTGGCGGTCTGATTTTAGAATATCTCTTGATGAGTTTGTAGGAAACTTAAAACCAGGGAAGCTTTTGGGTGCGTCTGCGTGGACGGCGCATAGGAGCAGCGCGGGAGGGGGCCGCGGGGCTGGGGCAGGACCACGGACTCGCTGGAGCCGGGAGGTTTGGAGGGATGCGCAGGGCTGAGCCTCCCTTCCCGCCTCCCCCGGGTTTTTGAAGTGGCGTTTGCACTTCATTTCACTGAACATGTATATCCGATTCGTTGACATCTGTTAAGGAGGCAGMGGAGAGTAAGCCGTGCATATGAAATTTCAGCGAATAACATCTGCATTTCAATGAGCCGGAGCTGTTGTTACCTAGCCATTTATTATGTGGCCTTTGGGGCTCTGACAGGCAACACCCAATCTGTTTCTCATCAGTTTAAATTCCAATATTTACTTACAATTGGTTCACTAGAAAGGCTTTCCTTAAGGTCGTGCATGTCAGCTTCATGATGAAAATGTCTCCTCTCCCAACCCGGTCTGCAATTGTTTGGACATTTAGATATATCAAAGAGGGAGTAGCAGAGAGGAGCTGGAGGACAGAAGCTGATGGCGAGAGCCGGCGTGGACATAATTATGTTCTCTGCTACCTCTGAAGACAATAATAAAGGGCCCACAAACTTCAACAAGAATAAAGACTGGCCTCAGCAGTGGTAACAACGGTCGTCAGGTGCTCGGTGTATTTTTGAAATCCTGATCACAGCCAACCATTTTAAACAGCTTTTTTTTAATAAATAAATAAAAGCAGTACACTTTGGGAGGATGTTATTCAAGGTGCCAGAATTAATGCTTCATCTCAGGAGAGACAGGAGCTGGTGGGGTAGGGATGCTCAGGGTAGGGGGTACAAAGATGCTGGGGAGGCAATGTGTGTGTCCAGGATTTAGGATGTAGCTGCAGCCAGAATAAGCCACCCTTGCAAAAAAAAAAAAAAAACAAAAACCCAAACAAAAACCACAAAAAAAACCCCCAACAAACAAACCCAAAAGAGCAGGTTGGACTTTGAGATGAGTTGTGTTGTTTGGTCTGCCTTGTTCCTGAAGTATTTTCAGAGATCGCACTTGCATCCCTGTCCTAACTCGTGTTTGGTGGCAACTGCCTGGGAATACAGAAATCTGTGCAGCCGTCTGCGTGGTGTTTTCTCAGTTGCCCCGATGCAATCTGGCTCGGTATTGCAGGGTCATTCCCAAGTACAGGGCTGCTCACGTTGGTTTCTCCCGGCAAAAAGAGCAGCGAGACAATCTTGGAGAGGGCAGCAAGCCAAAAGGTGCCCGGAGCTTCCAAGAGGAGCCCAGGATTTCCAGGCGAGGGGCAGCTTAGCCCAGCGCCGGTCGCTGCGGATGTAACTTGGGGACCCTTACGGCGAAGAGGCGTTTTGCCTTGCGGGGGTGGTGATGTACGTGAACGCTCTGCCAGTCTCCCTGGGACTCTCATCAGCAGGTTATGCTSTAATTTGCTTGCCGTGGGGTTTCTTTCCCCTTGTTTCTTCTGAACTGACCAGCACCATCAGGTGTTGGAGGCAGACTGCTGCACGGGATGGGTTTTACCATCGAGATTAAATTCCTATATTGTATTTTTCGCTAAAAGTGAAAAGCTTTGCAATAACGTTGCAGGCTGGTAGCCAGACCTTCCCCCTGATGCTTTCGTGTCCGCTCGCCTGGGAAAGTGGTAGGTGGCCTCGTTGCTTGTGATATTGAAAAGTGGGCTACGCCGAGAACTGGGAACGTGTTACGGGGAACGCTAGTTCTCTGACAAGGGAATGGTTTTGTTGATGGGAGATCCCTACAAACACCTGCGCGCTTTACCGGTGATGACTGCTCCGCTTCAGGAGGAGGTTTTCCACCCGTAATGCGTGCCCTGTATATAGTGACAGTATAATACTAACATAATTGTCATTAGTTTTCCTGTCTCTCCGCGCTGACGAGTATCATTGCAGGTGACAGAGAGCAAGTGTTCTGGTTTCCTTTCACCGACTCAGCAGAATGACAACACACCTTTTATTTTCTCCATCCTACATGCACAGTCGATGCCTGTAAAACGTCTGCGAACAATGCCGCTCGGCGCTCCTCTGGTAATGCATGGGTGCGTGTGAAATATTCATGAATTACAAATGAAGACTCGGAACGGAGAATCTCTGACTAGGTAGTAATGGATTAGCAAATTAGGATGTGATTTGTTACATAGAAATTTACTTCTTCCGATTTAATTTATAGGATTTATCATTTTGTGAAGGAGGCGCTGGCCCTTAAGGCTTGATGTAAAGTAAAATAAAAGAAAATGGTTTTACAGATGTCATGCATGATACGATAATGGATTTTTGCCAGGGAAAAAAATAATTTAAATATTCTTCATACTATGAAACTAAAGCACCTTCAGACTCTTGAAGTTGCTTATAAGCTCAGGGACAGAATGTAATTGCACTCCCAGATGGAATTGCTACAGTTTTATGCCTGAGCAAGTGACAACTGAAAGACAGGGATGGGCAGACCAGCTTTTTCTGAGGTCTCTTTTTTAGTGTCATGCTAGAGAAATCTAACATATAAAAGACTGTCAGAAGAAACAACCGTAATTCCATTGGAAACCAATTTGCAAGGATTCCATTGAGCAGCACTCAAAAGAAGGGATTTTGAACSTTTGGGACTGTCTTTTCTGTGCAAGACAATGGGAGAGTTGGAGCCACATCTCCTGGCGGGCTCTTGGTGCTGTAAGCAGTGCGAGGTGCCACCAGCTTTGGGTGACAAACGGCAGAAAGCATGGGCTGCAGGGCATCTCCCAGTCCTGGAGAAGATTTCATCCCCCGTCCTAGGTGGACCTGCTTTCTATCTGCCTCTGGATCCGTCCCCTTCCATTTGCAGTCATTGCATCTCCCAAGGCAAGGTTTAGGATGTCCTTCAGTTGCAGTGACGTTTTGAGCTGGTCTCTCCAGTTTGGGGAGGTGCCTTCCTGACTCCTGCTCCACATACCGGGTGCTGCAGCGTGCGGTCTGTGTCTCTGGTTGCCGTCAGACCTGGAGATGGGCGTTTCCGGACTACCAGAAATCCTTCCCAGCTTTTATATGGTCATCCACAAAGGAGAAGTTGCTCCATTTACTCTGGATTATGAAGAGACTGTTTTTGACTGTGAATTGTAGTGATGGAGTATTGCCTTTCGAATGGGATGGAGGAAGGGAAAGTGAGCCGCTCGCATGAGAAAATGTCTAATTTGTGTTTGATACCATTAAATTGCCAGCAACAGTTCAAGTGAAGCTCAAGACTCCTCCGGAGAATTAGGAGACACTTGCAATCGCCCTTGTTTCAGGGTTTCTAGAGCCCAGGCACCAGAGGAGGAGGGTACTGCCGGAGTCGGGACTCGTCCCACTTTGCCGTCTCTGAAGCTGACTTGCAGCGTGGCCGTGGGCAAGCGATTTAACCTCTGCTTGCCAGATCCGCTTCTCAAAAGCGTCGTCAGCACTTAAGATCTTTAAATGCTCAGCGCTCTTGTGGGAGCGCATTATTGCCCTCGAAAGCCAAAGGAAAAGCATTCACGGCTCCATTTTATAGACCATATTTGCACGCTGTTTCCCTAGCGTAAGATCTCTGTCCAGTGGTGGCTACTAAATAGAAACAAAGCAAAATATAATCACARCATGTGTGGATCATCATATTAAGGCATATTTTCAAGGTGGGACTTCATCCGTGTGCAGACGGTGGGTCCTTCTTGGCTAAACCCCTTGAGCTCTCAGTGGAGCASGGGTTGGTGACAACCCTCCTGCCTCTTTATTCGATGACATGGTCCTTTTTTCTCACTAAATATACTGTATTTTACATAAAGTGAATAGTGTCCATAGGATAGACTAAAGATTTCCCCGTCCTTGTGACAGATTGGGTGCCTTTGTGGGAGGTGCGAGTACGAAGAGCTAAACTGGAGGTACCCGATGTCCTGGGCGGCTGCCAGAGCCTTTGGGCTGCCGGAAAAAGCGATGGGGCCAAGGTCATACTCTTCTTCCTCCAGTTAATGTCGTTCAAGCTTTTGTGACAAATTTGGAAACTATTTTTGGGAAACTATTTGGAAACTGTTTTGTAAACTATGTGGAAAGCTCAACCCAATGATAATTTATTCACCGATAAAGAAGATTATTTAATCCAAGCTCATTATGCAGAGARGAGGACAGAAAATACTGCCTGCTATGTGTAATGGTGTAACATTTTTGCGGCACACTTGCAGGGTCCTTAMTGCTGCCTGGCTGCACGGATGTGACCTTGCCTGAAGTTTTAGATGCACAGCACGGCTCGGTACATCATATACTTCTGGGRAGGCATGTTGGGGCCCCGGAGGCAGAAATTCCTACATGTTCTGATTTCTGCGTTCCTATTAACCAGGCCTTGGGGAGATTTCTGAGCACCTGAAAGTATCTTTCTTTCTCCATCTTCCTCACGGGCACGTACAACCTTGCTGTTTCATCCTCCCCACTTTAATAGCAGATTTCTGAGGTGTCTCCAGCAGGCAAGTTCATCCCTTTGGCCTTCACAGCTTCACCCCGAGGATTCATTTGGTCATTAGGTGTCAGATAATTAAGTGAATAATTATGTTATTGTCATTTCCCTTGAAATGGGTAGAAGAAAATTCATTTTTGTGGTCTGCTCTTTGTTGGTTACCAGGTTTTGGTGAGCTTTGTGCTTAATTCAAATTTCCTTCTGAAATTCCTACCTGACAGGCAAGGTGCCTGTCGTGCGGTGCCTTTCTATGGGAGTGCAGCTCTCTATTATTGAGAATCTGTCATTTACGTAAATCCTTTCCCACATTATCATTTCTTAGCGGGGAGAGAGGATTCCGGGCTCCTGGAATCGGTATCCGGCGGATAGACACAATCCAGCTATGAAAGCGCCTGAGACGGGCAAGAATCCTTCCACCTTTATCTGCTCTTTGCAGCTGAATTTCTCCAGGGCTGATTCATGTAGGTCCAAGAGGCTACGTACTGCTCTAGAGCTAGGTACCGCTGTCAAATCCTTGCCTGACAAGCTGGCAACGTCTAGGTTTTGAAGGATATTAAATTAAATTAGAGTTGCAAGATCCCAGTCTGTTCTCTCTGCGACGGCGACTGCATCAATCTATCTGGATTTGAATGCTTTTTCCACTCGCACAGGCTCACGATAGCCCTCTCTGACACTTTGCCTGCRTCTCCCCGGCTTCCTCTGATGCCTGCCGTTCCAGATAGACTAGCGCATTTCTCAACATGCCAACGGTAGATCTGTCAACCGTTTCTTCTTCTTTCAGCCAGAGAGAGGGGAAAAAATAGCTGGGTGGCATCGGACGTACGCAGCGGCGGTGATCGGGAAGAGGGATCCCAGGAAGATCGGTATTTTGTCAGAAATAGCGCAGAGGGATCTTGTTTGATGTAGAGGCCGGGCCGGGGCTTCTGAGTAAGGGATTAATTCAGTTGCATAAACCTAGGGCTGATCTATGATACTTTGGTGCAGAAGGGACCTGGGGGGGTGTTTTTGGGCGCATGTGAACTGCCGGCAGACCTGCAGCAGGGTTCCCGAGCTCACCCTCYGCTGAGCCACCCCGTCCCGTCCTGCTTGGGAGCCCCACGGCACGGCTCGGATGCAAAGATGCCAAAAAATAGTAATCGGGTGTTCCTGAGCAAATATCTTCGACACGTTACCGAAAGCACAGAGCTCCTCCTCCCCAGCCCTGTGCCATTAGCGAAGCTACCTTATATGCTCAAGATACAACATTAGGTTGTCGCAATCTTATATTAGTCATTTCTGTTTTGCTCACTGACCTGTAGGAAAGAGATTCACGAACTCATATGAGCACTGGGGCTGTTTTTGAGTGGGCTGCATCAGGCTTAAAGGTACCATATGTGCACATGTAGGTAATTGGAGGCARTTATGGGCTATTCTGCTGCTGTAGGAGTTTTTCCTTGTTCCTTCTTTGTCAGCGCGATAATTGCTGGTTTTACCCCGCGGTGGTGGTTGACCCAAGCTGTCCCCGACCCCATCGTCTTCGCTGCGGCACGGTGTTGCCCRGGACTAGGCAGCGCTAAGGCGCCGAGGAATGGGGACAAGTTTCACCATTAACCRAAAAGGTAGCGCTTGCAAGAAGCCTTTAGACGTGCTTTTCCTCTGAGTGTTGTGTATCCCTMTGGCAGTTAAATTCCTCGGGGTCTTTGGGCTGCCCTAAGCCTCYGGGAGATGCTGCTCGCTTGCTCCTCAGTGCTGTCCTCTGAACCGGGGGGCTTGGGTTCAGTCCCAAAGTTCCTCTTTGCCCCATGCGTGTTCCCTGCTCCTGGGATGTCGGAGCTTCCTATGCTGTAAAACGGGATCTTTATAATAGAGAGAGATGTAAGGGGCGGGGAGAGAGGGGATGGACTTCGGAGCTATTGTTTTAAGGATCTGAAGAGCTGTATTGTGTTCTGCAAATTGGCCYGAGCATCAGAAATGATGTCCAACTGTTCCTCATTTTGAAGAAGGGGAAAAAAAAAATCAACAAAAGGAAAGAAGCTGTGAAACAGCTGTGATACTTTCAGATGACTTGCTAATGCATATGCCAGTCTGTTAAAGAGGCCATTTACAAAAATCTGCAAATTTTGCTGGCAGGTAGGGTGGGCTGWGGCATAGGTGGCCCCCCTGCCAGCGACCATGTTCACATCGACAGCTTGGAGTTTCTGCAAAAATTACATAGATTCATGTCSTTGTAGCATCAAGTCTGATTTTTCCGGTCTTGCAGTCCAAAACTCCCAAGGGTTGAGCACTAAGCCAATAGTCATAGTTTTGCCATGTTCATAAGTTGTCTGCTTTTATTTTACGGAATTACGATTAGGTAAATAACATTGATTTTTGAAAGCACAGTGTGCAGTTTACAATGCTTCAGCTTCACGTTTCTCAATTTGCTGTTTCTTTCCATATGACACCTATACCAACCCCTTGAGTTCACTAAAGGCATTTTCACCTGTTGCACTGGGAAATCTCCACTAAATAAGTACAGGCTGAATAAAAGCTTCAAGATTAGATCCTGTGCAATAATTATTAAATGATTAATGTGAATAACGTTCTCTTTAAGCGAAAGATTTGGAGGTGTATTATTATATTAGCAGTGTTTATAGCAAAACAGGTAATAGCATCCCAATTAATGTCACAGCGTGTGCTCATTAGGTTTTCAGCTCATCTTAGGAAACTTCATTCTTACGACAAATAAGAACTTTCTGGTGGAATAATAATAATAATATTAATAAAAGAATTACCCTAAATAAAGCCTTGACAGAAATACTGYGTAGAATAAGAAGTATGCATAGCTAGTCTTACTATGCTGTCTAATGCTTTAAAGATTTATGCCAAAGTCTAAAATACACTAGGGCTCGTCGTTTATATCAGAATAAATGAGTTGCTGCAGCCCAATCAGTGGAGTATAAAGCCCACAGAAATGAGGGGGCAGGTGTGAGATGCTGAAAGGGGAGGATTTTGGGTTCTCCGCCGAGTTCCTCCCAGGTCAGGAGCTCGCAGGTGGCTCCGCCGCTCCCATCCCGTGCAACAGGGTCTCGGCGTTTGCACGTTCCYGAAATTTTCTTTTCCCCCACGGAGCAGGGAAACAGATTTGCCCAAAGGCTTTGTCAACCGCAAAGCTGGGAATAAAACCCAACTCTCATTTTCTAAATGACTAGGAGAGTAAAATGGAAAGTACCRTTAGCAAATCTGCAGGTGTCCACCAAGCCTGGGAAGAACCTGGGAAGGAAGGAGCCAGGCTTGATACTGGAATGGTGGCTTGGAGAATTGATACCAAATCGGCAAGATAAAGTGAAATAAARGGGAGAAGATGTAGGCAAGAGACCCCCAAGAGCGTGGGTGGAGGTTGACCAAGGTTTGGGCTCGACAGCACTGTTGCCAAAAGAGGATCTGGGGAGAGATGGTGGATCCCATAACCAAAAGCACGATGCTGTCGTGAGCGAGGCGAATGTCGCTGCGTTAACTGAAGCGTCACGTGTAGCGGCGCGCGGAGGGAGTTATTCCTCTCCGCTTGACGCTGATGAGGCCGCAGCTGGAAAACAGGGCTCGGGTTCGGGCACTGCCCTTTAAAACTCCGCAGACAATCTGCGGCAGTCTGGGGAGTGTTTAGAGGTTTGGGGAATGGTGACCTTTAGGGGAAGGTGTAAACTCTGGGCTGGTTGAGCTGGAAAGAGAAGGGTGAAGAACGAGAAGATCTTACAACAAAGAAAATTTTGTCGTAAGGAGGATGTTATCAGTTATTTTCCGTATTTACTGGGGACACTGCTGTTGGAAGCTTAATAACCAGCAAAGGTTTAAGCTGGATCTTAGGAAAAAGCTTTCCAAATATCAAAGWGATTGTGGGAGAGTTTTCTTTGGAGGTTCTGAAGGACAGCAAGCATCGGTCGGGGATGCTTCAGGTCTGCTGCTTCTCCCCAATACGCTGCTGAGGTGCTTTCGGCCCCCCCGTGTCCCTGTTTCTCCCCACACCACCTCCAGCCCTCGGGGCAATCTATTTAACAACAATTTTGTCAGGCGCTTGAGCGGCTGCACAGGCCGGGATTAATTGTGTTTCTCTCCGTGATAGATGCTTTTCAGCAAGTATTTTCATGAGGGAATCGGCAAATTAGACCACAGTGATCTTTACGCTTTAAAAATGTGTCATCTGGAAGAAGCCTTGGTGCAGCTTGTTGATGCTGCCACAATTAATGGCTGTGCTAATTTGTCATCTCTTCTTGCTCTCTCTCTAGCCGTCGCTGTAACTTCTTGTCCCTACCGCACCCCCTGCATTTCAATGAAATATTTAAGAACAATCACCGACGATAAAATGTATAGGTAATCTGAAGTGACAGTTGTTGTATGTGAATCATTGATATTTTAGATAATTGCCTTTAAAGTCCGGTCTCATAATGGTTCGTATTGATTGAGGGTAGGTAGCCAGATGTACTGTGGAGCTGCGCTGGCAGCTGGATTTCAGATAGCAGGAGAGCTTTTCCATCTGGGACTGTTAAAAACGCGTCCCCCGGGGCTGGCTGCTGGTCGGGCGGGCTCAGCCGTGGCTCCTCCATTTGGTGCTTCCGCAGATCTGAGCAAGACCTGTCCCRCTGAGCAAAAGTTCAGGGATCCTCAGGGCATTTTGTAAAATGTCCCATTATTTTCAGCTTTCYCCGGGCAGCTGGCTCCGCGGCTGGTGAGTGAACGCGGTCGACGGGATGGTTTTTGGTTGTCACACGCTGTGAGTGTCACTCGAGTTTTTAAGTGCTGTCATGAAYGGATACACCTACGTAATACGTATAGGAAACATTTTTGTTTAACTGAAAATGATAAATCTAATGGTTGAATGCCCCGGACTAGAGGGTTGGTTTGTATTTATTCAGTCTGTAACTCCACAATATCAGGCTTCTCCATCAGCTTAATGTAAGGTGATGCCATCAAGAGATGTAGAGATTTTGTCAAGACTTCAGCATTTGCCTGCGACCGAGATTATAACAAGCTCAGGACCGTCTCACAGTCCCCGTGTCTGTCCCCTTTCAACCCCTGCACCGTGCTGCCTGCTTGTCATAGCAAATAAAAATTAAAGATGTCCATATCTCAGGTACGTTGAGAAACAACTGACTTGTTTAATAATGTCTTTGATTGCAGTTTAGCTGTCTTCCTTTTTAATGCAAAGCAGTCAGGTTTGACTAATTACTCTCATCAAATGCRTCGAAATCTGGTAAGCAAGAAGTCGGGAGATGGGATGTTATTTCCCCGTCACTTTTTTGAATTTTCAAAACACAGCAAAGCATGTTAGTTGAGTGTTTGCAAATACGGCGCTGTCAGGAGAGCGGGCAGCAGGTTGGAATGCAAAATGTGTGTGACTGGTCTGTGCGTTACTGGAACAATTAAATACAGTAAATGGCAGATGAAGTTAGGACATGATAGAGTAAGCCAACACAGGAGATGCTGCATCTGTTTCCCCAGTGTCTTCTTTCTTGTGTTATCAATAAGCATTATTTTGGGATTATGAGCTACGAGAGAGGCTAAAAGTTGAGTACTCTAACGTGGAAATATGGGCAAGAAGAAAATCGTGTCCTCGCACAGGTCTTCAGAGCTCCCATCTGCAATGCTGGGGGTGCAGAGGGGTTTGCTGGGCTCAAGAGGAGTTCCGAAGCGTGATGCCATGTGGGGCAACAGCTTCTCGCCCTGGGGAGAAACGTGGGCTGGGGCGGCGGTGCAAGAGGCTGCTCTGGGGCAGCTCTCGCAGAGCAGAGGGTTTCTGTGGTGGGGGTTTATTTGCTGAGCTCTGTACAGATGTTAGCCCCAGCTCAAGTCCTAGCTAGGCTGTGAGCCTGGACTAGATAAACATACCCTCCCTTAGACTCTTCCTATCGCTCCGGGACTGATTTTCCCCCCTCCAGTTGCAGCAAGATCCTATCTTCTTTACCTTCTCCTTCGTTTCTACCTCCTCTTCCAAGCAATGGCTGTATTCTTCTTCTGAGAGCCGCCGTCATGTCCCACCATGAAAGACTTCATGTTGTGGGGCTTTCTGATGGCCAGCAGCAGTTACCGGTGCTGGGGGCTCAGCAAAAACCCAGCCTGGGTTTGGGAGCTCTAATGGGATAACTGGGCTCTGGATTTAAATCTCTGTGAAATGCCAGAATCTCATGGAAATCGTAAAACTTCTTAAAACAACCATCGTGACAGAGTTAAGAAGGATGCCCGATGGGAGGCTTCCAGCAGAGCACGCAGAGTTTTAGGTCCGATGTAGCAAAATACTATTTTCRTGCTCCTCTGAGGTGCTCGGGCTGCCTTGGACTGAGCTTAAAATAAAGACCTGGGAACGCGTTATATGCGCCCGGGAGCTCCCTGTCCGTGTCCCTGTCCCCCCCCAGCGCTGGGACTTGGCTCTGCTCGGCCGCTCCCTCCGCTGCCGCGGGATCGCAGCCTGCGCCTGGGAACGGACCGCTTCATTTCTCTCTTCCTCGATTTCCCTATCTGCCCAAGAGGATTAATAATAATAAAAGCTGCTTTTCTCACAGGACTGTCCTGAGGTTCAGTTCATTAATGTTGATAAAGCACTTCGGGTCCTCCAGCGGGAAGTGYGAGATGGAATGAGGCAAGAGGGGAAATGAGGCATCTTTATTTTAAGCCGTCGGTGGCGTGTAAGGTGTCAGTGGCAAGAAAGAAGACTCTTTGTCTCTCTAAAAGACTCCGTATGAGAGAGAAAATGAGAAGAAAGGCACTTTTAGAGAGTCACTTTCCAGGTATTAATCACAGTCTAAGTATTTACAGAGTGTCGCTGTCATATTTACTTTCCATCCACAGTCTATCTTTTGCTCAAGCCACTGATTAATTGCCTGTCTGGACGTCTGAAGTACTGATTTATTGATGACCCGAATGATGACCCAGAAATACTAACTAGCGTGCCCCTGTGCTTAAATGCTTTTTTGTCTGCAAAAGGAAACCCTCACCGGGCATATTTCGTAGGCAAAACTGGGAAGTTTTCCTTTGTCTTTAGTATGGGATTTTGCTCCCTCCCCAGATGGGTAAGGCAGAATTTTCATAAAACGAACTACCAGAAGTGGAAAATCATAACCCTTTGGGTTTTAAACTCGAAATCTGTGTATGATACTTGGTTTTATGCAAAAAAAAAAAAAAAAAAAAAAAAGAAATTACTTCTTAGTGCATTTTCCATTTGGTGTATGACTCCGTGCCTCCGTGCAGCCTGTCGCCCTCCCGTTATCAGACCTTAATCTCCTGTGCCGGTATCGCAGGAAAGAAGCGGAGAGCTGTATGCGGAGCTGCAGAGAAGTGTGACAAGGAAAAATAACACTTTGCTGTGCTTTTATAATCTCCCCAACCCRCTCTCGTTCCCAAGGAGAAGTTAGAGAAGCAGCACTTGGGTGCCAACAGGAAAGGAGACAGTGTTTAGCTACTTTTGCATCATTTTGGTCTCTCTTCTGGCCTKCCTTCGGGCTCCATGCAGGTTTCTAAAGTGGAGTCCTGGTGGGATCCTCTGCTGTAATTCTCTCTTATCGTGCAGTGCCTAAATAATGTAGAAGTGAGGAATGGAGATAATAGGACTGCTGACATCTGGCTAATTGCCATGCCGGCTGGGGGCTGCCTGGCAGCTGAGGGAGGCGTGATTTGGGGATGAAGAACTTCTAGTGAACCGTGATGGACAGAAACCATCGGAGAGAGACAGACAGAGAACGAAAATACATGGTTTTTTCCTCTCTAAATGGGTCTCAGTGGTAATGCTATCACCTCTGGTATCGYGCGGCTTCAACCTATCAAAGATAACATCTTCAGGGATGGGAAGGTGTGGSCACTGTTTAGCAGTTGTAATGTAATGGCTTGCAATTGTTGCAGCTGAATTTCAGCATAAAGTCGAGACACGTCGTGTTTTCTGCACATTCTCCTATTGAAGATTGCAATTAGTAGTGGGAAAAGTCAAGAAAACCCCATCTSATTTTTTTTATTTAATCACTCTAAGAATTAGTTTTTTCCCCTTTCTAACATGCTTTTAGACCAAGAAAAAAAAAAGAAAAGGGACAACTATGCTTTTATAAATTCACTACACACTTACAAATGATGACTGTGGTTTAAATGACTGCCTTCCCCTCCTGTCCTGTTTTGCTCTCTTRGATTTGAAGCTCTTCCAGGTAGACGTAATGTCTCTGTAAGCATTTGGCCTCTGGAGCACGACTATGCCATTAGTATGAATAATCTTTCATTTCTGACTGTATGCATTGGCAGGAATATGTATCTTTGAACATATTAGTTCCATTTACAACTTTCTGCAAAGGAATTGTAAAGGGACTTCAAAACCATCTGTGACTAAAGATAGTTATTTTGGGGCCTCAGTTCAGCAAGGAGTTGGTTGAATGTGGCGAAATACACATCCTGTCATTGAATTTGCAAGAGAAATGAGTTTTTCCACGTGCATGTAACTCTGTCGATGGAAATACAGGCTCTTCAAGATGAACAAGCTGTTTGGAGTAGAAATACAACTTTTTTGGAAGAGATCCAAATTCTCTTTTATTCATTTAATGAATTAGGTCATTTCAAATCAACCCAAAACTTGCAGTACAAGCACAGAATTTATTTCAGAGGGAATAAAGATTCCCAGGGACTCTCTGATATTGTATTCAGGATTTCTAACATCGCCTGGACATCAGGTGATATTGCTTGTGGCGTAATTTGAACTCAGTATGTTTTTGGATGGGCTGGGGCAGCAAGCGACTTTTTTCTCCTAATAATGTAATACAGTTATCGATATTCAGTAAATAGGGCTAGATAGAACACCTTCTACCTCTTCTATTTATGCTCAGTGAAATACTGAAAATTTTCTCCTCTTCTACAAAAACTGTATCTTTCTGAAGAACATTATCATAGGGCAAAGACAGAAAACATCTGTAAAAAAGCAGCGGTATTTTGCAAAGCGGTGGAAATGTCTRCGCAAACACCCACTTACTTACACACACGCTCTGCTGCGTCGTGATTCAATGTTTGGGTTTGATGATGGTTAAAATTTTAATGTACGGTCTCTGAATATACAAAATGTTCAGAGGGTAACTCTAAACTATTACCTTTACATTATGAATGCCGCCGGCTACATGTTTATTGTGCAACTTAATCTGGAAAGGTTCTTTCATGAATTTTCATCAATTTTTCAACAAAGCCCTGTTGCAAATGGTGAATTATGCATTAACATATGTTCATGCTAATTTATACAACGCTGACAGCTTTTTGGCATTGGATCAGTGACTAACATTTATATTTCTAAAGTTTATTTATTGATAATATCAAGGAAATTGGGACTACTGTCCAGTAAGAGATAAGGCATCTTTTCTTTGATTGCTGTTGGGTTTTTAGGCCAAAGTAATGAGCGATGAGCAGGGTCATGGACACCTTTATGGGTTCACGGTGCGAACCAGCCTTCCGCCCTGGCTTTAACAGACATCAGATGCCTGATCTATAAACCAAGTATCAACTGACAGTTTGACCTCTTTAACGTCATAATGTTGGGCGTTTTGTTTAGCTAAGGGAAGTAATACGCCTGTCAATATAAGGAGAGTTTTGGTGCTTCGTGGCAGCGGCGGATGCCGTACCCCTGGATGCGGCATCGCTTGTGCCTTCATCTCTGCTGGGTTTTTCTGCCCTTTGCCGCAGGGCTAATTGCAGTTTGCTGCAGTTTTAGGAAGAGCACGCAGAATTGCTTGTTTTCAAGATGACAGATTCGGTAGGCTGTAAGCTGATGGCAAAACATGGACTTGGCTGATGGGTCAGGAGGATTGGAAATGTTGGTGTCTCTGAAAAATAAACTCTTGTTTACTCTCGTGCAAAATAGATGCATTTGGAAATAACAGGGTGGTAGAAAATGGAAATTAAAAGCAAGCATTTCTGTCCTAATGGGAGAAGAGCTAGAAAGCTTAGAAAATAGTGGATTTTTTTTTTTTTTTTAAAGTCTGCTTTTGCAATTTTTTTCTCATGATGAAGTTTCACTGGCCTGAGACGTGCTAGGTCTAAGGCTAAAGGCTGAACATAGTTATTTTAAACTGGGTAGAGTATATATGATGGAGAAATTTCTAGTTAATCAAATAAGGGGCTCCTGCTGTAGTGAAATGTCTTTAGATAATAAGATGGCGTGTCGTAAATATGGTAAGAAATATTCAGATAGGTGACCAGAGGTACACTGAAATGAACGCCCGTATCAGGGATGCATAATTGCAATCCATTCCTTACCTGTTTTAATTTGATGATGAGTAGCCTCGTGAACTGCTGGATCGATGAATAGATTGTTTTGTTCATAGAGCCCAGTTCCCAAGCAGGAGTTTAATTTTTTAAACTCAAAAGTCTATTAAAAAAGTCAATTACATTAACATTCATACATTTCTTTGGCTCCCTAACCTGTCTCCACTTAGACTCTCATGTTCTAAACCCCTTAGGACGTTCCCATAAATACCCGTAGGTAGGAACAAGTTTAGGGGCTTGAGGAAGAAATCTTGACCTTACAAAAAAAGGAAAAAAAAAAAAAAAAGGGTAAAACATAAGCAGGCATTTGAGACGGAAAAATCCATGCTAGGATTCTCCGAGGAACCAAAGAGCTGCTTAGGCACCTCCTCCCGTTCTCTCTTCTTTCAGTGATATTTTAAARCCTAATTTCCCTAGTTTGTTTGGAAATGTCAATTACTGCCTTTAAACTGTGACGCTGGGGGAGGGACAAGCGCCGTCCTTTTGTTTAGTGCTGTTGCAGTCTTTAGCACAGGGAATTATTGGACCATTTCTCTTGGGCTTCTAGAGACTTGCCGCAGTACAAATGATTACATCCCAGTCTCARATTTAAATTTAAGGGTTTTGTTTGTTTGTTGCAAAGTCTTTAGGAGCTGCAGTTTTTCCTCGACACCTTGAYTGGGTTCTCGCAGCTGTTTCTGTCCCAGAGATGAAATATCTAATGGTTGCAATGGAGGTGTTATGGTTATTTGTCTGATGTGATCTCATTCAAGGCTTCCCTGCTCTCGTACGACACCTCTCCCCCATCCCTCCCTTTGCCAGCTTGTACTTATTAATCTTTCCTACCACATGATTAGGTTTTCTATAAATACGCTATAAATAAACATACTTAATGATGCCACTAATGATTAATTGGTTCATAATGGTTTACTGGTCATGATTTATGGATGACAAGTTTAAGCAATTATTAAGCTTTAATTATACTTAATCGATGGGGTATTATTCCATTGTTTATCGCAGCGTTTGTTAGCAATGTGAATGAGAATAAATGCGGTAGGAAACCCTGGAGTTCAGTAGTTGTTAAATGGGTGTATTAATTCTTACATGTGTAACTAATTAAATGTACTACTGTGCACCGAACATGTGGCTGAAGGGGCACCGAGACTGCACCTCCCGTACCACGTTTGGGCAGTAACGGGGAAAAGATTTAAGAGAAATCACTTTGATTTTGAGAAAGAAATTAAACTACATACTGTAGATGTAGTGTATATATTTTACATATATGTGCATCTCTATGGATGCATATATGCATATGCATGTATATATACATATATAAAAAGTGACTGGCCCRTACTGATGCCACCTTTCCTTACCAAAATATGAAATTATATAGCATACTGTTTAACCACACGTGACAGTGTCACCTCCTTGGTGGTCTAAAGGCCGTATCTTAAATAGATGGAGCACATCGTCGTCRTCTTCATCCCTCTGACCATCAAAGGCTTTGACGAAGCCTCTGTTCCTCCCTCCCATACATTCAACAGAGCCTAAACTTACCTGAAAGCTTCGGTGTGCGCGTAGTTTGAAGTTRCTGTAAAATAACGGTGCTTTGTGCTTGCTTTGTAGGCTCTTCAGCAGCTGTCAGCTAATGCAGATCCTCAGGACTGTACTTGTCATCATCTGATAAGGGTGACAGAGRAATAAAGATGTTTGTTTATAACCGGGTTACTTTTGAAAAGTTGGAATTAAGGCAAAGGACTGTATCAATTCAGGCTGCAGTCAGAATGGAAGAAAACAATTTGTTTGCCACATAATAGAAGGACAAATTATTTCCAGGGAACAAGAAAACGCTGCTGAAAATGTCTCTTTAATCTAAGCATTGGGAAAAAAAATCCCCAGAATTTTAAGAAATGCCTGCAATAAAAATATTTGAAGAATAGGTGTTGGGGTACTAGAGGGGAAGTATCAGATCCGTTTGCCCTGTTCTGTTTCCTAATGCCTGCTAAAATTGTCTCGCATTAGGTGCTCAAACGGTGATTTGGGTTTTTCTGCTGGCTTGCAGCAACAATTAGTGTGGGAAGAAGTTTTCCGTGTAAATTATGAACACAGAATAGAAGAGAAAAAGAACAAAAGAACAACACTCAGCAATCGCTTGACATTTCAGGGAGAAAAGGTTTTCTCTTTCTCCTTGTTATGCCATATTAATTAGTGATTATTTCCGTGCATTATCACGGCGTGACAAAATACTGACTCCGCATCACTTGATATTTCAGCGAGTGAACAGCTGACTCGGTAGGAAGGCAGCTCTCCCAGTCGTGAAGTCGGAAAGACCACAATTTCCCTGCTTTCATCCCTGAATAAGATGTGGARAGGTGTAAAATCCCAAAGGAGGTGGGCATGCCGGTGTTTCCTTGCGGGTTAAATCCTCGCTGTCCCCAAAGCGGGGTGGTGAAGACCCCGGGAGGATGGCGGGTGCCGGCTTGCCCGCAGAGCTCAGCCCCACGTGTAYGGGGCTGCCCGAGGGGACGGTCGGGTTGGGCGATGTTTGGTGGGTCTTTGCTTGGTCTCCCGTGGGATTTCAATCTGGAAGGTGCCCCAGGAGCAAYTCGGGAGCGTGGGGCAGCAGCGCTGCGGAGCCGTGGGGCGCGAGCCCCAGGGATCATGGAATCATAGAAGAGTTTGGGTTGGAAGGGACCTTTAGAGGTCATCTTGTCCAATCCCCCCTGCCACGAGCAGGGACTTCTTCAACCAGAGCAGGTTGCTCAGAGCCCTGTCCAACCTGACCTTGAATGTTCCCAGGGATGGGGCATCTACCACCTCTCTGGGCAACCTGTGCCAGGGTTTCACCACCCAGGGATGATCCCTGCTGCCCTAAATCAGGGCTCCAGGAGGGGATTTTTTCCCCCTCCTGAGCCTGCAGCATCACCGTGTGCCCTGCAAAGCCCCGCGGGTGCCTTGTAGCAGGGGGTATCTCTGCCTGCAGAGGCATTTATCCRGTGCAGCACCCACCCACCGCACCGGAGCGGGAGGCACGCCATTTTATCAGGGGCTGCATGAAGGAGTCGTAGCCAATTTCATCGGGGAAGTGAGGAGAAGATTGCAATCAATAATCAATCAAACCACTTGTGACAGTAATCATACATCACTTTTCAACGTGGTTACTCCATGCCGCTGCGTAAAATTATAGATGCTTCTCTTTAAGCAGMTTTACTTCCCCGTGATTTTCTTGGTGTTCTGGAAAATACCAGCAGTCCTAAACTTTTAGGTAATGTTGTCAGCATTCCGGAGTGGTAATTAAGGGAGTAACAACAAAGAAATGCAGTTGAATATAGAGCATCAGGGCTGGGCTTGCTTTTCCTTTGACGGTGGATATCCCCTGTGCCAAAGGCGACCGTAGCACCTCGGGCAGAGCTGCCCTC
>JASVER010000035.1:7660570-7750566 GCA_030449065.1 Oceanodroma leucorhoa
CTGGGTTGATGGTTGGACTCGATGATCTTAGAGGTCTTTTCCAACCTTAATGATTCTATGATTCTATTCTATGATTCTATGATTACTCGCAGCCTTAGCCCGGGGATTTTGCAGAGGGGCATGATTCAAATGGTCCCACGCATTCATCTGCGTGGAAGGTCTCTGAGGTCTTCTTGGCACTGGCGTTTGAGTTTAGGCAAGAAAAAGCCACCCATCGCGGTGACCCTGCGAAATGTGGCATCTTGTCTTCGCTGTGTCGTTCCTCCAGCTGCGGGAAGCGAGCAGCGCYGGGGTTTCGTGGCTCTCCTTTGGTCTTCTAGTAATGAGACTGGAGGGTAAACATGATTGTGTCTTCCTTTAAAAAATAAATTAGAYTGGAATATTGTTATTTTTCATTTCACATTTTTCAGTGACAGGGGTATTTGGCTACAGTTTTCACAGTCCTGTCTCTCTTGAGTGCATRCAAGGCTCTGAAGTATTTTAGTCTCCAAGCACAGGACAGGACCGCGCTGGGTCGCGCACACTTTTGGGATGCGGGGTCRTGGGGTGACCCCTCGGTGCTGGGCTGGAGCTGCGTGACGGCGGTCCCGCTGCGGGGGAGCACGGTGCAAAGTCCCTTGTGCAATAATAACGCTTATTTCATGACACCTATATGTATAGGGGCAGCGATTTCCTTTTCATAGCTGGCATTGGGTAGTATATGTTTACCATGGGGATTTGTACTCTGGACCATCGCTGGAAAAAACCAAGCGCCTGCAGGTACTGTTGGAAAGCTCTGCTCTGATCTAGTCTCTGGGGTTCACACGCGCATCGCTTCCCGAGTCAATCCTCGCCGGATTTGAAATGCCACTGTTTGATGTTTATTCCGATTCGATTATGCTGGAAAATTCCTAGGCAAATCCATCCAGCCTGCTAAGACCTGTGATGTGGTCACAGTAAAAAGGTGGGGAAAACATTTTTCTCCTTTGGAMTAAATAAAAAGGGTCCTAAGCTCACATCCTGGCTAAAAGTTTGCAGATGAAAATGGACGCTGCTGAAAATATAAGCTTGGCATTTATTATTAATTAATCCTGKTTTTTTATTTATTCCTACACCACCACACATTACATGTAAATGAAAACTTTCCCCTTAGGAGTCCCAGGGTGCCATCATATACAAAATGAAGACATGAAAAAAGCCTGGGAAGATGAAYTTATACAAAAAAGGTCATAAGGTAACTCAGTGTCACCTCACCCCTCTGCTGCGGTTTCCTGTCTGTGAAATATATTCAGCTGACTCCTGTTCCATCAGAATGATGGAAGAATGAATTAAGAAGGATTTTTCAAAGATGCTTGAGAAATTAATAGGAATTAATGAGAATTCTGCAAACTTGAAAACTCCCATCCCTAATTTTTGTGGGCACTTTGAATACACGAGCTCGTAAAAAAAAGACGGCTAAAATTTGTTCTGCTTCAACAGCGTAGTTCTTCAGGAACCATTTATGAACACATGGAGATTTTCTTGTTTTTGTTCTGCTCTTGGCTAGCCAAGGTACCAGAAACTCATGTATTACTACCCAGTCCATCTTTCTGGGATTTTCTCTTTATACCATGAAACTGGTCTTTGCCTTCATTGCCTAAAGAGGTTTTATGGTAAACTAGATATACTCAGAAAGCAAGAGAAATGTTATGGAGCCACTTTTGAATGATCTCCTATTGATTTGAAGAAGCTGGTTTTACTCTTGCAAATCTTCCTCTTACACATCGCACATACCTCCATTTACCCTGTATGTACGTTAGGACGATACAGTAAAATCATTAGTTTTTCTGTCCTTGCTTTGGATTTGTGTGGATCGCAATTAAACCCTCCAAAATAAAGCTTCCTTTGCGCTACTGCGAAGTAACCGCGTTCTTCGTAGCTTCTGTATCGCCTGTGGGCAATGACGCCCATCTGTACGTCTGCTGGGACTTGCACCTCCGAGGCTTCTTGGTGGGCCCTTCAAGGCAGATATGACCTAAAACACTGCCAGTGTTTAGCTTAGAAGAGTTTAGAAACTCCTGGTTCTGTACTGTTTGGTTTTGGAAACAACAGGGAGAAAGGGGAAGGAGGCAGAGGTCCTGGCGAAGGAGTAGCTTTGCACGATCACCTTTGGCTTAAAAACTGCGCTGATGTACAAAGTCATCGATTTGAAACCCTTTGTAGGCTTTTAATGTAATACATCGTCTTGTTTCTATATTTTAAAGTTCTTACAAGTGTGTGCCTTTTGTGAGTGAGCTGCGGTTCCGTGCCGTATACCCGATGCCGGGCGGACAGATGCCCTGATTTTGGCCAGTGACTCAAAAYGAGGACTGTTCGTCCTGGTGACCGATAGAAATGATGACTGACTGAGTGACGGCCGAGGCTCTCGGCTTCTTCTCCAGGGCTGGGGCTGCGTTCAGGTTTCCGTTGTTGGCTTTGGCAGCCGCTTGCCGTGTGGGCTGATCTGATCATCTGCGGTTTTGGAAGGCTTTGCTGTTTGAAAATTATATACCGAGTTACACTTCTGAAGTCCTACAAATCAGTTGTACGAGAGAAGAGAACCAGAAAAAGCAAGGGGGGAAAAAAAACTTGGTTAATAATTTTAAGAGGTATGTGAGATAAGGGGGGGAAAAAAAGTCTGTTCAGGTTTCTGGTGCCCCTTGTGTGCCCCTTGTTTTGCAGGTCTCAGTCCTCAACTGGCACTTTAAGAAAGCAATTTCCCATTGACTTGAATTTTAAAAAGTAGTTTTAAAAAAAAAGTGGTTCTTTGTCATTATTCTTTTCACAGCTGTGCTTGCTCATTTGCGATTCGGCTTACCAACACATGTGCCACACGAGCCGGGTGTGATTTTAATTAACTAGCTGTTGAGATCCTTGAGTAAAAGGTACTGCCATAATTAAATGTTTTTTGCAATTGTCTGCCCTTGCTTTTTGATTTGCATTGGAAAAGATTATTGGAAACAGAACTTGAAAAAAAGTTTTCATTTTCAATATTGGATATAGCAGCAGTGGTGACTTCCCAAACGCATGAGTTTCCACGCTCGGCGAGCTGAGGAATCGCTGGAAAYAATCCCCGAGAGGAACGAGACCTTTGCCACCAGTTTCGTAATCACAGTAGGGGAACCGGAGCCGTCTCAAACTGGGAGCACGAGGGAGGTCTTTGGAAAAGAAAAAGAGTCGCCGAGGAGCAGAGGGGTGAGGCGAGGAGGAAACCGGTGGTGGCTCAGTGCCGAGAGGGCTTYATGCAGCTGGTGGGGTGTCACCACCGCAGTGAGAGCCTCCGCTGCTTCCTCCTGCCACCGYGCCGGCTCCGCACCCACAAACTCCTTGGCAAATTAACCCAGTTSCCCCCCAAACACATCCTTCTCCTCCTGCTTGAGATCCAGTGAGAGAAAGTGAAAACCTCAGCCTAGAAAGTTTATCTCCCCCGGTGCTCTGGGGCTGCYCGCAGCAGATCCGAGCCGGCCTGAAGTACCCTTCGGACGGACGCGTTCATCCAGCARCCGGCCGAATATCGCGTCGTGATCCCTTCGCTGTCACTGCGAAAAGGTGGCAGGAAGATTATGAGAGCGTTACAACTTTGAAACCTTCGTAGTATCTTAAACAGTTCTTCCACCCACCCCCAAGTTACTTATTTATTCAGGTGTGAACTCTGCTCGGTGATTTATTATTTGTCATTTGATTCGATCTTGATTAAAGCTGTAATATCACTATTTAAAGGAAATCAAATCAGTATTGCAATTCTGCAATCAATCATGAGTCTCCATGGGATTTTTTGCTGGCCTCTCTCCCCCACTTCTCATCTTGTTGGAAAAGAGCCTTCCATTGGTGCTTGTTTTTATAAAAAGCATTGATCTTCTGTCTTGCAAGTGGCAAGAAGGTATTTTTTTCTAACGCATCACCTAAATATGGGTAGGGCTGGTTTGTTTTTTTGGTTTTGTGGTTTTTTTTTTTTTTTTTAAGAGACAATAGTCTGCATTTATGTAGCAATTTCCAGCCAAGGACTTCCAAGTACTTTCTAAGCATAAACATATTCAGCCTTGCAGAAATCAGGGAGGGAGGAGAGGTAGAGGGGAAGACTGGCCTCCCATGGTTTTTATGGGATACAGAGAAGCCTGGGGTTTGACTAGCCAGAAGGACTGACATACATATATTCAACTCCCGATGCAGACTTTCTGGTTCTGGAAAGCACTAAAAATATCTATAAGACATTATACGGGAATGAATATATGGTACTTTAGATTTGTACTCTGATGTATTCAAGCAAGAACCCCAAAAGACCTGGGCACCAAAACTGGAACGTCATCTCCCTTCACACAGAAAAGCTCCAGCACAGAGTAACCCTTACGGGGGATGAGCAAAGCTTCAATTTCTTCATTGCTGTTTAAAAAATTTAAACCCACGGTCTGATCGCCTTGCAGCACGTCTCGAGAGCAGGCTGCAGCTGGTTTTGCAGCGGTTTGCGTGGAGCTTGGTGAGGCCAGACGCTCTCTCTCCTACGCTGACAAAGCCGATCATTTTTCCAGAAAGATATTTGTGGTTTGTTTGAGCTACAGGCTAGCGGTGAGAGGAAAAACCACTGTTCATATACTGCTTTGGAAGGTGTGAAAATCTATTTTCAGTCCCCCTGTTTTGTTGTGTTTTGTCCAGTAACTTGTATACAGGGTTTTGAGTCAGGCGTTGAAACCCAGATTCTCCTTTTCTGAGTAAGTGCCTTAACCTCAAGTGCTTTTCTTCCCTCTGTCTGCTCACTAAACCTGGATTATTTCCAGTAAAGCTGAAGAAAGGTGATGCTGTGAGAGAGGCAGGCACCCAGTCCTCGTGGGCACCCCGGCATGGCACAGGCTGGTAGAGCCAAACCTGGGTGCTTCATAATGCGAGATGTTTTTTCCTTGCAAAACACGGTCTTTTCAAACAGTTTATTACTACTAAGAAGTTTTTCACAGCATTGGTTGTAATTCGGAGCAGTTCTCGCATTTAAACTCCGATGCTTGTACAGCTCTGATAGGGAAAATYAAGGCTCCCAGTGATGACTTCTGTGGGGTTTTGGATAATGAGCGTAACGTGGGGTGAAGCAAKTCTCTAATGAGAAAGCAGCAGATGYGACACGGGGGAGGAGAGCTCCATTTTGCAGATGTGAGTGTCTTTGCGGGGATGGCAGCGGTGCACGGCAATTTCGTTCCTGCAGCCCCTGCTGAGCAGCGTGTGAGAGCTCGTGGAGACAGACGCTCCCAGCCGAGTGCGGAGRGACGGCTCCCGGGGATGATGGCTGGCTCTGCGCTGCGGGCGAGAGGGTTTACAGCCGAGGGAGAATGGCAGCGTGATCAGCAAGAGGCTATTGGGTTTGAGCGTTCCTCCATTTATCTCTGGATCCCGTCTTACGACCTGCTTCCCCCCCCAAACAATAAAAATACATCAAGATCATAGAATCATTAAGGTTGGAAAAGACCTCTAAGATCATCGAGTCCAACCATCAACCCAGCACCCATGCCCACTAACGCATGTCCTGAAGTACCACATCCACACGTTTTTTGAATGTCTCCAATGTACTTCTCCCAAGTAACAAGTGATAGGACGAGAGGAAATGGCCTCAAGTTGCGCCAGGGGAGGTTTAGATTGGACATTAGGAAAAATTTCTTCACGGAAAGGGTAGTCAAGCATTGGAATAGGCTGCCCAGGGAAGTGGTGGAGTCACCATCCCTGGAGGTGTTCAAAAAACGTGTGGATGAGGTGCTTCGGGACATGGTTTAGTGGGCATGGGTGCTGGGTTGGTGGTTGGACTCAATGATCCTCAAGGTCTTTTCCAACCTTAATGATTCTATGATTCTATGATTCTAACACACTCATACCAGAGTTCTCCGGTACTCTCCACATGGTCAAACAGAGCCCGTGTACTGGAGAGACCCATATGGCTCCAGTCATTCCAGCACCAGTTCACTAGTAGTATTTCTGCACCCCCTGGACACCGNGACACGGGGGAGGAGAGCTCCATTTTGCAGATGTGAGTGTCTTTGCGGGGATGGCAGCGGTGCACGGCAATTTCGTTCCTGCAGCCCCTGCTGAGCAGCGTGTGAGAGCTCGTGGAGACAGACGCTCCCAGCCGAGTGCGGAGAGACGGCTCCCGGGGATGATGGCTGGCTCTGCGCTGCGGGCGAGAGGGTTTACAGCCGAGGGAGAATGGCAGCGTGATCAGCAAGAGGCTATTGGGTTTGAGCGTTCCTCCATTTATCTCTGGATCCCGTCTTACGACCTGCTTCCCCCCCCAAACAATAAAAATACATCAAGATCATAGAATCATTAAGGTTGGAAAAGACCTCTAAGATCATCGAGTCCAACCATCAACCCAGCACCCATGCCCACTAACGCATGTCCTGAAGTACCACATCCACACGTTTTTTGAATGTCTCCAATGTACTTCTCCCAAGTAACAAGTGATAGGACGAGAGGAAATGGCCTCAAGTTGCGCCAGGGGAGGTTTAGATTGGACATTAGGAAAAATTTCTTCACGGAAAGGGTAGTCAAGCATTGGAATAGGCTGCCCAGGGAAGTGGTGGAGTCACCATCCCTGGAGGYGTTCAAAAAACGTGTGGATGAGGTGCTTCGGGACATGGTTTAGTGGGCATGGGTGCTGGGTTGGTGGTTGGACTCAATGATCCTCAAGGTCTTTTCCAACCTTAATGATTCTATGATTCTATGATTCTAACACACTCATACCAGAGTTCTCCGGTACTCTCCACATGGTCAAACAGAGCCCGTGTACTGGAGAGACCCGTATGGCTCCGGTCATCCCAGCACCAGTTCACTAGTAGTATTTCTGCACCCCCTGGACACCGGGACACCCCAAGCCCAGCTCAGATCGCCATGCTTGGGATCCACCCTAACCAATCCTCAGTTTCTTTATGAAAAATGCTACGGTTGTGCAGCAGCACGGGCTGATCGAGGGCAGGAGTGGGCCAGGCACGTGAGTGCTGATGGCCTCAGTTCCTCCTGGGCTAAAAATACAGGTTTTCCTCRGAAACCATGCAGAAGTCTACTCATAAAAATGAGGTCTTGTTGTTCTGGGGATTCAAGCGCGTTGCCTGTTCTCCAGAGCCGCACAGCGTTAGCTACSTTAATGCACCCATCTTGAATAACAACTTTAGCAAATACAGGGGAACAGTGTCTTYTAGGTAATGGCCAGAAAAGAACAAGTGACCTGACCTGTATTATCAATTTTTTAATTAAATTTTCTGCGTGCGTGTAATCACGAGGGCTGACTCCCTGGTATTTCATTTCCCCAGCTGTAGAAGGATAATGGCTCTTCTGCGCAAGAGAAGAGGCGGCCTGCGTTAGCTCGCAAAGAGCTTTGCGCTGAGCGGATGAGTCTGTTGCAAAGAGATGTCCTTTCATGCTGTGAATACCACCACGCCTGTATTTTCGCCGAGGAATTTAGAAACGTGTGATGGCTGCGGTAGTCCCGCGTACGGCGAGGCTGACGGTGACTCGGAGGTCAGGACCTGCAGGAAGGGGGATCCATCCCTTTCCCCGACACGCACGTAACTCCCCGGGGTCTGAAGCAAGGCTGGGGAGGCGCAGAAAAGAGAATCCGGACTTTCGGTGCCCGTTGACAGGAGGCTGGAAGGGGTGTGGGACTTGAAAAACGTTTTCTGTGGGGCCAGACGCTGCTGTTCCTAGGTACGCGGCGTTTGTTCTGCTGCTCTTTTTTAGTCCGTTGTGGTTGGGTTGGGTTTTTTTCYCCATTTTTCCTTGGAGATGTCTGTGTCTGCTTGCTGCTTGACACCCTTAACCATTCCAGACCTTTCTTTTCTCTGCTTCTTTCTCTTTCGCATTTTATAGTCTCCTTTTCTTTCTTCTGTCACTTACTGTCCCAGGAGACTCTCGGGACCCCCTGTTAGTTTCTTTCAGCAAAGAAAGCTTTTTGACAGCTAGTCTGAGTCCTACTCAATGGTGTGATATAAAAAAGAAGCGATAATAGGTCGTTTTCTCCCATTTTCAGATCATTTTCTTTGGCATTTCCTTCCTTTTTTTCTCTTCACCCCTTCATTTCAAGATGTTCATCTCCTGCTGAAGTCCCCCCGCTGTGATAAGCTCAGGTTGTCATACGGGTAACGCGTCTCTCCGGGCCAGTCGGTGCGGTAAGCCTTGACACTGCTTCTCCTTTGGCTTTCTCCCCTTCATTTAAGGGGTGGGAGAAGAAAAAAGGCCGGTTTTTATTTTATTTTAATTTTTATTTTTATTACAGAAGTATTTCTGTTAAAGAAATAAGTGYTCCACAGCATCTCTTCACTGGCTTTTGCCCTTTATTAGGGGTAAATAAGTAGTTTTGTSGTAGCTGCAATTTTATTTTTATTTTTTTTTCCCRCACCAGCAGAAATTATTGCAAATTTGCAGTATTGATGCAGAATTTAGAACTGTACAAAACTCACCTCTGTTTTGGGGTTCATCAGAAATCTACAACTCGGGGTGTGCTAGCGGAGAGCAAGCATTTCTGAAGATGTTAGGCAGGAGATCATGGAAACTGGTCACGGCCACGTAGTATCGTATTGCTGCCTTCTTTCGTTGTAACGCCAGWTAACGCCGGGGGCTTTAAGGTAGAGATGTCCCTGATGAAACCTCTGAAGATGCGTATCTCCTCGCTTCCAAAATGCTTCCCATCTCAGATTGCCTGTGCATCTCAAACTCTTTCTTACCCTGTGTTCAAGGATCGTGGCTTTGTTTTGACAGTAATCGGAGAGAAAACCCAGRGACTGAAAAATTTTGTAGTTGGTAACAAATGAAAATGCACATGTCTCGCTGTGTATGACTGTGGGTTCGTTTTTGCATGGTTTTCTACATGGTTTTTTCTAGCCACTTTTAAAGGCTGTTATCCAAAAATCTGGATTTCAAGTTTGTTATAAGTAAGAATGAAAATCCCCTATGCCTACCTGTCTGAAATTCTTGAAAGTATGCAGACTGGACAGAAAATGTTGCAAAATTAAATTTTGGGCTGGTGTCCTTCTCACGCTGCTTCCAGTGCTATGCAGATATGAGAAGTGTCTCGCTCGCGTTATTTCACTATTTGCACATCTTGCTTCAGAAAGATATGGAAAGAAGCGACATGTGTGGCTCTGTTTTTAATTCAGCACTAAAAGAGGTAATGGTGGGAGAGTCTAATGGTTTTTAAACTGATCAATCCTACCTTATTTGAAACTGAAATTAAACAAAACGTTCCTGGGGGTTTTAGTTACAGGGGGTGCTGGAGGAAAATAAATACTTAGGATTCCAATGGATGATCTGTAGGGACRATAAAGTCCTCAATTAAATTTAGCGAGCAAGATTATTCTTTCCCTGAGAGTTATTTTAGCCCTTCAGGAAATATTTGTTCTCTGTGTTTAGCTTATCATGTTACCTAAGATGCCTAGCTGAAATTGGAGTTTGTTTCCTATAGAGTTAAGAGCCAGAATCGTGAGTGACAGTACCTAGGARTGCAAAGAGAGCGTTAAAATGGGTTCGTAAAAAGAATATAAGAAACATTCCTGTAAAGACAAAAGACCTAGAATAAAATGGGATTTCACTGCTATTGAAATGGACTGCCGCACTATCATGAACTGAGATTTCTGCGTTACTTGAACTGCTCTCTCCCTACGCAGACGGGCTGAAGCAGTCGGCTCCACAGCAATAGAGGGCACAGGAAGATCTGGTAGATGTGCGTGCCTGGGTAATTTTCTCTTTTGCTCTGTCTAATTTCCAGTTTCTTGTGAATGTTAAATATTGGTGACTGCTRTAGCTGCGTTGGTCAGGCTTTTTTCTCCATTTGAATACTGAAATCAGAAGGCAGCCAAGTGTCCTACTGCTTGAAGTTGAAAGTTTTCTGACAATCTGAATCTATAAAAATTAGATGACAATAGAAATGAAGCTTTGTTATTCTCTGTTAATGTCTCATTTAGTTTTCAAGGCACGGTATGCTGGAATTTCTAGAACTCTTRTAAAAACCTTTGAATCTGTTTTACCTTTGCTGGTCTTGTATTAGCAAAGAAGAAAAACTTCACTCATTTTGATCACTAATATGAAAAAACCTAGGATTACCAGGATTGCACTTATGTCTCTTCCATGAAATTATTTGGAGCTTTACCATCTACGTTACAGTTAGGTACAATTAAAAAGGCTCACTGTCCAAGAGGTTCAAGCAGTAGGTTAGTCAGGCRGAATGTCTTGTTCAGGCTTATTAAAAGTTACAAATTCATCTGCTTTTACCCTCTTCTTTTAAGTTGACTTTCCATTCTGTAGCTGTTTGCCATTGCTCAAAGGAGTCTACRTTGTCAAGAGGCCAAAGGAGACTTTGGAGCAAATGCAGCGAAGTCTGGACAGCCCCTGGTAATTCAGTCACACTTCTGAACCGCGGAGGCTGAAGCTGGTGCTTTCTCCGTGTGTCACTGAAATCCTTTCCTTTTGTCTGTTTTAGAGTAAAAGACTCTTAAACGTTKAAGCTGTTCCTTCCTTTTATGATTCTATTATGCAAAATGATGGGCAACTTGGTGATTGAAAGCTCCTGTCGTGCAATCATCTTGTCATACAAGATGATTCCTCAAAGATGGGCAGAAGAATGAGGTCTCGTGAAGGTCCTTCCTGACAGGTTATCAGGACAGTTCTTTCTGCAGTAACAGTTTGGTTCCATGCCCTGAGCAAGGAATTTTGGAGCTCACTATATAAATAAATCAAATATTTTGTAGCATTGGGTAGAAGGACAGCATTATACATCTTTTTGTACAAAACGATGTTGGCTGGAGTTCAGTCCAGAGTGGCTTGGATCTAATTATAATGTGTTTTGAATTTTGAAATACTGTGTTTTGATGGTCGCATAGAAAATTGAAATTAGAAAAAATAGTTCTGGATTCAGTCCCTCTCTCTAATTGTGTACCTGAGATATTTTGCATCATCTTTTTGCACTGTGTCTCCTTCCTGAACATTAATGTTTAACAGGTTATATTCATTCTGTCTTAAGAGAAATAGCGAGCTGTAGAAAGAATGAGCAGGAAGAGCGTGGCTCAACAAACGCTGCACTGAATGTTACATATTTATCATTGAGCTTTCCCAGTTAAACCATTTTTTTCAGTGGTTTTAGATAAGCTTAGCCTGACACGCCAGCTTGGACTCTGCTAATTTAATTGCTATTTATCAAACGCATTTATTTAAACAATTCAGTTCATAAAATACTACGGGCTAATGATGAACCTCCAATTGCGTATTGACTAATCCAAGAGACCAGTAATTGCACATCCTTTCCATCAGATTGTTAGTTGTGCTTTTTGGATAGCCTGTCCTGATGACACGTTAAATGGTACTTACATTGAAATCCCTGAGAGTTTTGCCTGGTGACACGGAGCAGCCGTTACATGTACAATAGGAGTGTTCCCRTACCAGAAATTAAGAGAAGTGCAATACCAAGCATCAAATTAATKTTAAATGGTACCGTAGTTTGTTGCTTCTGCGTGAAATTTTAATGGTAAACAAGCTGTAAACAATTCCGACCCTTGATATTTCTGAGGAAAATGTCTTTCTGAGTTTATTGATTCTTCATAGAAGAATGGTGCAGAAAAATGCTTAATAACAATGCCCTATTAATTCCTCCATGGTGCAATTTATAATGACCACCTCATTCCGGGAACGTATTAAGAATTCATACGTAATCTTACATTTTAAAAAGTTTTTCATTTTTTTGAAGCTTTTTTTGAGGGGAAAGTTGATTTTAAAGAGMTCATTAAACACTTAGAAAACTTCTACCAAAGAAGTAAAGCATCTTTCGTTCCGCATATGCAGGTGGCATGGCTGTGTTGAATTCAGTRGAGCAACAATACGGGTGAAACGTAGCCCTCGTTCTCCTTTTCCCTCTACTTTGCATTTCACATTGTAAAACACCTACTCCGACTTAGCAGAAGTTTTTCTGCAGGCATCTTTCTGCTTTCTACTGGGAAGCAAACATCTCTTCTAAGAAATGTCACCAATAATTGGAGGCTAAAGGAAAGGTAAGGTTGCCCACAGCGTTGCTTGACTTCAGTTGGCAGTTTAGGGATCTGAAAGCTTTACACTCTTGCCAAATTTGGAACTGATCAAAGATGTCTTTATCATGTTACATATTGTGGTGGGTTGACCCTGGCTGGATSCTGGATGCCCACCAAAGCCGCTCTATCACTCCCCTCCTCAGCTGGACAGGAGAGAGAAAATGTAACGAAAGGCTYGTGGGTCGAGATAAGGACAGGGAGATCACTCACCAATTACCATCAYGGGCAAAATGGACTCAACTTGGGGAAATTAGTTTAATTTACTACCAATCAAATCAGARTAGGATAATGAGAAATAAAAGCAAATCTTAAAAACATCTCCTTTCTTCCCGGGCTCAACTTCACTCCTGATTTTCTCTACCTCCCCCTCGCTGAGCGGGGCAGGGGGACGGAGGTGGTGGTCAGTTCATCACACGTTGTCTCTGCCGCTCCTTCCTCCTCAGATTCTTCCCCTGCTCCAGTGAGGGGTCCCTCCCAGGGAAGACAGTCCTCCACGAACTTCTCCAACGTGGGTCCTTCCCACGGGCTGCAGTTCTTCACAAACAGCTCCAGCGTGGGTCCCTTCCATGGGGTGCAGTCCTTCAGGAATGGATTGCTCCACCGTGGGGGGTCACAAGTCCTGCCAGCAAACATGGGCTTCTCTCTCCATGGGGCCACAGGTCCTGCCGGCAGCCTGCTCCAGCCTGGGCTTCCCATGGGGTCACAGCTTCCTTTGGGTGCATCCACCTGCTCTGGCGTGGGGTCCTCCATGGGCTGCAGGTGGATATCTGCTCCACYGTGGACCTCCATGGGCTGCAGGAGGACAGCCTGCCTCACCATGGTCTTCACCACTGCAGGGGAATCTCTGCTCCGGCGCCTGGAGCACCTCCTCCCCCTCCTTCTTCCCTGACCTTGGTGTCTGCAGGGTTGTTTCTCTCACATCTTCTCACTCCTCTCTTCYGGCTCCTCTTACGCCACAGTTCTTTTTCTCCTTCTTAAATTTGTTATCACAGAAGCGCTACCACCATCGCTGATGGGCTCGGCCTTGGCCAAGACCAAGATGGTGGGTCCGTCTTGGAGCCMSCTGACGTTGGCTCTATCGGACACCGGGGAAGCTTCTAGCAGCTTCTCACAGAAGCCACCCCTGTAGCCTCCCTGCTACCAAGACAAGAATCCAAAACTATAATTATCTGATTCCCATACAGTTGAATTTAGTGATTATTATGAGTGAGTGGATACCATTGAAGGGAATGTTGGGATGAAAGTCATGGAAATCGCTTTTCTTTGTGGCGCTGTTGATTTAAACTGTTGGCACTTCAGCTTCCCAAATGTAACACAGTGCTAATATTTTCCTAACACCACTGATTTCAAAGAAAACAAAATCCTAAAAAATGCTACATYGTATGTGGCTGCACTGGTGTTCTGCAGAAATTGCTGAGTCTTGGAGGGATGATCCTTTCGTACACGTGGTCTAAGCGTGGGTTAACATGGCATTCACGGTTTGGGAGTTTTCAACAGGAACGATTGCATTTCTGCTTAATAGGGTATGACATGAAGGCTAATTATATACAGTCTGCATTATCAATTAGCGATAGGAAAGATCCRTTGAAGGAGCACGATCTTTTCTAGGGACACACGTGAAGGGTCACGCTCACTTGCGGAGAACCCTGCATACTGTAATCTACTATTATTCCCTTTGCCCTAGAGTATAAATAAATAATGTATGGCACTGATCCACTTAGCAACTGCATGTTTTTAATTTGTGCATTTTCTTCTTCTTCCGTACATAAGAAACTGACACGTAAACGTGTTTCTAATTAAAATCCTTGGAACTGGAACTTTTCTGTTCTTACCATATCGCTGCTGGATGCAACCCAATGAGAACATGTACATGTAATATTTTCAATAAAACAGTGTATATTGAGATTGAGGAACATACCTTCTTATCCAGGGGTTAATTTTGTTATTTTTGTTCTACAYGTGCTCATGGTCATGCCATTTGTGTGTGCCTATGGCCACCTTTCTGCTTTTTTAGCTTTTGTGAGTAAAGTTGTAGAAGTGCTGTTGATTTTTTGGTGAATCTTTTGTTGCGAAATGTTTCTTATTTCCTGTGTTGAATTTCTGCTCAGAAGCGGAGAGGGGGCTCACTGAATCTCTCACTGGCTTGGTCTGGGGTGTCAATTTTTTTAGGTACCATCCCCTTTCCTCCTAATTCAAGCAAAGTTCTTGGACCTGGGTTTCCCCAGTCCTAGCAAAGCACCTTGTCTGCAATGGTTACTTTAGGATTTTATAGAGGCTTTCTTTCCTTTAGAGCATATCTTTGACAGATTATGTTTTATTTTGATTCTTTTCTTTTTCTCCTGAAGGAAAGTAGATTTTTTTTTTTTTTAAATTGAAAACTGTTTCTGAGCTAATAAAATCCTTTCTTACCCAGTTTCCCCAAGGCTTCTGGGGAGTATCAATAATGGCCGTATCAGCTTGCACCTGCAAAGTAACTATTACAGCCTGTATCTGAAATTAATTACAGGCCCAGAAAGGTAGCACTGATATTTTACAGAGAAAAAATGTACCTTTAAAGCCAATAGAAGCTGTATGGAGGGCTATGTGAAAATCAGGTTCCTCAAGTAAAATCGTATTGGCTGCAGCAGAATTCACAACATCTGTACGGCTTCCAAGTCAATTTRGTTTTTTAGCAGTAATTCTTTCCAACATCTTCTTTTTTTCCCTCAGCACCATTTCAACTCATACACAACCTTCTTCATAAATTGTTAGGCACAGCAATAGTTTCTAAAATCCGAAATGTGGAAGAGTTCAAGAATCACCGGGAGTGAATTACAAAACTGGACAGATTTAGGTTTAACAAGAAATCCCATGGAAATAAATCTAGTCCACCAAGTCATTGCTTTCCTGGATTTAGAATATTTCAATACTATAAAACTTTCAGAACTCCAGAGCSCCGGGAATAGGGGATGAATTCACCGCAACAACTCTGTTTCTTTTTCTCTGTCATGGTTCACTGTRTTTAAAGATACAAACTGATAGTCAGTCATCTTGTCCTTTGCTGTCAAGAGGTAAGCTAAAGTCTTTTCTTTTGTGATGCAGGTTGTAATAGAGTAGACAATACATCACTGAAGAGCCACAATTTACTGACAGTATACCCTGCCCTATTTGAACACTTTTACTGGCAAATATGCCACCTTTTCAATGAGTAAATCAAGGTGAATCTCTCCACGCTAGTAATGGGCTTCCTTTGGTAATAATAATAGCCGGTATTTGTGCTCATGCGCTGCACTRTCTCTGCCTCTCTCTCTTGCATTATTTGTGTTAGCCACCCTTGGAATTCTTTACCGACACGATCACGTTTTAAGCTGGTGATATCTGCATTSATTCTGTATAATGATGTGCTTTTCTCTTCTGTTTCTTCTTCCTATTTGTTCAAGATGTCTTTAAGCAGTACTAAGACGTGGTTTTCAGGGGAGAAGAAAGACACTGCTATTAAAAATGAGGAAATTGCAGTTCTCCATATGGTTCTTTCTGAAGTAATACAGACTGAGGTTGCCGTKTTGGATCTGTTCCAACGGTGAGAGTTAGGTCCGTAGGCTCGGAAGATTCCTCTTWACTTCCTTGCTATACCTGGACCTCCTCTTCCATAGTCACAGATATTTTTTTCTCATTTTAGGYAGTGGGTAGCTAGAATAAAATCCATGGCTGGTACTGGAAGCAGAAGTCAGGTCTCCCCTCCTAAGAGCTGTGTACAGAGTAAAGCTCCTKCTTGCCTCCTTCGCCTCTGCTCAGAAGGGTGCTGCTTTGATTGCTGTGCAATTGCAATTGCAGTTCTCCAGTTTCCCATGAAGGTACCCCGACGCAGAATACTCTGCACCAAGTAGTCTTTGCTCCGCTGTCTTTGGAAGTGGGAGATAACGAGCTCGCATTTCTGCAGGCTGAGAGAATTAATTCCAATATTTCTGAAACGTGAATACAATTTCTAACTAGCAGGCTATGCCACAAACAACGGGCACTTCTTTGAAAGAAGCAAGCCACCAACCAATAATCCAAAAAATAATGCCAAAATTGTATGGCTGGGAGCTACCGCTAMTTCAAAAGTTGCCAGGAGCATTTGGGAAGAATGTGGACGAGTTATCCTTGCTAATGACCAAGGTGGGAAGAGCTGAAACTGCTGTAGATGTCACAGAAACGGTGGGAGATGATGTTGCCGCAGCTGCTCGCCCTGCACCGAAATGCGGAGTTATGAATTTGAGGGTTGAGAACCAGTATAGTCAACATGCTCCTTTTTGGTTATTGTCATTTCCGAAAGCTTRCGTCCAGTGACCTAGATAACTTGGCTCTGCCACATGAGTGCTTATAATAAAGTGGGAGAGTAAGTTGTTACTAGTTTTGTAGTCAGCCATAAATTCAAGATGGCTGTAAGACGGCCAGAAATTTGATTAGATTAAAAAACCTGTCTAGGTCAGCAGCCTGTCCCCTGGCACGGGAAGCAATGGGCAATTAAAGAGGAGACAAGTTTAGAGTGGTCTTGCCGTGGCGTGTCCTCCCTCCTTGGGCAGTTGGCGTGCAGGAACTGACCGAGCTAAACGCTGCTTTCAATCTGTCATGTTCAATAGCATCATCAGATCTTCCCTCTGTATTTGTCTCATCTCTTTGGAGCCATTTGGCTCCGTAACATCCTGCAGCTCAGAGTTCCAGAATTTAATTATGCATTGCACATACAAATTATTCAGTTTATTTATTTAAAAAATTCAGCCATGATTTCACTGGGACCTCTCAGTTCTTGTGTTCATGACATGGTGAATAATCATTCCCTATTTAACTTCCCTGAACCACTGACAGTTTTATAAGTCTCCAGTAGATCCTTGCACACCGCTGTCTGTCTTTCAAGGAGTCMCAGCTTGTTGCATCCCTCTCCCGGGGATGAAAACCACACCGTATCTCATATMATTCCTGTCATCCTCCTCTAATTTTATAAAAGGCCTGGTTGCTCTTGTATCAGTGGTCGCTTTGGAGGCAACATTAGTCATTAAAAGCATCTTGGACTCCCTCCCTCCCTCCTTCTGTTTAATAATCTCTGTGTTTTGAATTCAGATAAGCATTTTGAAGTGACTTATCTTGACCTCACTGCTCTGTTGGCTTTATTGAACTAAAGATAATGTCCTTTGTGCAAGTGTCATCTGCTGCAGGAAAAGAAAAGTGATATTTACTGTTGAAGATTTCCTGTCAGTTTTGTCTTAGCGATCAGTTTTTTCCAGAAGCTTTATATGTAACATACTGTGAAAAAAAAAAAAAAAAAAAAAAAAAAAAGTGCATGTCTCAACATCGTTATGAAGTTAACATTCAGTAAAGAGTTTTGAATCAGAGCTTTAAATTTTCCATAGGTGGACAGTTTGGAGACAGTTGTACTGTAAAAATGTTGTTTACAAAGGCCAGTTTAGTTTCGGTGTTCAGAAAGTGAAATTTGTCTCTGCCAAATAAAACCAGTGTATTTATTGTACTCTARCAGGGTAAGATCTCTGTGAAAATAAACAATCCCTGAATTACATCCACTAATGAGCTACGAAAACAGAGCTAGTGTATATCTACCAAGGTACACCCAGTGCTAATTTCCATTAGTTACACCTCTGCAGCCATTCCCAAGTCCAAACCCCGTATCAACCCTTTTCTTCCCTCACAGAGAGAAGATGTTGTTAACGTGAATGAATGAACCTGTGAACATCACTTAAAACCACTGAGATGCGAAAGCATCGTGCGCTGTCTTTCGTTATTGGTGAAGGTGATCCATGACAATCGTAAATGGCTTGTCCAACATTGGGCAGGAAATTTGTAGCAGAATCTAAAACAGAATGTGGGTCTCTTGATTCGCAGAGCCGAGCCCGAGTTAAAAGACGATCCCTTTCACTCTGTTCTTGTTACACAATACTTGGTATTTTTAAAACTGCAAGAAAACAAAGGAAGAGAAAAATGGCAGCCTGGGAAGAGGCACGGATAGTTCTTTGTCAAGGTAACGTGGGAGATGATTGGGTTTTACAGCTTTGTGTCTTTCAAGGMTAGCTGTACTTTCTGATTTGCTACGTAACACGCGTTGTCATTACAAAGGCTTTATTTAGTGTTTACTGTTGAAACGAAACCCTTACAAGACCCTTTAACACTGCCCATAGTCTGCGGTTCAGAGAGGAAAGCAGAAAAGTATCGGTTACTCATCTTTTGGAGCTCTCCAAGGTTGGTGCAGACAATCAATTACAACTTACTCAAGTAATTATTAATACACAAATAAGGCAGTAATTGTAGTTCAGAATTAATTTGCRGATGGAACAATGAAACAAGGCTGCTGAACGAGGAACGAGAGTCCTGACGCGGCACAGAAGGGAGTGGGGTTTTTCCGAGGGGGAATAATCAGGATGTTTCCTGCTGCTCTGCTCTAGCAGGTGGTTCTTGCTGGGTTGTAAGAAAATTAACGGCGAGCGTTACTTTAGAAACTTCTAGCACAAGGATTGAACATGAACCTCTTCAGAGGTGTGACTGCTGTTAAGGAAAGCAGTCAACCTTATAATCATCAACAAGGCGGTGGGAAAACAAGCGCTGTGTAAGTGCTGGGTTAAGTTTGTGTTTTGTCCCTGCAGCTCTAGAGAATTCCCAATTTCCCCGTCCTCTCAGGTGTAAATTTACATCCCCGAAAAGCGTATATCATGCAAAAAAGCCAGGCTGCTACCGTTTTAAGCCAGGAGGGGGTCTGAAATAAACCCTCCCGCTTTTATAAATAAATTGAACTTAACATTGGGGAAAAAAACACAGATAGATAGGTGGGGAATCAGGTTGACTCTATTAATCCTTGACATTCTTCCAGTCCCAGTGAGTCAGTAGGATAATTTGAGCTATATAAATCCCCAGAGCCAATTTAAAGAAAAACTGTAGCATAATGAGCCTGAGTGATTGCTCATTCGGGCATTTTGTTTCCGATTCTGCCAGGTGTAYTTTGTGAGTCTGTGGATAAATCAGTTATGGTGGGATTGGTCTCATCTAGCTTTGGCTTTCACTAGATGGCTGATAGTCTAAGCTTCCTCCGTAGGAAGTGATACGGGTACATGAAAGGGTGATTAATCCTGTCCTGCAGTAGATGGGAAACTTGCCATGTGGAAGTGCTTATCTGCTAAAGATAAAGGGAATGCGCATCGCAAGCTTAGGCTAAACGTACAACTTCTGGCCAGTCCTCGTGGCCCTTGGTACGGTGTTTACGCGCATCTCGTGCTCTGAAGCAGCGATTCTGCTCTCCRCGCTTTTACGTTTCAAATTTGTCTCGTGCTCCAAGCCAAGAGCATTCTGTTTATGGGAACAGCAAAAGTTTAAAGATTGATGGAAATGAGAAACAACAAATGAACACAGTTGATCAGGAATCACTGCCAATATTCTTACTGTGAGAAGACATTCAAGAGTTGCTGTCTTGGGAGAAGTTTCAATCCTGAGTTTTGTTACAGGTTTTTTTTTGTGTGACTTCAGCTTTTAAAATCCGCTTAGGTACAATTGTCATTGATTCCTTTGAGGGTCTGCAATTTAGGGTCTGTTTGTGCTGCTGTTCCTTTCTGCRAAATAAGTATAATAATATTTCACTTACCATGGGGTTATTCTGGCATGTCAAGTATAAATAAGAGCATAAATTGAAATAGAAAAGAAGATATCTGTGCCTTAACAACATGTTTTGAGTTGTTCTGAGGAACCGATGAACCCTTTTGAGATGCAGACTTGAAAGACAGAAATTGAAATTATTYGTACACAAAAGCTGTTTTCCCCAAGATAGGGGAGGTCCTTTGAATGTCCCTTCAACACCCAGGAACAGCTGCAATCCCTGAAGATACTGAAATAATTGTTGTTTATGCTGTACCCCTTTGGTCAGGATGCTTTGGTCCTCAAAAACGGCAGGGCAGAGGCAGAATGGAAACAATTATTCTCAGGAAAAAAAATGTGTGTAGTCAGTGGCACCCACTGCAAATGCAGCCTTGCAGTCCTACTGTGCGACAGACCGCTGGGGAATTCAGAGTCTTATTAAAATTCTGCACAGTAGCTCTGATTAAACAGCAGAATCCTGCTGCGAGATGAATATTGAGAATTATTTTCGTTTGAGGKATGAGAAAAATTGAAGCACGAGAAGGTCACTCAGGGTGACCCTGGGTCACTCAGAGAACCTAGACTTCCAAGGCCGAACCCTGGTACTGTAACCGGGAGGAATATTTCGTTATGAAATTCGTTAGTACGCGATAGTGAGAACTGTTTTGGCGATAGATGAAAATAAAAATGGCTTTCGTCCTTCTCTGTTTATTAGATTGGCTTTACATTTTTCTGTTTCCGATTTTCATGACAACTGTCTAGGAGATGGCTTCATTACAGAGRATACAGGCTCTAAATTTTTATTCTACAGCGTCTGTCAAATAGTGAAAATGGGATACAGTAGGTGGGAGAAATGATGAAAATGTGTTTAGGGCATCTAAGCTACCTTGTAGGATTAGAACAACATAATGCCATTACGGCCGTATCAGGGAAACCCTGTTTTTGAAATCATCTGACAAGGAGCAGGATAGCCATTTAAAAACTTTATCTTGTTTTATTAATTTATCACGAAATAAACCACTGTTTCTTTCCCAAATCTGAAACATTTTAAATTTAATTGAAATGCTGCTGCCTAATTTCCCTAATGCCTTGCTGTAGCTTGACGAAGGAAAGCCTCCAAAGATGGATGGTTAATGAATAATGTTTTTTAATGCTATCCAACCARTACTGTTTGTGTTTTCATACAATTAAAAAAAAAAAAAAAGCTTCTAGCGAAGAGAAATATCCTGGAAAAYGGCTCTCCAGGGCTTGCTTATAATAGAGACTTGGCTTTCAGGGGGTGGCCGGACCGTGGCTCTGGAGGGACGCGGCGGTGACGGGCAGCTGGCTGCGTTCGGCAGCGCTCACCGGTCCGTCTCTGGACACGATTTCTCCTGTCACTTCACAAGCCGGTACGCCATCAGGTACYCATCGGAATTTTACAGCCTCCCAATTCATCTCTTGGAAACAAAAAAAGGCACCGACGTCGGTGCGTGTGTGTGGTGTGTTCAGGGGATCATAGAATCGTAGAATCATTAAGGTTGGAAAAGACCTTTAAGATCATCGAGTCCAACCATCAACCCAGCACCCATGCCCACTAAACCATGTCCCAAAGCGCCACATCCACACRTTTTTTGAACRYCTCCAGKGATGGTGACTCCACCACTTCCCTGGGCAGCCTGTTCCARTGCCTGACTACCCTTTCAGTGAAGAAATTTTTCCTAATATCCAATCTAAACCTCCCCTGGCRCAACTTGAGGCCATTTCCTCTCRTCCTATCACTTGTTACTTGGGAGAAGAGACCAACACCCGCCTCTCTACAGCCTCCTTTCAGGTAGTTGTAGAGAGCRAGAAGGTCTCCCCTCAGCCTCCTCTTCTCCAGGATGTCACCGCGGTGCCTGCAGGAGGGTGGCACGTCCGGTTTTGATATCGTCTCCTTTGCCGTGCTACTTTGCACRTGTAAGTGGAGCATATTTCACCTGGGGCTCATGTCGAAAAATGTCCGAAATGATGTTCGAAAGCTGGCTGTTATTTTTCGGGGTGGTATCCATCTATCAATACAGCACGTGCTAACGCGTGAGGTTTCTACAGTGGGGGGTTTTCTATAGATAACTAGAGGATGTATTTAAAAATTTGAAAAATGGGGAATAGATAGGAAAGATGGGCTTTCTTCTGACAAAATTGCCATGCAGCTGTCATGGCTGGGGTCTGTTTTGAGGGCAGCAGCACGGGCCGGAGCTCCCAGGGTTCTCCAGCAGCACGGCCTTTACAAAAGGAAAAGCACATCCGAACAAACGCAGAGGTGGCTGCTCTGCTGGTATATACCAAAATGCCTCAAAATTGGTAAAACCTGGCCAGCCAGATGTCTGAAAGTGGTTAGTGGGCTCCAGCTTGGACATCTAACGCCATGCTTGATGGAGCTGGGCTGGGCTAGGCTAGGCTAGGCTAGGCTAGGCTAGGCTAGGCTAGGCTAGGCTAGGCTAGGCCAGGCCAGGCCAGGCCCATGGAGCCCACCTACAGTCCCTGGCTGGCCCCAGCTGAAAGGGGCTGGGGGGAGTGAGGCCCAGGTGAGGCTGTTTGGGGCAATTAATCCCCTTAGTGCTGTGAGGGCCCTCACCTGGTGCCATTTGAACCCTCCCCCAGTCTCCCACCTGTCAGCTGTTAACGAGCCAGAGCTCATTAATGAGCCCTCACCCTCATTTGGGGGGATTTTGGGAGGGGGAAGAGTGACTGCTCCAGAGTGTGTCCAGAGGAGAGGTTGTTGGCTGAGCTGTGGCACCGCTTGGGAAAACACGAGGTAAAGAAAAAAAGCTGCTTTTATTTTGCAAGTACTTTTATTTTAGCTTATTGTGATAGCTGAGCAGCAGTGAGATGAGACGTCATCRCAGTGGTTTTCTGTAGTTGTAGGTAATTGTGGATGAGTTAGAGGTGGGCTTGCAAGTTGATTTGCTGGAAAGTCAGCATTTGAAGAAGGMGAACGTGCCCAAATGTTGTGTGGAAGGGCTGTGTGGAGAGGAGAAGTGAGATGGATGCCTTGAAAATAGTCACTTTGTGCCTGTTCTGGGCGTGCTGTAGCAGTGGGGAATTAAACACCCAGGTTAGAGCTACAGGGGGTGAAATGAGCTGGAGAGAGAGAAATTGGGTCAAAATTGGAGAAAGGGTTTGTTAGGTTTGCTGGAGATGTCGTATTGCAGAGCATTGCCCTGGGCCCGTTGAGAGGATGGGGTTTGGTGGAGATAAGTAGCCTGAGCCCACCTCAGTGTGTCTGTCCTCAGTGTGTTTTGGCTGCTCATGTAAAAATAATACCCAATCTGTTCATATTGCTAATTATTACTGCAGGAGGAATATTAAGGCATGCCAAAGGGGTTCAGTGAATGATATTAGAGTCTAATATGCAATGCTTTTTCTTTCCTTTAACAAAAAAAAAGCAGGGAGGGGGAAACATAGAATCATTAAGGTTGGAAAAGATCTTTAAGATCATCAGGTCCAACCRTCAACCCAGCACCCATRCCCACTAAACCATGTCCTGAAGCACCACATCCACATGTTTTTTGAATGTCTCCAGTGTTGGCGACTCCACCACTTCCCTGGGCAGCCTGTTCCAATGCCTGACTACCCTTTCAGTGAAGAAATTTCTCCTAATATCCAGATGATACAGATACATGATACAGAGTAGGTGCCAGGTTGGTGGCCACCGTAGCCCTGGGGGGGGGAAGGACTGGTCGGTCAATCCTTGATCCTCGTTCGGATCTCGGTGCTGCTCCTAGCAGGACCGTGCTTGGAGGTGGTGGTGGGCTGTGGGATCCCAGGTGTGGTGTCTGGGATTTCACACTGGCTTCTGAGCCCGTGTGGATTTAAATAATATTCTCTTGTTGGTATTGACTTGCTTTGGGGCTGAAGAGCTTACAGGTAGAACTTGTATAAAAATGTTTCTGTTGATGGTGCTCTGAAACATTCTTTTTGTTGTGTGTTGTTTTTTTGTTTGTTTTTTTTTTTTTTTTCCACCTACCACTGGGCAATAGTTTCCTGCTGGTGATTTAATCTAGTCTGGGAGAGAGGATAAAAACTGACATTACTTCTCCTTCTTCTGCTCCAGGTTTACACCTGCAGAAAACCCACAAGCATGGTGCGTAGGCTTTGTGTAGAAATTGTGTGTGCTCAGTCGTGGTCTTGAAGCCCTGGACAGTTTTCAGTTGACTTTGAACTAAGTTACACCTACATAAAGATGTATTTTGGTCTTCATAGGTACAGGTCTAAACCTGAATGAAGTATGAAGTGTTTTCTTTACAGGCAGGAAGAATAATTGTGTAAATCTTTCCTTTTGTTTAGAGTTGGTTACCTGCCTCATGAAAATATTATGTATACTACTGATCAGCAAGATCTTGGTCTTCAGAAGTGTCAGGTGGTGTGTCTGTTATCAGTGATTAGTGTAAGATCTTCAGCTGCTGTGGTTTCCATAGGGGGGGGAGGAAAAAAAGGGAAGAAAGGAAGAGTAGAAAAGTGTAGGTTTGGAAAATGAATGTGGCCTGACACCTCCAGAAATACCAGCTTAAAATGTTTTTCATTAAGGCCTGACAAGAGAKAAATGAATTCACAGGAACAGAGCCACAGATGAAACCTACTTCTGCTTTTATAAAATGAACATATAGCATTCTAGAGCTAAAGAGAACATAAATCTCTCCAGAAATGACCTGCTGAGTGTTTGCAGCTGCTTGTCAGGTTCTGCTGAATTGTGGGGGTGTTTGTGAGCACGACAAGGGACACAGTATTTTGATGTTTCCTAGAACTGCGTGTGCATAATCCTCATTTACTACTTGTCACTACCCGGATCTGGGAAGGAAAGCAGGGTAGTGTGGTGTTTAGCCGTGCCTCTTAAATGTGCTTTGTGGACTACTTTGCTCTGTTCTACTTAATGATATGCTGCTAACATCCTACTAAAACCTTAAATACAGCTCTGAAATAAAAGGACTGTCTTCATTTTCCTGTGTTTATAATGCCAATCAATTGGTGCCTTCAAGCAATTATTGACTAATTAAAGACCATCTTGGAGAAGGCAGAGAAAGCATTAGGAGCTCGCATGTGGCACTAAACCATTTCATAATATTTGCACAGTGCCATAAATGGAAGAGCAAAYAGAAATTTGTTGAAGCTTTTAGCAATGAAATCGGAGCGCTGGTGACCAGACGGGACAAATCCTTCACCAAAGTGGGAGCCCTTCGTGCTGCTTAATCCTTTTAAATGTTATATACAAATTAGCTTTTGGCATCAAGGCTTGCCTGTGGAGCTGTGTGAGGATATGCATCAGCTGATAATATATTCTGCKTGTTTAATTTACAGAGGGAATCAAAACTCAGCCCTGGAATTTAATCATCCTATGGTGAAGGTGTATTCAGAGCCAGGGCGTGCAGTATGATCCTTTTAGAAAGGGGGGGGGGGAAACCATGTGCAAAAGATCACCTGCTCACATTGTGTGGCTTGTTTGGGTGTGGGCACAAGTATCAACCATAGAAGTTCAGAGATATTTGATTTCTGGTGTCTTTTTATCTTTTTTTTTCTTTTTTTGGTTTATGCCTAAGCGCTGTCTTTTACTACAAAAGATTCTCTAAACCTCCCTGACCTTTCAGACAATCATAGGTTGTGCTTCAGGCCAGSCTGAGTTATTGTTTTGGTTTTTTTGTGTGTTTTTTTYCTTCAAAATCACGTGAACCTCGTAGCCTTTCAGAGTGTAAGACCAAATCCAGTGGTTTTCCTATAAGCTTATGGAGTCAGTTGAACTGGCAAAGCTGGAAGCAAAAGTTGAGAAACAATGAAACTTTTAGATGGTCGAGAACCTGTCAACAGTTTTCATAACTGCTGATAACTCTTTAGCTGCTTTATAAACACTTAAAAGGTGAATCCTGATAAGCATCTTATGCAAGGACATGCATTAGCACCGCTAAGGCCAGCGTGGTTTGTGCTAGTAGCATCTAGACACCAAACTTAAGCCAAGTGTCTGTAGTCCTACAGAATATTATTCTTTATGCGCGGTACGTAGGATTAAGTCCCTGCCTTGAAGAGTTTGATCTAAATCGACATAAGGGGAAGAGGGATAGGAAGGTAACTGTTTATTTCCCTTTAATTATGGTAAGTGAAGAACAGGAGACAGGAGTGAGTTGCTCAGTGTTACTGTGGAAACGCTTGTAGCTGAACTTAAATCCTTTTAGCCAGAGGGCAGGGTTTCCTTSTGCAACACCATTTCTTTTTTTTGTTTAAATGGGTATTTATTGACTAATTCAGAGTTATTTAAGAATCTCACTGGAGTAAATGGAAAGGCATTTAATTCCCTGTCTAGAGACTAACCCACCAAGCCTTAATTTCTCTAATAAATTACACATTCATTTTTTCTTAATATTTGCTCCAATTAATTAATCCCAGTACCCTGATTAAAACACAGTTCACTTATTCCAGTCTACTTTGAATGTCCCCCGTGTTTTCATCCGGGCGGGTGGAATCTGAATCCTTGCTTTGCTGCAGTCACTGTGAAGTTTGTCTTCTGGGCRTGGGGTTTTTTTCCCTATCCCTCAGCTCAGCGGATAACTGGTGAGCTGCTTATTTTAGCTGTGTTTTAGTGGTRTTTCCCCTGGTCTCTGGTACACCTGGCGTGGTCTGATTTGGAGGTCGGACTTCTGGAAATGTCTCCCTTTACCTTCAGTGCAATTCTCCTGACTCACCCAGCCCTGTTGGAACTCGGGTAGAGTTTGCGCATTAAAGTTCTGGATGAAGATTTGCAACTTGAAAGTACTTTTTTTTTTTTATATTAAAAATGTTTACAGAAAAGGTTTCTTTTAAAGTGCTTTCAGAAGATGGTGAGTAAGTTGCTACACTTCTCAGATGCTCTGCCAGGCTCATAAGAGCAAACAAGCTTCCAGTTCTAGTGTTTTCAGTAAGAGGATGCAAATACTGGCTTAGGAATCTAAGATTTGGTACCCAAGAAGATGTCTGTCCTTACAGAGCTACAGGACTTATTCTTAAAGGGTCTGTGTGCAGCTGCATGACTTTTTTTTTTTTTTTCTTCTTAGGAGTTCTAGGTAAGTAGAAATAAACATTGGAATAAAACTCTCCCAGGAGGCTACAAGAAAAGCTATACCAGTAAAAAAACCATATAAAATATTGGTATCTATGTTGGTTACATTTACTGTTGTTGGGGCTATTTAATTGTTTTCTTAATAATGTAGTGCACAGCTTCRTGTCCTTAAAAAGTCATTAATGGACTTTTCAGTAAATGAAACAAAACCAATGAGAATTATGAATGATTCTTCATAATCAGCAGTCAGTCATTCTCAGACACTTCGCCAATTATTTACTCATTCTTTTAATAAAAAGAATATGCATTAAACAAGCAGTTTTACGTACTGGTAGAACTTGTTTTATATTTATAGGAGATCTGACTTTAGAAAAGAAAGGGAGAGCATTTTTTTTTCTTTCTTTGCAACATGAGGGACTTTTTTATTACTTAAAAAAAAAAAAGTCTTAGCAAATATAAATGGTTATACAAAATAGCAAGTTCTGGAAAATGGACATGGAAACTTAACTGTCGGAAAAGGCAAATGTGACATCCTATTTTCAGGCCTTTCCAAGTAAGTTAATAAACTAATAYGTTGGAGGGGAGGGAAGGGGGAAGCAGGAAGGAAAAAGGGAAAGAAAAGCAAACGTTTGTTGCAGCCACGGGGTTCCTGGCATCATGCGGCTCAAAGGTATGCTTACGGTCTCTTTCCAGCCTGCTAGAGACAATGAAATGCAAAAAYGTGCTCATCAAATGTTAGGTTGTTCCATAATATCTGAAAAAAAAAAAAATTATTTGTTCTGTGTGCTTCAGAGTAACAACCGTAGTCTCTTAACTGTTATTTTTATTTGTAGATCTCCACGTGCTTTTTAATCATTGATATGCAACAGAGCTGTCCCTCTTTATCTCGGTTGAGGATCTGCCCGTTGACTGTGATTCACATTCCAAATTGAAGTTGATTRAAGTCTCCACAGGGACTGCAGAGTCCAGTTTGGCCTCATTTGGTATTGCGGTAATATGAAGAACTAGGCGGCTGTTAGTTCGCAGTCATTTTACTGGAGAACATACCTTTAATTCTGGTGTACTGATTTGTTAAAGTGCTACATGGATTTTTAGCTCTGAAGTACAAATGCAAAGCGGAGTTACGGAGCTGGGAGGCTGAAAAGAGACCTTTGGAGACCATTTATTTATTTTTGAAATGAGATCTTGTCAAGGCACTTTCTATGGAAGGATACCATGCAGATATTAGATTTATGAGTTTAATTTTTTAACTGTYTGTAATTAAGGTGTACTTAGAGAAGAGCTTGTGGAAGAAGTAGTGTTGTCAGCTGGCTGACAATGCCGCTTCTGAATGGAGCTGTCARGTTTAGCAGCATTCAGTGACTTTTTTTTTCCTGCTGAAGAATAATTTTTCTTGGCGGTGGGTGGCGTATGGTGCGATTCCAGTCAAGAGGAGCCCTCTCAGGAGGGTTTCTTAGGGAARCTGTCGTACAGTCCTACCTACAGAACTCGGGCTGGTTTTGCTGCGAGTGCCTTCGAGCATCTGTATCTCCCCCGGGCTTTGCCGGYCGGTTGCGGTCTTGATCGACACGGCCGTGGCTTGTTCGGTTGTTTTGGGGCCGGGTGCCGGGAAGTCAGGGCGAAACGCCATTTCGTATACTCGCATCAATTTGCTGTGGATGCCTGCGAAACGTCCTCTGAAATTTGTGAGCAAACGAGGTTTCATCTCGCCGCTAACAAGGCTGCGTTGCCAAGCCCGTCACCGGTGGAGCTGACCCCTCTGCTCCAACAGGACYGTGATATTGCCTGTTCCAGCTGGTGCTATTGGCGGGTAATCAGAAGTGTTTATACTTTTTCATTCTCACTTGATTTCTGCTTTCCCTCCTCGACTTTGTATTCAGAGTTGGTTCATTATGAAGTATATTGTTCCAACCCTGTCTTGACATTTCACTGTCAGCTGGCAGCGAGCGGTCAATATTACTGCTGTCACTTCTCACAATGCAGAAAATATGCTATCACACCAATTAGGATGTTTACTCAATCTTTTCTCTGCACTCCTCCTTGCTGGCAAACATGGCTCAGGATTTTAAAATGGGAAAAGCATGTTAAGAAAGCTACTGGCTGGAGTTTCTGAAGTAACTGGCATGTCTGGAGTGTTACCAGCTTCTGTAGAGTGAGAAGCAAGATGGTGATCAAATTCTGCTCTCGCAGCTTTGTAGGTCTGTGATAAATCCTCTGGGTTACGTTTTGCGCTCACTTAGGCTAAACATTATCCTTTTTCATAGGGTAAGAGTAGATATTTGCCTCAATGACTGGAAATTAAAACAAATTACAATGGCGTGACTGGGAATAGAATGTAATTTGTTGACCGTAACAAGCGAGAATCCTGTTCCCTCTCCCCACTTCAATATCTTATACCTTATTTAATTTAATATCCTGATTCATACCATCAGTGTGGATGCAACGCAGGCAGCACGTCCTCGTGGCACGATGCGGCATGGATGGAGCTGAAATAGTTTTCATGAAGAGTACTGAGGTTCTTGAGCTCGGATCCCAGAAGTGTATCTTTGTTCGTTTGTGGTAGTAGTGAGTTTGACCTGGACCTCGTGTTTCTCCAGTTTAGGACATAATGAAATGAACGTATAAATGTAAAATGTGTCTGCATTTTCCTTCCCGCTGCTGGGAAGGATGCGTGTAAGAGGCAGCGAGATAYGTGCTGTGGATTACCAGTGAGCCCATTGGTATTGTTATGAATTGGATTTAATCTTCTCTCTTCCTCCTCTTCCCAGTAACGGTTGTAGGTAGAATCGCTAAATTTGAGAACGCGATCGCTGACTGTCGCACTATAGGTTTTACATATTTGCAGCGAGATTCAAACCAGCACATTTGTGCKTAAGATTCCCTGTGGAACAAGTAGGTGACTGTCATGGTGTGAGCTGGGGATGGGGTAAAAATCTAACCAGTGTATTTTAGAAGCAATCAACATGACTCTTCATCCTCGGAAAAGAAGCGTAATGCCTCCAATGCAAACCTCGGAGTTGAACTTTCTTACCAAAGCTGAGAATGGGGAGGCTGATCTCTTGCCAGAGCTCGCTTGTGTGTCTCCAACTCAGTTTTGAGGGCACCAGTCTGTCGGGGCCGCTTCGGCCATGCCGAATGCGTTGGCGGGGCTGGGCTTATCGGTCGTGCAGTTGTGCTTTAAAACACTCCAGATGCTGATGCAATCTTTCTCGGCAGTGGCGTATGGGAAGACCTTTAAGGGTCTTAGATCAGGGTTTTTTCTGACCTCTGTGTGGTGGCCTTTAGCTYTTAGAATTAATTTTGTTCTAGGGAGGGGATGGTTGAGGAGAGGAAGAAAAGGGAGAGAATTCCCAGTGCCTTGGTGACTTTTTTTCCCAGCCATTTGTTCTCTTACCGCGGCTCGCGTCGGCTGCTTGGCCGAGGCACGTGATCTGTAGCTCGCTTTGATTTCCTCTGCGTGACGTTTTGATGAAATGCAATTGTTTGMATTAAATGTACGTGTAGGTCCAGTGGATAGGGAAGCTGTGTTTTGTCTGTCTTTGCAAGCGATGCATAGTATATGCTTAATTGCCTGTTTCAAAAAACTTTAAAAAAAAAAAACAAACAAACAACAAAAAAAAACAACCCCAAAGCCAAAAGAACAAAACTGAGAAACAAATGAAAGAGATTGCTTTGAAAAGAAAATCCTTTATCTTGAAATGGAAAGGGAAASAGGCAGGAGTGAACAAATATTGCCCTTGAAGTGGTAGAATAAATTTCATGCAAAATAAAGTAAAACTTCCTTCAGAGGGTGCGCGTGAAGCAGTATAATCTCTTATTYGCGAGTTTACCAACTTGGTTGCCTCATTCTTTGTTTACCCATCAGGTTATGAATATCTTCTTAGGAAAGAAAAGCTTGTTTTCTTTTGAATTTTTAATTCGGTCCCTATTTGCAACTAAGCTAAACTGAAGCTTAAGCTGTCACTGTTCAAGAGGCAGATAGCGATGTTTAGGTTTTTCTGTTTGTATGATCAAGTGTAGCTCGTTAGACTAAGGAAAATACCGTGCCATTCAAAATAATGAGTTTGTTTAGTAAAAACCTGCTTTTCACAATGCAGGCTTTGTAGTGCAATATCTCAAATTGTCATTGGCAGAGGTTGCTTTAAATTAACTTGTCATTACATTGTACAACATACSTTGCCTTTAATAATTCATGACTCTGTAAGTGTAGATACTTTTTGCCTAGAAAGAAGCTCGGATTGTAAGTTGTGATATGAAAAAGTTCAACTTTTTACTACTTTTTACTTGTTCAGGTATGACTGAGATGGTGAGTAGCTTAGGACAATGGAAGTACATAATAAATGTGGGATGCGAGTAATCATAAGTCCAACTCGATAGCAAATGGATGAAATGCCATAAAGCGGGTTCAAAACTGTCCAGAGCCACCAGCCTGAAGTGATGTGTATTGGCATTTCTATAACACGCATTTTACTCATAATTCTCTCTATTTTGCTGTCTGGCTCTGGTCTGTCGGATCCTAGTTTGCCTCCTCACTCCGAATCGTTCATTGCCGTGTCTCGACTTGATTTTCGGATGTCATACAGTGAATGTTACATGATTAAAGACATAATTGATTAGGGATAATGAGAGTAGTTAAATTTTAATCCAGCACTCCATCCTGCTGCGGTATCCCTTCAGAAACCCGATCAATACAGTTGCTTAGGTCTTCTCTGCAGTAATGATAGAAGGTTGCCATCTGAGGTCAGGGCTCCCGTCTTCTAGCAATTATAGAAAGGCTGCCTGGGAGTCTGGTAGCAGTTTATCATAGTCCTCGCGATGGCTGTGTTTTATATTCAAAATACACAAAAATGTATGTGTAAATATGCCTTATAGGGCAAAACAGAACTGTGATTAAGTTTCAGGTATGCTAATTAAATACCCTTTAAACTGCATTTCATATTGATTAGGAGGGGGCTCCGGTGCAATTTTTMTCAGCGTTATATGGTGCTCAGGCACAGTGTTTAAAGCCCCGAGTGGTTTAAATCTACTGAATGTATCTGCGTAGCTGCCTGGTGCTCAGAAGTCCAGAACAAAAATGTGTGTCTGAGAGCAGAGGCAGAGAGTTAGTGTCAATAGTTTATCTCTGTTAAATCTGAACGTATTTTTCTGCTGTCATGTCAACCACACTTTGCTCGCTCCTTGCCAAAATAATACAGAATATATGACAGTCCCTTGACAGGGTCCTAATTCAACTACTGCTGTGTCTCTTCACTTGTTTTCTCTGCTGGGGAATTCATTGTCTTGTTTATTTGTGATTTCAGCGATGTTCAGGTGGTTGTCCTAAGTTCACTTTACTGTAGCTTTTCGGTAGCCCTTATTTTGAGTCTGCGTTACCTGTTCTGGAAATGCGTAACTAAGGCACCGTGTCCCGAGAAGATCATCCGAAGTTTGCTTTTAATGTCATAYGGAAATATTGAATGCACTTCAAAATTGTCTATTGATAATTGTCTCACTTCGGAAGTCGGGTCATTCTGGAGGGAATACTGCACAACAGCATGTCTCTATAGCCTAGTTACTAGGGCTGGTTACAGTTTACTAAGTACCGACCAGGTGTTAGTAACAGGTAGGTATTTTTATTRCTAGAGTTTTAATGTAAACCCTTAATTACTTTGCTTGGGGTTCCAGCATGGTTTATCCCTATTTTAAAGATGAAGAAACGGACTCCTACAGAGATTTGAAATGAAATGCTCGCGATCGCCTAGCAGTCCAGTCCAGAGACAAAAATAAAGGCCGTCTTTGAAGGTCGGGAGACATCGGTAATTGGCATCAATAGCCAGGTTGGTTCTAAGGGCTTGTGCATGGCTGTTGCGTTGGCAGGCAAATAGCCGAAGAACGCATCCATCAGTGACTGTTTCACCATAGTTCAGGCTGGGAGGGTCCGGGAGGTCATCTCGTCCATCTTCTGCTTAAAGTTCAGGGGTTAACCAGTTGGGTCTTCAAAACCTCCAAAGGTGCAGGCTGCCCAGTCTTACTGGGTAACCTGTGCCACTGCCAGACTGTGACTTCTCTTCTGAAAGCTGCAGCTACGAGCGGCATCTATCTACAAGATGAGTATAGTGCTGAAACGCGGGGAATTTTTTTAATGGTGCCTATAGTGCTGAGGCTTCGGTAGCCTGTGAGGAAGTGTTATCATAAATACTTACACTCAGTTGCAATAATAGAGTACGTGCCTGGATGAGAGGCTTGCTTAGCATCCRTAACTTCCACTGGGGTCATCCGGGGCTCTGGGATCTGTCTCGTGTTCCAGGAGTTACTCATTAACGTCCGCTCCGCTGGGAGCTGGTACTGCAAATTACTCTGCAGAGTTTGTCTTGAAACAAAGATTAAGTGCCCGGTCCTGAGAATTGAATTTCTAGGGCATTTTCATAATTGGAGCCAATTTTCTAAATGATCCTTTTTTGGGGGATGTATGTTTGCTTACTGTTTGGCGACATGCAATAAATTACATTGAGCTCAACCTTTCGTAGCAGCATATGAATTATCTATGTTAAATTCATGGCTGTACATTGCTTTACTTAATATTTTACCGGTATAGGCAGTTACATAAAATACATATAAAGRCACCACCCTCTTATTGCTTAAAAGCAACATTACGTGTCAGTTATTAAATATTGGTGGGCGTAAGGAAAATTGGGAATTGATTACTTAATTCCCTTAGGTGCTAGTAAAAAAAAAAAATTCAGAATGGAAAATACAGTGTAGCAAATGTGAGGAAGAAATTCCTCAAAATATTTTTGAAGAATGTCTTCGGATGAGTCCTAAYTAATAAAAGGTTTAACAAAAAAAAGGGGGGATTAACTGATAATGTTGAGCTTTCAGCTCTGTCTTATGGAAAGGTAGGGATTCAGATGCTGATTTCCTTTAAGCAGCGTTGTTTCTTCTTGTAAAGCAAAACAAAGCTTTTATATAATCGTAGGAGAATACTTGTGCTTTTATTTCTTAATTAGAAGGTAATGCTAAAACTGCAATTTAAAAATAAAAACATTTTTTGTTTAGTAGAGCTGTAGGTTAGTGAAGTGGCTCTTTTAAGCTCCCGTGAACCCCAGGYGCCTGGGGTGCCTCGTCCTGGGCATGGCTCTGACGGGTCCCTCTGCTGCTGGTTTCGTTAAGAGCTGAGGAGGCTGAGTATCTGTCAGGAATGGCTCGGTATCTTGAAGAATAGTCCCTTAAGAGCTAAATCCTCCTATCCAAACAGCAGGGTGGAGCTCAGATAAGCAGCTCAAATGAAGGATTATCTTGGCTGCAATGCAGACGAGTTGATCTGCAGGATGCTCCCATGCCTCAAATAAGGATTAAAGCTGCCTTTGCACCATCTCTGTGGTGGAATTGCTGTGGATTTTCGCCTGTTGCATTTATGGGCCAAATTCAAATTAGAGTAACTAGGCTGTTTAATTCGGTCGGGTTTCTCGTAGCCCTGACTTGCGCGTGAGTTCATATCAGATTTAATACCGTTGATTTAGAGGTCTGCTAACATGTAGCTAAAGGTCTGATATGAAATGGTAGTCTTAAATGCACGGATCAAAATGAAACACTGAGGGTTTTAAAAGTTTCAGGAGGTCCTATTTGGCTTCTAATGGCAGTGGCCAATGGAAGACAGTGGGGAATAAGGCAAATAAATAGGAGACCATTAGGAACCAGGGATACTCATGCCGCTTGCTCAACTCCATGTATTTCCATGCAATCCTAAGGTTTGTGTGCAGAAACTTTGGCTGGCTCATGGCACCTGCCATCGTACCCTCTGAAGAATAACGTATCAGAGGACACTTGAAATTACATATTCTGACTTTTTTTCCTTAAGGGAGGGGATGAGAGTCCTTAAATGCCAAGTGCTAGGTTTTGGGTCATTTTGCACGTGGCTTCTAAAGAAGCAATAAGGATGCTTGAAGGGCCGGGACTCTTCCCGGTGTGCCGAATTACAGCTCCTGCTCGCGAAACGACGGTGYGGGGCTGGGCAGACACGGCAAACCTGGGGAGTCTGACCTCGTGAAGTTGCGGAACATCGGTCCTAAATGCTAGCTAAGTTTGCTACCTGCTGCCGCAGTTATTTCCGCTGCCTTGATTACGCGCTAGAAGAGGGTTTTGCTATCGAAACCGCCTATCTATAGCCARTTCTACATCCACAGCTGCAGTCCTCGTGTGGCTTTTGAGTAATTTTTCATTGTGTATTAATTTTGAGTACAGCAGAATTTCTACAGCCCACTAAGGAAGAGATAATCGTGGTTCTTTTTTTAATCTGTAAATTCTATTTAATGTTTTCCCAACGCCTGTCATGTTTACTTGCAGCCCAACTAAAGTGGCTGAAGGACAAAAATAAATTTATCCAGCAAAAAGCAAAATCTGATGAAAGTCAAGCTGGTTTACATAGATGAAAACCAACGTCTTTACTTCYGTCTTGCTCCTTTACATCCCTTTACAAATTCAGGTCTCTCAGAGGTATCTAAACTTGGTGTAAATGTCGTTCAGATCAGTGTGATGCTGCCTCAGAGCTGTTTTACAAGGCTGCAAGCATGCATTATAGTATTATTACCCAGCAATACTGAGGGTGTTCCATGAGTTTTATATAGAGAATAAATTCTGCCCTCAAATGTGTTCAGCAGAAATGCAGACCAATTGTGATAAATGAAGAGGAAGCAGCTGCTGGGAAGCTTCTACCAGGGATCTGTAATGGCCTTGCCCAGCGTGAAATGCAGTTGATGAGGGGCCATGGACATCCCTAGTTAATTGCTTTTACATTCCTCCCAAATACTTAGACTAAAATAAAAATCAGATTGGAGCAGCTCTGTGATGATCTATGAAAACTCTATTTCCACTGGGCTGTGGGGAGTATTTACTACACAAACATATTGATTTAGTTTGAGCTGGGTGTCAGGAAAAAACAAGTAGCAGGAGAAGGAACAGCTTAAAATAAACTGTTTTTTGGTAAGCACTGAAGTGCTAGTAAATAAAAGTACTGGATTTGTAAGATTTGATGGTTGTTTTTTTTTCCCCCTTTGTTCCCTGTCAGACTTAAAACTGATTTTGTTGAGAAGGGTCAAAGCGTTTGTGTGAAAGATTGATGTTCACAGGTAGGTGCCCAACTGGGGAGATCTCAAAATCGCAGGTCTGCTCTGGTTATTTTCATGGTATGGTAAGGGTTAGAGGAAAATACACACRCATAGATTCGCCTTTGGTTTCTACTAAATGCTTCATTTTACTGGTAAAATAAATAATACTTTGCTTTTAAATGTTATTTTTGAAAGCAGCACTGATAAGATACGAAGAAGAGTCAAAGATGTATAAATTCAGATGGAGTAATCGGAGTAGGATAGTTCATATATTTCTGAAATACTCTATTCCTTGTATGCCAGAAGTGTGAGAAATTTGATAGATGAAAGCAATTTGTAGTTAAAAAAAAATAATACAATGGATGGGAATCTGGGTTCTGTATGCATAACAGGTATGCTATTAATACTGGCACTGCAGTGTCTGCTGGAAAGTTACTGGTTGCTTAGTTAAACCAGTAGGAAGTTGGGTTATGCCAGAAGCGCTGTAACGTGYGCGGTTACGGAGCGGAGCCTGGGCAAGGCGTGGAAGGAACGGGACGTGCCGCTGTAGTCGCGTAGGGTGTTCCCAGCGATGCTGCTTTGCCGGGACTATGGACTTAACCTGGGAATAGGAATGCCCATTTATTTTTGGCAGGCTACCAAATTTTCCTAGGCTGGGAGACACCAGCATTTTCCTTCCCTCGTTTTCCCTGCTTGTCTTGGCCCCATTGTGGAATACCGCGGTAGCTGGAGTTGCTTAAAAGTAGTTATCGTGGCATTTTATAAGCAAAAGAGGTATGCGGTCTAATCTTCAGGCACCCCTAGTACAAGTTACTGCTTTCAGAGCTGSTTAGATGGGTCGATAATTTCTGGGTAAGGTATTTCATATCTTTTTCTTTTACTCTCTTGACACTTCCTTTTTTTATTTCGCTAGTTATATTCACAGTGGAATAGATCACTGCTTGTACCAAAGTCTTCAGTTCTCCCTTGTTCCGTTCCTCCTATACCCTTGAAGCTCTTCGTTTTTCCCTTAAGCTTGGATTACAAAGCTATATTTGTTCTAGTAGCAGAACAGTACCTGCAGTAAGAAGGGTTAGCATCATTTCTATGAAACACTTCTTAGAAATATAAACAGTTTATACACGAAGCTTGGGCAGCTACTTCAAAACCAAAGTTCTTGTCTTTTGCCGGAGAAAAAAACCCAACAAAAACTATTTCCTGCTTTTAAACAAAATTGAGGTGTGGTGACTGTAAAAGGACAAAAAGATAATCTGAAACTGAATTTYGGTGGCTCCTTTGATAAGAACATGCAGACGTAGTAAGAAGTCTACTAAGAGTGGTACCAACTTAGGATCTATGGAGTGATGGAACACCACAGCTGCACCAGCCTCCACGAGGAGGCTTCTACTGAAATACTTTTTCTCAAACGCAGGCTCAAATTAAAACAGCTAAATAAAGGGATGAGCTCCATCTCGTTCAGCAGAAAATGTCACTTAAATGTCAGATTTCCACCTGCCTGACAACAGCTTTCATGAAAATATAATGTAGTCCAAACACCACTGAAACGTCAACTCTCAGTTTAAAAATATCAAGGCTGTAGGAGCAGCACATGTGTATTGGTGTGAAAGGTTGGCAGGGAAAGGYGCTCGCTGTCTTCTGGAACAGTTCAGATCTTTTGAAAGTCTTTCTTCCGCTACGGGTACATGAAAGAAGTTGAGGTAAATGGGATTGGTTTACCTCAGCATCTGTTTCTGTTGAAAGCTGATTTCTCTGGAATGTCCGATTTTTCTGGGGGGTTTTTGTTTGTTTTTGTTCCCTAGCRTGACAGCAGGACAGGGTAGGGATCTACATGAGAATGCAGTCATGATTATAATGTCATTATAGCTTTAATGAAGGTGATAGAGTTTAAAAAACTTTGTTCTAGTAGGATGAGATGTTCATTAGGTTTGGCTTGACTTCAGTGAGCATTAGATGAGATCTGAGATTGAGAGTAATGTATGAAGTTGTGGRACTTGACACTGTTCACCCTTATAAACTTGTCTGATGTGTAAATTGTGAGGTTTTTATTGGTATAAACAAGGGAAACCCGAGACTACAGGCTGTAAGTTGAAGTYGTAGTAGYTGCAGGCCAYTTAAGTGCAGAAAACATCACCCAAYTCATGACCTTTAGAGATTCAGGTGGTTGCGGTGAGCATCCTAAGTAATGAATTCGGAGGACTTTGCCAGCAGGGTTAGAGTTAGGCTAGATTTAGGGTATCGTAAGGAAGTAAAGCCCACATACGGGCAGCCAAACTGTTTCTAGAAGTTGGTCAATTAACTTGCTGTCTAGATCTTCTTGTGTTTTTAGTTGACTATAATTGGAACTTARGCATCTGGCTTGCACGTAGACAGCTGGCTTGCATGGAGATGCTTAAGCTGTACCTCGTCTTTGCTTGCCCCAGGTAAAAAATTCAAGCTACAAAGTCTTTGTTATTCTGCTGATGTTGTGATGAGTCATTCTACCCGCTAGCCTAAGTGTCTTGTCGATGTTTTATTTGTTTGGATATTTGAATTCAAACTTTTCACCTTCACAGCATGCAAGTCTGAAATGGAGGACACTGTGTGATAAAGACCCACAGTGAGAGGTACTCAGAGTACTAAAATACCATAAAAGTACTAAAATACCATAAACTGCCTCATTTTGGGGAAAAAAGCTAACTCTTCAGTTTCATAATTATTTTTATTTACATTTTTAGCACTTGAAAGTCTGTGAGGAGTGTATATTGTCAGATAGAGCTGTGCGAAGAGATGAAGGGCAGTGGTGGCTATCTACCTTGGTGGATGGGGACCTTGATGGAGGTGAGAGATCTGAGACTGACGACCTGCCGCTATGACCAGGTTCTGCTTCTGTGCTGGCTTTCGATAAAGATTGATGTATAATTGTCTAAGAGCCCTGTATGTGTGTCAGTGAATGTTGATTAAAAGGAAGGAAGCAGGGGACTGGTGGTTGTGGCCTATTTTGTCCATGTTGTCACCTGGAAAAAGAGGAAAACCCCATAAAATACTCCTTAATGATCAGCTGGGAATATAGTGCTATTTAAGGGACAAAAATGAAGCGGGGGGGGGAAGTGGTTTTCTGGGAACCACTCTTTGAGASCAGGGGAAATATTAATTAAGAGCAATTAGCTACTTTGTGTACGTTTGAGAAGGAAGTAACTTACCCATAATAAAAATACCATTAAGAAATAAGTGAGGCTAGGAAAACTCTACAAGAACGTGCAGAAAAGCGAGGATGCTTTTGTATTGCCACGCAGTCTTCCCRCTTAATTGCTCTTGACTTAAAAGTAGGTAACATGGTATTTGTCCATTTGGGGCTTTTTGTTTTAGGRTTCTTTTTAACTGTCCAATTTGGCAAGCTACAGCTGGGCACGTTTGTTTATGTGGTTTAATCTCATTACACAGTTCCTCTGCATAAAGCCTGTAAGCTAACGGTTTGTAACGGGATTACGTACGTTGGCTTATTTTATGCAGTTTTCTAACAAGGTTATTCAAGGATACTGTATGTGGATAGAAATTTTTTTTTCTAGCGACACTTTCTCATTTTCCTTATAGCCGACCTTTCATTTTCATGTTTTCAAGTTTGTCTGTTGTTTTCCTCACCTTTTGCTTCTTGTCCAAAAAAAAAAAAAACCCACCAAAATAATTTTCTTGAGTTTGGCAGTACAATGTATCATCTTTTCATTGCAAGACTGCTTTAAGGCTTACCGTAAAGTCAGGGAGGACAGTGGAATTAATCAGTGGTGCAGAAGCCCGCATTAGGTACATTAGGAAGATAGCCCCTTCCTTGCCACAATAAACAAACCAACCAGAGGCTGCTCGGGTAATGCTGGTTTTTGTTGTTGCTGCACTCGAATTGTCTGGTTTTGCTCAGACTGGCAGCAAATGTGTTGCATCCTCCCCTGGTCCCCAAACAGAAATTTCACTTTGAGGGCAATGATCCACCTCTGGCTTTAGGGGGAGGGGAAGGGAACACCAGCCTGAGRAGCCTAAATCCATGTAGTAAATTACGAATATGAAATTCTCCCAATAAAGCATTTTTAAGTGCTTCAGTGCAAACTCTGTTAAATAAGTGTGTCCTCATAAATCCCAGCAAGAATTAAATGACTCAGTTGAGACTTGCATCCTGTAATTAAATCTGTGAAGGTTCCTCTAGACCTAAATATAAATTGACACTTCTATTTGCTTTTTTTTWATGTGCCCGTATTTTCAGAGATGAAAGATGCCTGTGTGTATGGGAGTGGGGTARTAGGAAATAGCTCTCTTCACTACCAAGTGTTTCTCAAAATGAGGACAAAAGGTCTTTATTGCAATCCCAATAGCAATGACTTCAGATGAAAATATTCTTGTAACAAAGGAAGTGTGGAAGTGAAAATCTCTAAGGATAGCGGAGCCTCAGGTCTTTAAAAGAAGCGAGAAATATAATATTAGTATGGCACTGTTTGAAAGCCCAGGGATATTAGTGGTCTTTAGGCTGGGATCTTAAAGGAATATGGCTTGCTGCGAAGGGCTTGGAGGGCAGAAATTGCTTTTTGTGCTCCTGGATAAGGAGCCCCTGGAAGCGCTGGAGCATCTTTGTTCCAAAGCTGCAGAAATGCCGTTGGTGTGTAACGAGCTTGACCCCTTGGTTTTGTGACGGGATTAATAACCATGGAGATTTGAAATAATCTCTTTTCTTATCAGCCGTTCGCGTGCTGACGGGCCGATGATGGCTTTCGTTCCTGACCCGGGTGCCACGTGCGGGGTCAGAGGATATCTTGGTTACCACATACTCGGTGTCCTTCACTCCTCTTCCAAGGCTGCCCACGAGAGAGACGGTTTCTACCGGTGGGTTTTAACATCGCCAGTTGACTTCAGCGACTTCCCTCGGCCGCTTGCGGCAGGGATGGATGAGACCGGCYGCTACTGCTTCCGAATTCACCTTTCCCTCTTAAAAATGATTCCAGCTTTCAGTCTTTTGCCTTGACGGTGGATCTGTCAAAAGTCTAATTGCAGCTGGGGAAAAAACCACCCCACTTGAATTTGCAAAAGCTTGAATTTGTTATCTTACCAGGCATAAATGTTTACCATATAACCTGCCTTGATAGCTCTGTTTTATTGGCTGATTAAAATTCCCTCAGTCATTACTGAAACCCAGAYTCCTTCTCTATAGAGCTGTGCCTCTTGTTTTCTGCTCAGGCTTCTGAACAATCGGAGGAAGTTCAAGGTGCTGTTCAGATTTTTCAGCTGGAACTAAGTCTTTCTGAAAAACAGTTAAGTATTTTAACCTTATTTATTCTCTTAAACTCCTCTTAAAATAGGGTTGCTGCTTTGGAGAGAACGTGAACAACTCTTGTTTTCCACATGCAATAGTGGAAACGATGAAATAAAGCCCTGAAACTCTCTTCAAAAACTTGTCCTTCGTTGCACCTTCCTGAAGGCCGTAAAGATCCTTCTTGGGAAAGTTAAAAATGGCCATGTTATTCTGGAGGCTCATTTAGAAAAAACAAATTGGACCATAGTAATTATGTCACGTCTTCATATGGCTTGTATTTGGCTACAGTTCATCTGCTATGATAGATGGTATTAAGTAGGTTGATTGACACACATTAGAAACCTGTTCCCTTTAGTGTTTTGTATTTAAAGTATATGTTTTCCCATATATAGTCTTCCATTTATGTATTTCATTAAAGAATATGTTCTGAATTACAATGAAAATGATATTAAACTGAATTGTATTACTCATAGTTAKCTACATCTGTAGCTTCGTGATCTCTCTGTACAATTCTGGCTCTCTGAAGGAATACAAGAAAGTATACTGGAAATATGTCCTTTATGGGTTTGTTTTCAGCCAAAGAGCTCTAGAAGGTGTCTTGGCTTTATAACAGCAATTTTATTACATTCCTGGAGCTCCAGAAGTTTATTTTGAGAGAACTGGCACCTAAAACCTTTACTTTTATGTCTGAAGGACTCTAACAAAATAAACCAGAGAAAATCTGTGCTGAAACAACAGTATTTTACAATGCTTTGGATTAGATTTTTKAAGTATTTTTAGAAATTCCTTGCTACTCGGTCTTTGGAGTGTGATCTCCAATGTCGATAGACATCTTTCAACATTGTAAAATAAACCTTAATAGCCTTCATTTTATTAATGTCAATGTTTTTATGCTGAAGGAACAGGGCTTCCAAAAATGAAAAGTGTGAAAACTCATACTTTTATTGTCATGTTTTTTTTTTTTTTGTGTTCTCCTGTATCACTAAAACGGATATATATTTTTGGCTTATTTGTGTAAGACAACAGTAAAACTGCTCATTCAGCGATTTGGGCACACTAATTAATATCTCAACATTAGTACTATTCCCTTTTTTTTTCTTCACATCATACTTATTTGTATTGTGTCATCCAGGAGGCTCCATCTGTAATCTCTGGTCTGTTGTGATAAGGATAATGCCAAAACACCTGGAAAATGACAGCAATTAAAAAAAGCCACAGTGATCAAGTCAAATAATAGGATAATAAAATGTCCATGTTGCAAAAACAACTGTATCTTCCGATTTGGTTTTCATCAGGTTTCTCCATTACTGSTAGTGCAGCTATTGGCAGGCATATCTTCCTGAGCGAGGGATAGTATTTTCTCCAGACAGCTTCAAAGTCCTTGRAAAATATTAGTTAAAGGCCTATCGAATGAAGTGGTAATGTCTGTGAGTGTACCCTCTTTGGTTTTTCTGATTCCTGAAACGGCCACTCGTGCGTTTTAGCTTGTCTGGTGAAATAAATGTCTGGAAACGGTGACTCTGCATTCAGCGTTTCCTTGTTCTGCTAAAGATCCTTAAAACACAGTTCATCTGATTCCATAGATCCTCAGTGCTCTTTGTGAATGTTGTTCATATTTTCTGTAAAGCTTTGTGATGGGTTATGCTAACGTCTACATCCCCGCTTAACCATGCTGGTCTTTGTTGCCCTTTTAAAATCCGAAGCATAACTACAATGAATTTCAACTGAACTCGTGCCAAATGTCATCTTAAGTACAGAATTTTCCATCTTCTTATCTTTTTTTTTTTTCCCCTCTATATCATTGTCGTGGTTTAACCCTAGCTGGCAACTAAGCACCACCCAGCCTCTCACTCCCCCTCCGGTGGGACGGGGAAGAGAATCAGAAGGGTAAAAGTGAGAAAACTTGTGGGTTGAGATAAAGACAGTTTAATAGGGAAAGCAAAAGCCGTGCATGCAAGCAAAGCAAAACAAGGAATTCATTCACTACTTCCCATGGGCAGGCAGGTGTTCAGCCATCTCCAGGAAAGCAGGGCTCCATCACGCGTAACGGTGACTTGGGAAGACAAAACGCCATTGCTCCGAACGTCTCCCCCTTCCTCCTTCTTCCCCCAGCTTTATATGCTGAGCATGATGTCATATGCGCCATATGATGTCATATGGAATACCGCGTTGGCCAGCTGGGCTAGCTGTCCCGGCTATGCTCCCTCTCAGCCTCTTGTGTGCCTGGCAGAGCATGGGAAGCTGAAAAGTCCTTGAGTAGTAGACTACTTAGCAACAACTAAAAACATCAGTGTGTTATCAACATTCTTCTTACACTAAATCCAAAATACAGCACTAGGAAGAAATTTAACTCTATCCCAGCCGAAACCAGGACAATGATATAGCGCAACACGTCTGAGGAATTGGGTTTTGGAGTCTGAGCTTTGTCTCATATGCATCCATGAGATGGATCCTTACTCAAACCTTACCTGACCTTAACCCGCAGTGCAGCTGTGGATTGCCCCAGTCGTGTTTCGGAAGAGAATTTAACTCAATGATCATGTGTAACCGGCCTAGGAGCACTTACCACTGGTGAGATGCTAAAATTGTGGTTGTGTCTCCCTGCTGTCTATATGTCAGCGTGTACGGAAAGCTGGAAAACAGGTTTCTTCAGAGAGTGTATGTGGTTTGCAAAGGAATTTTTCTGTTGTGCAAGTAAGGTTCCTGCCTTTTTTTTTTCTGATATAATTAATATATGTTGCAGAATTAGTATTTTATTCAAATACTTTGAGAATGTTCTATCATAATGCTTTTTTTCAGATGTTCCTCCTTTCTGTTTTAGAAAGGAAGGATTCTTGGAATAGGTAAGGAATTAAATAGTGACATCAGTTTATTTCAGTTTGACTTTGTGACATTATTTTAGCAAGCTGTCTGCCTTTAAAATTAGGACAATATTTTATTTCTGCATTGTTTTTTCTGTTCTTGTTTTCAGACTGAAATCTGTGCAAGCAGATACTTTTTTTTTATTATTATTATTACAGGTGCATCCAGCACCTAGCATGACCAGAATAGAATGACCAAGCCAGCAATTAAAACAAATACTGCCTGTTCCGTGTGAATCTGTCACTTTGGGATGCTGTACCCCTTCAGTTAATCCATAGTTTGTTTTCCCTATTGAAATTTCTATTGTTGGCAGACACTTCTRCTAGGAAAAAGAACTTTCTTTTGGGTTCTTTCTGGATGACTAACTTTTGTTTTCATGGGAAGTAATTTCTGAATGTCTTCATTAATTGTTAAGGGTTTTTTCCAGACCCYTCAAAGGCATCCGAATGATCCAGTAGCTGGTGTGAATGCCAGTGTATGAGTAGTCTAGATTGTGCCATGTTCGCAGGGAGCACTATCGCTGGCTATAAATTTAATTTGATGGCTGCTTTTCAAATTTATTACTGTTTGTCAGTTGCTCCTTTTGGCAGGATATTGTCACAAGCYTCATGAATCATGTATTTAGTTTCCACAGTGTCTTTATGGTATCGGCCCATCAAATACCTGTCTGGAATTTTGCAAATACATTGTCAAATATATTAATAAACCCAATAAGAAACCTATCATTGTATGTAYGGAGAGAAAATACAAACACGAATGTTAAATGTCTCATACATGTGGTGGGGAAAAAGATAGACTGTGTAATGGTTGAAATGCCAAAGGTTTATTAGCACGTGTGTGAGAAATCTCGTTCAATGACTAAGCTCAGATCTTGAGGCCAGGTCGTCGCTGTAGGCCAGTGAAACCTCTCGCTTTCTCTCTCCGATCTCCAAATGCTTTTAAGGGTGTTACATTCACATTCCATAGGCAGATAGGTGCTCATATTCTTCTCCCAGTTACACCACTGTAATTTTGCATAACTTGATTTGCGATGTAGCCTCGTACTTAACGCGGTTCTCCTCCCCCAGTGAAAGGGTGTTTCTGCATCGACTTCAGTTGTGACTCCTCGTGTAACGTATGTGGTCCTAACCCATAATTTACATGTAAGAGGACAAGCGACTTAAGAAGCTACGTGGGAGACCGTCGGGTTTCAGAGCTGCGTGTGCGTTTATTAATGAAGGGCTCCTTTGAAAGCCTTGTGCTGTCGCTGCTAGCCCACGCTATTGAATATAAATGGCTTTGCTTGATTCCCTCTGCCATTAATGAAACACTTAAAACCCCCGCGCCTTCCGATAGCTTAAGTTCTCCTGTCTGACCTCAAAGGACACATAACCAATAAAGCCACAATCGGAGAGTCTTTCTTGGCTTCAGACCAAGAAGAGGCTGCGCCAGACTTGCAGCCCTTGTAAGCTGTGACCAGCCCAGCATTGCTGTGTAGCAAATGGAGTGTGAATATGCTCCTCCGAAACAGGGAGAAAATGGGACACAGAAAGGTTAAATGACCCGATGCAGTGGTTTTTAAATGCACAAGGTACTGCTGTTTAGTTGAGTGGAAGATGGTGCTGATTTGTTGTGATTTTTTTTTTTTTTTTTTTTTTTTTTTTTTAGGAAAGACATTTTACTAAGCCTCAATTTCCCCATTATTCTCCCTGGGGCCAATAATATTTACCTGCTTCATGGAGGTGTTGCAAGGCTTGACTAAATAATGTTTGTAAGGTGGCATGTATGTGAGGAAAATTAAGGCTGGTCAGTGGCAAAGGTGCCAGGTTGCTACAGCCCAGCGATCAATCTGCTGCATCATATGGACTCAGGGGACAATCTTTTTCTTCTGCTTGTTTCAGTCCTGACTTTTTTTTTTTTTTCAGCTTACTGTATTTTTCTCTCTTCCATAAAAGAACTTGGATAGATGGAGCATTGCGTTGAGCTCAACTATTAGAACTTGCGTATAAGTCTTCATAATTTTTTTTCTTACAAAAAGTAAGCTTGCTTAGCTCTGTTTCATAGGTTCCAGATACTATTGTACAGAATCTCTCCCGAGAATGATAATATTTTCTTGTTTCCTTGAATGTTTTCTTTGGATCATTTATTTCTAGTTGCCTCGTGCTATTTTCATGTCCTGAATTCACTGAGGCTCTTGAGCAGTGCAGGGGAATTCAGAGGCTTTTTCTAATGGCTTCACAGTAAGACAAGACACTATCCTTTTTCCTCATTTCTTTTGCCTTTTATTTTGAAAATGTGAATGGTTGTTCTGAAGAACAGGAAATTAAACAATAAATAAAACATTGTTTAGATACATACTGCAGAACTCAGTTTGGGGCCACCTGTTAAGAATAGCTTAAGTTTGAGGTTCYTGGAAGAGGATAATCTACAAATTTCTGAATTCTGCTTTTGCACTTCTAGAGGCAAAGCTGAAAAGTGGCTGTTAGAAGGTTTTAAAATTTCTCTGCTGTTGCTGATTTTTCTTGATTGGGACAATCATTATAGTGTTAATTGGATGACACAGGAATTAAATAGCATGGCTTCTGCCTCTCTGGTATCACTGAATTAAAGTACAAATAGTAATAACTAGAACTTGAAATCCATGGTCTTCTCTTGTGCAATGCTCGAGAGCAACAGGACAACCCCTAGAACTCCCATACGTGTTTTTGTGTAACTTGTGGCAATGTGGAACTCAATTGAGCTGCGAGATCCCTCTATTCAGAGGTACAATTGCAAACGTAGAGAATTGAAACTTTGATTATCTCCAGAACTCGGATTACTTTTTTGCTGCCTGGACAGTAAGTTAGATTTGGGGGTATTGCTTCCCTTCTAATGCTGATCACAGTCTACTGCCATATRCAATGTGGTCTGATGTCTCCTCTAAGCAAGGTAGACTCTAGTGGACTACATTAAACCAAGCTGATGAAGTGTTTGGTTCATCCCAGTTCATCATTTGCTGATACAAAACTCTGGATATATTTTTAGACTCCATGGCAAGTGAAGTTTTTCTTTCTTTTTAATAGCATTTAGTTACAATAAGGTGCCTCCCAGGGAAGTTAGTTGCTCGACCTTGAATAATGCCAGTTTTCGATGGTATCTGTGGGAAATTAAAGACGCGTCTTAAGACTTGCATGGCATATAGGTTTTCCTGCATGGGTAGATTATACCTCAGGGAAGTACAGATTTTAAAATTTACTAGAGGTAAACTTCTACTGTTCTTCACAATAGTTACCAGAAGACATACTGTATAATRATGCATAACTGTGTGGTATGCGTATGGATATTTTCTCTGTAGACGTCTTACAAAGCATTTTAATGATCTAGAAATTCTGTTCCTTTGAAGTCCAAAGCACCATAAAACAGTAACAGTGCTTCAGTCGCAGCCCATGCTCGTAGGTTTGTCTGGAGGTTTCAAAATGAGGAGAAAAAAGCGTGTCCTTTAGCATGTAGAGTTGAGAGCAATAGACAACAGATCGCTTCAAACCTCTCAAATCGGTGTTTCCTGCTGGTCTAGAAACACGCATAAAAAAATCTGCCAGCTTCTGAGCAATGAGGGTTTTTAATGTTTTCTTTTGTTCAAAGCCATGGAAAAATCACTCAAACAAGGAGAAGAATCAATGTATCCAGTCAGTATTGGTGTCTGGACAAATTTAGACCGCTTTGGTCTTAATCTGTGGGGTGAAGCTGAAGATGGAGGTAGCGAAAAGGATGCCTACGGAATACCGCTCCGCTTTTGTGCAGAAGGTGATTTTATTTCAGCTGAGTTACCACATTTTATTCAGTTCTCGTGGTGCTTCCTGACGCTCCAGAAGGGTTAGCAGTCTCTTATATTTTGACATGGAAACTAGGGTGCATGTGGTGTTATGCAAATTACCAGGCAACTAAATTGTCTCTCTAAATGCCAAATCCTTTGCTAAGTACAGTTTGGCAATGCCAGCGGCAGCCTGTTTTAAAGGGATCCCTGCTGTGATCTCTGAAGCAGTAAGAGTAGAAAATTCCAAATTGTCAATTCTTAGGCTGAATAAATGTCAATTCCCAGGGTTTCTGTTATACATCCAAAGCCACTCGAGTGGTTAAATGACCATGTCTATTGATAACCATGGAATTCTAATATTAGCCAAGGGAGATATTTTTAAAACCCTTCTGGGATACAGAGCAGGGTGGGTTTTGATTTGCGTGTGTGTGTTTTTTTTTTTTTTCCCATATACTTACTTTTGTGCTTAAATAATTTTGAATAAAGGTGTTCTCTTTAGAGATTTGTTAGGTAATCTTTTTTAACATTACCTCTAAACATGGTATCAGTCTTTGAGGACTTGGGGGAAACGTGAAATGTGCCTCAGTTAAAAAAACAAACAAACCACCACCACCTCCCGCAAACCCCAGACAAAACCAAAAAGCAAAACCACCAAGGATCTCWGTAAAATTTTACAAACACGAAATTTCCAGAGTTAACTTAGCTTTAAACTCTTTATTTTTTCTTAATCCTTCAAAACAATAAATTAGCTTAAAGYGAAAATTTGAAATGTAACTACTATGTTGCTTTTGTATTATTTTTTTTTTTACTATTTGCTATTAATTTTTTACAAAAACTGTGCACTGTGCTACCCTTGGGTTAGCGCTGTAGTTAATGCTTCCTTAGGGTATGTTGGAAAGAATCCCGTATGTGCTATCTTTATTGATGTAACTATGAATAAAATCACATTGTTGCAACTTTGGGGCCATAYGTCATTAAACTTTTATTAGATGATTATTGCTGACTAGAGTTTGATAAAATACTGAACTAATCAGGTCCATTTAGTATCAAAACGCATTTCTGTGCATAAGGTTTTCTGGAACATCACACAACATAAATTATGTATACAGTTCCATCCCAATGATTTTTCAGAGATGGCACCATGTTGTTCCCTTCTGTGTTTTGGGGCAGTTGCTACAGAATGCAAGAAAATGGAAGAGAAYGAGGAGGGTGTAAGGGAAGAAATTAAAAGCAAGTGGGTGTCTCAAACTGTACGTGGGGTTTTCTTTCCATTAGTTGAACGTGCTCTTCGGTCTGCGTCAAGCGATTCCCACGTGGGCTGCGCTAAAACCAACCGAGCTGTGATGTATAGTTATGCATATGCAATTCCGAGTATTTTATCCTGTRTTTTCAACTGACAAATCTTTCACTGGGAAAAAAACCTCTCATCATTTTCATGGGAAGTGCGTGTGTTCCTGCACGATTTGCTTCCTTACAGCTCACGCTAAGATGATGGACGTGTGCCCGGGGATATGTTAAACACTCTCCTCTCCTGAAACCGGTTGCCCGTTACTGACTGGCTCAAGCTTTGCGTTTCCTCTGCCTCTTAAATTGCCATCAGCCTTACTGTAATTGAGGGAGAAATTATGATGGGGATTTTTACTAAAGGTAATGGCTAAAATGTTTTGCTTCCAAGGAGGCAGATTGAGTTTGTCTTGCACAAACCTCCCCCCCCACAGGAACCGGCTGCCCTTTTTTTTTCTTTCCCTTTTATAATATTAGGGCAAACCAGTGGCCTAATAGGATTTTYGGTCATTGTTCTGCCTGTGATCATGCTCCTGACTGTTAAATCTTGATGGGAAGGTAAGATTTGTCACAGAAGCTCACAGAGTTGTTCCCTCGAAGACAGCCTCTGGAGGGTAATCCTGAGCATCTGTAACCTCGTTTGGTGCAAAGTAGGAAGACGGGAGCACCGGAGAACACAACATTTGAGTACTCCCATCTGAACGCTCCCTTGGTTCTGAGGATATTGAGAAGGGATGTCAACAAGTGTCTCAGTTTTACGCATTTGAGCATTATTTATTTTCTGTGGTGCTTATCGGAAGGTACCAGTTCCAGAGGAAAACCATCCCTTTTCCCTCTGGCAACTTTGAGGGAAGGAGGGAAAGATGTACATACCTCTTTGGGCAGAACAGGCTATCGTTTCTGAGTCTGAGAGCAGTAATCTCCAGATAATCAATCCGACACCAGCCCGATGCTGCAGGTGATGTCGTTCTGGGTCTGTTGAGATTCACCCATCCAGGGTCACAGCACTCGCACGGTTTCCAAGCTGGAGACGAAGCGAGTTGGTTGCCGATATCGCAGAGGGAGCGAACGGCATGGGAAGCGTTTCGGGAGACACAAGAGCCTGTTGCCAAACCTGCCTGCGTGCTGCTTCTGGACAAAGGAGTTGGGATGGTGTATCCATTTGGGAAGCCTCTTTGAAGTGCCTAGCTCGGGCATATTCAAATTTAGCATCCTTTAAAAAAAAATAAAAAAGTCCTTCTATGCAACGTTAACAATAATGTCTTTACTAGTATTGTGTACTTAATAGTGGGTGATCATCACTCTGTTTTTCTTACCATGGTAAACGTAATAGAGAGCTACAAGCTGGATTTGTGGGTTGGCCAAAAGGTCTGCAATGGACTTTTTCCAGTTCTCGGTGACTGGAAAAAAGGAGCAAGTGCCAGAAACTGGTGAGTTCCTAAACTTAATGCTGAAAAGAACATTGGGAACTAATAGCTGGAAGTTAAAATTTTGAGACAAATGCAAATGATAAGCAAGATGGACACTTGAAGTGAGGTTGGCTGCCACAGGAGCAGTTGCCGTGCGCTCTCAACACCTGCCTCCCTTCTTGTACAATATACTTAGTTCAAAGACAAGTTCTTGGAATTAATAAATCACTAATTGAATGATCTTTGTTAGATAGTTGAACAGATGAGTAGCTGAAACTGTCTCATCCAGCCTTAGGGTCCGAGCGGTATCACGGTTATTAAATGCACTTGTAAATGGAAAACAGCGCGTACTTCAATATATATAGCTGTAGGGGTTTTTCCTGGGATTTACAGATGCACTAGGAATGTACATAGGTGAAAAACAAGATTAAATATAGGAGTGAAACAATTTATAGATTTCAGTGGCAAAAATCTCATTGTAAACTTGGATTTGAATTTCATGCAGTTTCTCCAACTGAGCAAGTGTTTCGTATTCCTTTTTCAACAGGTGAGTGGTTGTAACTTCACATATGCTCGTTCTCAGCTAGTTGTCCTTAGCCATTAACTGGATTTTCATCCCTGGCTTACCTGCTTGTACGTTATTCCGCAGAACAGGTTCTCCGGTGCACAAAGGCAAGCTCGTCTCAAAGAATTCCGTAACTGTCACACAAAATTCCAAAGGATGAAACTTTCCTTCTAGAACTAGCATACTAAATTTTAGTCGCTTTACATTGTGTGAAATCCTTGAATCATAAACAGGAATCTGAAATTATTATTTACAGAGGATTGAACTTGAAATGCTTTAGTGACCATATTTAAAACTTTCAGATGTCTTATTTCATACAAAATTCCAACTCTTATCTTCCATTCTAATTAAAAAAAAAAAAATCAGATGGAGATTTCGGTTCTCTTGAAGTATTTTCTCAAGCAAAGCACCCTTACCACCCGTGCAATGAAACTGCTTATGTTGTTTATTTTGCAACATGCCATAAATAAAAATCTGCCAGCCTTAAATCCTCCATGCATGACTGCAGGAATAAATTTTCTGTGCTGTGTAGTGGAACTGAAGCGCTCATAAAGGGTGAATGCACCGTGCTGAGCAGTTGAACCCTTGCCTTTTCCATTAACCCATGTACCTCCTTTGCCTTTCAAACAATTACCTTGAGGTGTTTTTTAAGGCTGACGCATTCAGCACTATAAATTAAAGCTCATTCAGCAGAGTTGTAGGTGATGAAGCAATAAAACCTCTTATTTTTCTTCTGTAAAACAGAAGGGTTTACACTCCAAGTGATACAATGCAGGAAAAACTTACTCAGAACTGTTGAGGCACGCAGCAGAAAAATCATAGCTTTTTTTCTACTCCCTAGCCCCTCTTTCTCATTTAAATAGTTTATGCAAGTACAGTAGGTGAGTATTCAGTGAAGAAGTGTCTCTACTGTAAGTGTCATGTAGTTATAAAAGAAATATGCTTAAAGTGCAAGTATCATAATCTGAAAAGCTGTAGAAGGAGGCCAGAGCTGAAGTAACTGCCGGAGCGGGTGTTGCTGCTGGTGGAACCTCAGAGCTCTGGGACCGAAGAACCAGGCATCAGCTGATTGACCTCAAAGATTAAACCCCTCGTTTGGATGTCGTCATTTACCCATATCGTGTTGACTGGGTGTTGAATGGATGTAGGAGACGTTTAGTAYGTCAATATCTAGTTGCTGATTATTATAGCTCTCTTACCTCTGCKACGAATTTAAAACTGATACGAAGCTAGTAACTTCAGCCCTTGTTAGCTAAGTGTGCTCCTTGTTGTACGTTTCTGAATTTTTTTAAAACGAAAATAAACCATGGCCTTTATGTTCATTCTTTATCGTTATGGTCTCCTAGCAACAGAGCTTCCCCTTAAGTGACCCTTGCCATTTTGGAAGGTTTGTATCCAAGATGCTTTAAATAACCTTAATTCTCCTTGCAGTTTCTGAAACTTGTAGAACTAAAGGTTTGAGTTAGGTTTGATTTCCCAGGAAAGGATGTGTTATTTGCTCAGACGCTTGCCAGGATAAACCAATGTTATTAAYATTAAGCCATTATTTTTGGGTAAGACAGCTTCCAGAAAAAGTTGCTCACTTCATAAATATTTTGGGAATTTGAAGGTAGTAATTCTTACTAACTAAAGCTTATTTTCAGCTGATTATAGAAACAAATTGTGCTTGCAGCAGCTGGGACTCTGTCCGATGTGTTACTAGTGTAGGTGCACTGCCTGTAATTCGGGTTATTCAACGCTTTCCATTGCGGGATATGTTTTTTTGTATTAGTCTGTTAAACTCTTCACTGTGTGACTTAAGCTTCTCTGTTTTGTTCTGGTTTTATTTTTTTAACTTTGGCTTGTTTAGATTTCATTTTCACACAATCTCTGTAAAAACAAAAAAAAAAAACCAACAAGACACTTGTGTAGGAAGCTATTGAAAGGCCTGATGTGAAGTGGTGTAAAACCAAGAGTAATTCTTCTGAAATACATGCATGAGACTATAATCAAACTATATTTGTAACATGTAATGTCACAATTCTGAAAGAGCTCTGGGGTTTTGGTGCTGCAGCCGCTGTCATGAACAGCGTATATGGCTCTACTTACAGTAGGAGAGAGGTCTTCGGTCTACGTGTGGCTGTGAATTCTGTATTTTTTTTCATATGACGTGAAGCTCTTCTGAAAAACCTCTTTATTTGGAGGGTTAGTAATTAATCTTGCAGAGGTAAGAAATAGGGTAGTTTGATTACCTTGATGAAAGGCGATATAAATGCAAATCATAAATCTGGGATAAATCTATTTGCTTTCTTGGACTTATCAGGACAGATGGGATCAGACTCTTGGCTGTTATGTCTGTTACACTGTTTAACTGTAATTCTCAAATAAGGAAGGTCACTTTTTTGACGGAKGAAACTATTAATTTAATATTTTATTTGCTTCCACTGCTGATTTTAGGTTCTCTTTGTAATGGAATTAAGTTAATGCTAACACTGTGTAGCTGAGAGGTGTATTAGATCACGGTGATATTGGAGCGACTGCCAAGACTTTTTGGTGTCTCAGTAGATTGACCAAGTTCCATGTTCCAGTTTTATGCTTCAGCATTGGATTCGGAGTTCTTCCGTTGGCTTAAAACTCTGGTTGAGCGAGCTGTTGCATTTATATGCCGAGATGCAGCTATTTCTAAGCAATAATTCAACACTGTGCAATCATACCATCATAATGGTAATTCACCACTATGTAATCACCCAAATGGTGAGTAAAGGATGCAGAAAGGAGTTGGTTTTGCAGGGAGCACTTGTGGAAAAAATATAATGCAGCCTCGGTGGATTGAAATCACGAAGTAGAAGTCAAATGAGTGTCTCAAATGTTTTTGACAATTCTTAGAGGATGCTAAAACACCAGCTAGAAAACTAGTACAGAATATATTGGGGTGTGGAATACCATGCTTGTTTAAAAGCAAAGAAAATCAGCTGAAGACTTTTGTTGTAAGTTTTTGTTGTTGTTGGCTTTTTTTTTCCCCCTAACTAAAATTAGATTCACTTAGTTTCTAGATGTGCTGTAACAGTAAAATCATTCCTATAAAGAATGGAGCAGGATTTTCAGCCTCACGTGRCAGAGTGAGACAAGAGCAACTCTGGGCTACGCCAATCCCTAGAGCTCCGGAGAGAAGCCGAGACAAGGGTGGTGGTATTCAAGTATCCCGGTGCCCAGTGGCCCAGTCTAAATGCCAGGCTCATCTTAGACTTGCCCGTCAGGTTTGTTCAAAAAACTCCAAGAGGTCCCTGCTGGGGTGGGTGTGGGAGGGTTTCGTTGCAATTGCCGAAGTGGGGGCAGAGGAGATGAGCTCCGTAGTTGGTAAGTAGTGGTGGATCTACTTACAGGGCTAACTCCTGGCAAATGCAAGGAGGAGCAACGTAGTTGAGCCTGAAGTGAAACAGGCTTCGGACCACTTATAGAACCTTGTCTTTGCTATAAATTAGGACATACGCAGGCAGCTTACCCCCTATGTCTGCTGATGTATAGAAACTTGTTACATTTAGGGATTTGACTCTTGACCAAGTTACCCTAACTAGAACAAAACTTAAACTTGAAATACGGAAGGTATCTGCAAAATGAAAACTACCTTTTCTACAACTCGGGAAGTGCAGAAGTAGGTTAATGGTGCGGGAGAATCGGTCGTGGTAAGGAATTGACGGCTACTGAACCCAAGTTATCCATTAAAGGAAGGAGGTCGGGTCATAATATACAACACTTCTGTGGTCATAGGAAAGCCGGTAAGAGCTTTTTATTAGATAACTGCCTCATAAATCAGTCCAATAGAACAAAGGCCTCAAAACTGAAGTCTTGCTGACACCTCTTCATTGCTATTCTTGGTGATAGATGACATGGGCCATTAGTTTAAGTGCAGAAAGTCTTCTGAGATATGGTGCTGGTGAAGTTGCACTGCCTGCATCTTCGTCATGCAAATGTGGGGTTTGAAAAAACAACGCGCTCGGGACGGAGAGGTGCGGCTATAAATAAACGAGGAAACGGCCACCGAGCAGCTGCTCTCGGCACTGCGCGCTAATTAAATTCCTGACCGGCGGAGGTTGGCAGGTACGYAGCCGCGGCTCCGGCTGTGCCGAGTGATGGCGTACCTGGGAGCTCTGCCCACCTCCCGGCACGCGGGGAGAGCGGAGGAGGCGATGTTCTCGTCGGCGAGTGCCGAGCAGCGGAAAGCCGATAATATCTGTAGCGACGTGCCCGTTGGCGAGGGGAGAGCGTATATCGAGAGAGAAGCTGATGAACTGGGAYGTTTCTTCGCTGTTCTGTAGTACGGTTATTTAACAGAAGCTGTTAAGTACGTATGGTGATACCATTCACCAAGCGGTTTTTTTGATCTAGRGGGAAAAAAGTAATTTGTTGACATTACAGCAATTATAAAATACTTGCCTCTCAGAACACAAATGTAATGATATTAAGCTTAATTATGTGTAATTAATTCTACAAAATATTTAAATTGTTGTGCTGAATTGTGCAGCRTTGGTTGCTGTACATTCTGTTAATGTGTGGAGCAGATGTGCATGAAAGAGTCTGGAAGTCATCCAGAAGTTGGCAATTATTAACTGGGTAATCTGATACTGATTTATTCTAACACTGGTTAATGTATCTACATAAACATCGACATATATGYGGGGAGCGGATAGGTAGAGACGATAGAATTCCATGTAATGATTTTAATTGTTAGATCATAATTAACATCAGTGTCAGTCCAYATTCCCGAGAGCCGATCCCCCTTTTCKGCTTGCCAATGCTTGGCATTATGTTATTTTTGGATCCCTGTCTAATGAGATATTTCATATCACAGGATTATATGACTATATCCACAAAATAATACCCAGTGATAGAATATTAATCCTATTTGAAGGTGCTGAGAACTTGGGTGACTTSTGTGTTGCTTAATTGGACGCTTGTATCGAGTCAGAAGGGGCTGAACCTTATCTCCTTAACCAAAGGTCCGTATAAATCAAATATGCCATCATTTAAATACCCGGTGATTTTGCGTTGTCAAATGCAGCCAAATGGCAAAATATTTAACTGTAATGACCACCGCGGGTGACAGGGGAAGAGAAAGGAGGAGCGAAGAGAGCGCTCCCATTTTGTACCGTGCGTGTTACCAGGTTGGGTTCTGTGCAGGGCTAAATGGTCTCTCATCTGGCTGTATTTGCAGCCCTGGTACTCGGTTTCTGATGCAATTTGGTTAGGAGCCCTGCATCTCTCCACCTGAGAAAGGAATGGGCTCAGCTGAGCCTGACAACTTTTTCTCCCCGGGCAGTCTGCGAAGCAGCCGCTCTTCCTTCCTTCTCCTCTTGCGCTTATTCCCTTGGAGCTGTCTGCTGGAAGACTCGGAGCTGCCCTGGAAAGCAGCCATGGCTGGCCACAATATTCATTGCCTTCTCTTCTTCTCTTTAGTATTTAATGTACTCTTGCTGTCATCCTACGTCTTTTTTTTTTTTTTTTTTTTGGAGCTGTCTGCTGGAAGACTCGGAGCTGCCCTGGAAAGCAGCCATGGCTGGCCACAATATTCATTGCCTTCTCTTCTTCTCTTTAGTATTTAATGTACTCTTGCTGTCATCCTACGTCTTTTTTTTTTTTTTTTTTCTCCTAAGCCTCCAGGATGCTGTGAGGAGCATGAAAAAATGGATTTGTTCTTCCTTTTAAACAGGGCAGGGGGGGGATGGGAAAGCCTGTTTAGTGTTGGTCTTGTAATATAAATCCAGTATTGACCCTTGGGATGGATGGGCCACGAAAATGATCAGGGGGATGGAACGCCYCTGCTGTGAAGAAAGGCTGAGAGAGCTGGGGTTGTTCAGCCTGGAGAAGAGAAGGCTTCGGGGAGACCTCGTTGTGGCCTTTCAGTAATTAAAGGGGGCTTAGAAGAAAGATGGGGACAGACTTTTTAGCAGGGCCTGTAGCGATAGGACAAGGGGGAATGGTTTTAAACTAAGAGGGGAGATTCAGACTAGATAGAAGGAAGAAATGATTTATGATGAGGGGTGCGGACCCTTATTCTCTCTGTCAGCTTCCCTTGCAGAGGGGTATGCCAAAGAGGTTCTGGTTAATGCTTTCCGGTGGGKTGCTCCTATCCCTGCCTGCGGTGCCGGTTATCCTTCCACAGTGACCCTTGAAATGCTGAGGAGATTTTTGGGGACACGGTTTCTGCCGCATCCCCCAAGAGCCCCTGTCCTTGGTGTGGGGGTGGGACCYTCCTGCGCCAACGCTGGGCAGCGGCTCTCTGGGGGTTCCCCAGCCTCCTGGAAAGCACTTCTGGTGCTGTGCCAACGTCAGGCTCCCTCTGCCTTTTGCTTTGGTCTCTTGGATTGCAAAGCTATGGAAGTTAGGTAATGTATTTAAAGGTGGATATGGAGAAATGAAACTAGAACAGCCCTTACAGCTCTGTCTTGTCTGGCTTTGGGGTCAAGGTGACTTCCATGTTTCCCTGCTGATAGCAGATGCTCCAGGCAAGGTGGCTGGCAGGGCAAATTGAGCAGGTCCGTAAGGCTGAGATTTGGTCCTTGAGACAGCCTTATCAGCCTTTGCTTGTCCAGACCAAGACCTCATCTAGGGTGAACTCTCCCATTTATATCGCCCTTTCTCAGCCAGGGTTTCTCCRAGCGCAAAATAGCTTTGCAGTTCTCGGTCCTGAAAACTGAATCTGAGCGCTGACGTGGCGTTGGACACCTCTCTGAAGAGAGATGCCCTTGGCTGGTGGCCGGGCCAGGCAAGGCCACGTCTGCAGCTGAGCTGCCGATGGCAGCCCTGTCCCCGTGGCGCGTGTCGTCTTCAGAGCTGGCAGTTAAGCAAAGAATATCCRTCTTCCTTGAACATGCACGAGGGTAAGGGCCTATTTCAGAAATACTCAATATGCAAACATAGAAATGTGACCTAAGCAGCTTGCTGTGGTAGCTTTGGGTAAAGGGGACAAGCAAACATGTGAGACGGTTGTGGGTWAGTGGCTTCTGAGAGAGGAGGGATTGATAAAGGCTCACTGTTGTCAAGGCCATTCTGGAAAATGAATTATATTGGTTATATGACATGGATGTACGCATTAATGACTCATTTGCCCAACAAAACTTGTAAGAAGCTATAATTAGTGGAAGTACTACAGAATTCAAAATAAAAACTTTGCATTTTTGTAATGTCCTTTGGAGGAGGTGGGTTTAAGTACTTAATTGATGTATTTTTGCCGAAATACACAGTGAATGTGAGTCATAATTAACGTTCTCACAAAGCCTACGAAGGACAGAATAGCAGAGTCTTCATCGCACATYTTGAACGATTTCACCGAGATCAAAGCTTATCTTCCATTTAACAAGACAAATTAATTTCCTGAAGAATTCTAGCATCAAATGCCTTGATAATGTTTAGAATTATAGGCCTTATAACAATAATTAATAAGTCAACAATGTATTATCACTAGGGCAATGTATTTTTGGATCTGCATTATTACCGTAAAGAAACTAGATGTCTAGTGACATTATTCTGTAATGTCCGTAAGTGGATGCTCTGGGCTCAGGTCTTCCAGTCCAGAATCATTCATTCCATTCACAGAAAATGGTGGAAAATCAGTGACTAACCCTAGTTTGGGGGGAAGGGAAAAAAACCCAACAACCACCCACCACAAAGCCAAGCAAAAAAACATAAACACATTTAGTGCAAGAAAAGGAGCCTAGAGTTGCTGGTTTTGGTCTATACAGGAATAATTGCATTAACTATATAGGTGAAGAGTCCAATTTTAAACTTTTTCTTTCCCTTCAAGTTGTGTTAGAAGATATCATTTTCAAATCAATTTATGGATTTTTTTTTTTCAGAAGCATTTTGAACAGTTACCCCACTGAAATGAATSAATTTGACTCTTCATTTCAGAAAGGGTAGATTTAGGCTAACTTGCGATATTGCTTTTTTTGAGATTTTTTTTTTYTTCTGTTAATAGAAGRGTGAATTTGGTATAGGTTCCTTGGAATAAGRTRCGATGTTCCCATTAATGTAGTGGAMAYGTGGTCAGGCTGCTGGACAAAGCTGTGCAGCAGGTGAAGTTTTCACGAAGGACTTRATTGCAAAATCTGGCTTAATTTTAAAATATTAAGAAGCAAACATATCAAAATTCCCTACATATGAAAATGTTAAAAACCTTTGGGATGATTTTTTTTAAAAAATCATTTCCATATCTTGTTTAAAACTRTGACTATTTTTGCCTGCTTCCTACAGCACGAAACTAATTTCAGTCTTCTGTCTATCTACAAGTCCTTCTCCCTGCCAATAATTTTTTCAACACGTTGTCCAATTTCAGCCAAACTTGATGGAGGAGCAGGTGTTTAAGAAATAGGAAGTTCCTCCAGAATTAGTGAAGATCAGTAGCTGCGTAGAGGGGAGACCCGAATGAGCGCCGTGCCTGGAGATGAGGCGGGACCAAGTGTTTCGGCGGTGCTGGAGGACAGTAGCCGAATGTCCTCTCAACGTGGGTTTGGGTGGAGACCATGGCTGGTCTCCTGAGCACAAGGTGCTTGGGTAGGCAGTGGTGGTGCCGGCTGGAGGGAGGGAGCTGGGGGATTGGAGGTGACTCAGTGGGGAGAGGAGGAACTAATGAGGTGGCAGTAAAAGAAAATGGGATGTAATTTATCAGGAAATTAAGTTTCTAGAGTTCTGGTGTGTGCAAAGCAATATGTTCATACTGTAATAATGTACAGCGTAGCTCTTCTTACGTGATGCAAAACCCCCCTCTGAAAAAGAAAAATGAAAATGTTTGATTCCAAAAGGTCAGGACACCTTTTGATACTGGCAGATTCTTTTTGGTTTTGTTTTTTTCTTTTTTTGTTCTGAGATTGTGTTGGTAAGTCTGCAAGACACTCTGGGTTTGATGGGTCTATAATTCCTGTGGAATATATGTAATTATAAAAAAACAAACAAACAGAAAACCCACTGAAAAAAACCAAACCCCATACCTCTTCACGGCTTTGTTTTTGAACATAATAATACGTACTGAACCTGTACAGTGTTCTGTGGACARAGGGTGGGAAACAGCTTACCCTGTGCGATTTATTGCAGTTATTCCTTCATGCCTATCAGTTCCTAATAAAGTATTGTTTTATTATTAGCATAAAAAATGATCAAAAAGCTTAAGGGTATGATCCATCCGCTTCAAATTGTCGTGTCGGAGTTAGCGACCAGGTGTGAAATGCTGGGGACTTTGCGTCGTGGTCTCAAGTGAAAGAAGCCCCAGTGTAGCGGGCACGCTCCCGTTTGAGGCGTTCCGTACTGGTGTGCTGTGGACAGCTAGCAGAGCCAGTGGGAAACTGGTAATTTTGTGTGTGTGTGTATAAGTAAGCAAAGTTCTGGTGGGTTTGGGGTTTTTTGTGGATTTTTTGCTTTCCCCCCCCCCTGTACAATATACTTACTTTTGCCGTGTTTGGGAAATTCATGGGATGTACAATGAGTGGGAAGTTGAAAAGTAACCTCGGGATGTTATTATTTTAAGCATGTTTAATTCACGTTTTTGTGAGTTCTTTGAAATTTCACTTTGCAAAGACTTGATTTATCTTCTGAAACTTTTTCTTTGTTGTTCTAGTGGAAAGGGAAACTGAAATGTGAGGTTTGGGGGGTGGGGGCGAGATTTACTTCTGGCAAATGGGAAAGATTTTTATTTTTAAATGAGGAAAGACTTTCAAGAACACTATGTTTTGCTCTGGCCGCRGATTTCTTGGGAGAACCAAATTGCTTTTCTTTCTCTAACCTTCTTGCTTCTGTTCCTTCTGCATACTAATGTCTGTAGCTGTAGATTGCTAGTAATTTTGTCCTCTAGTATCTCTATTTTTAGCCAGGCTATCTAGCTGTTAAGTGGTAGCAAGATGCAACACTCTTGAGCCAGGCTCTCTTTATGTATACGYGTATGAATCAGAAATGACTGTATTTCAACTAACTGGAAATGCAATGTTTCTATGCTTTGAAAGCTTTCTTTAGTTTATAGCACAAAGCAGATGACTTTTTTTTTTGTCTTCCTTTTTTATCTCTAATAGTTTTGGTTAAGCAGAATTTATTCCGCTTTACACGAGAAGTGGAGTAAACAAGTTGAAAGACGTTCATCCGAGCGATGAGTGTCACCCAGTGATGGTCTGAGTTCTTTCCTGCTCACCTGAGAATTGTCTCCCACAGGCATGAATGATGTATTTTGGGTACCGTTTTACATCTACTKTACTCCTACTTTTGCTAGGGTTTGTTACGCAAGTGCAGTACCTTAGCAAGTTAAGTACAAAATCTTTAAGTAAACGTGTTTATTAAAGTCAGCTTAGAGCAGTACTGTTTTGTTTTTTTTTTTTTTTTTCTTTTTTAAAGTTTCTCCTCTTTTAAACTAGCATCAAGACTGAACCCTACACCCACCCGTGGAAAATGCAAAACCTGTGTTAAAAGCCACGGGCATATGGCTCAAAAATCTGCTTAGATATATCTGGAAGTTTTGAGAATAGAAACGGCTATTTAGAGCTCCGTGCTGATGCCAGATATTTTACTATAATTTTTTAATTCCTATTCCGGAGGATGGTTCTACTCGCTATCTGCAGTCTCGAAGGCAGCTGTGGGTACGCGCGTGGTGTTATCATTGACCAAGCGTGGTTAGGAGACGTCAGGACAACCCCCTGGCAGGAGGTGGCATTTGCATCTCTGCCTTTGAGCAGCACCGGCGTGTCAAAGCTCATCTCGGAGCCCCTTCCCTCCGCTTGACAGTTGTGGCGAATACGAACAATTTATTCCTGACAGCTTTRGTAACAATATCAACTAATTTATGCAGGGCTTCTCCTGGGATAATTGGGATGCGGACATGCTCTGCATAAAAGCCAAGGGGTCTGAGGAGACCCCCGGCTTACCAACTGCTGCTCCCAGGAAGAGGCTGTAGGCCAAGCAGATTGCCCCTTTTCAGTAGAAATTAAGGGTGATAAGGAGGTTGGAAGACAAAAGCAGCAAACCCTGCATGGGTCATCTGTCAGGAGCCCTCAACGGAGCTGGGGAGGAAACAATGGGAACCACTTCAGCTCAAACAATGCGACTTGGAGAAACGGGCCTTTTGATGAGAACAGGGAATAGAAATGCTGGCGCTCTGATGGAGAAACACTTCATTTCCCCCTCTTGAATTTAAAGCTCAAATAAAATTTCCTGAGCGGAAACTTCCCTCCTTCTTTTTGTGTCTTGTTTTGGAAAGATCAGCAAATAAATTATTCAAATTCTGGYGAAGTGAGGTTTGTGGAAGGAGGACACGCTGTGTAGACAGCAAAAGTGATGATGCCAGTTTAAGAGTTGTTATTGAAACTTAAAATGCACTAATTCCCTGTAAATTTTTTCTGATCTTTGGAAACGTTAAGCTTTATATTTAGATAGCAGACACAATGAGACAATTTTGCCTTTATTTTCTTATGAGAGACTGGGTCCAGATCTACAGATGGTAAATATTTGCATAATTCTGAAGTCTTAGGCCTAAGACTTCAACTATGCTAATTTACACCAGCTGAGACTCTTCTGCTTTTTGTGATCCCGAAAAAAAGAAACACCCCCGCCCCCCCACAAAAAAAAAAAAAAAAGATAAAAAGAAATAGGGACAAGAAGAGACAAGGTTAAATTGAATTTCATATGCTGTATCTGATGGGCACCTGCTGCTGATTTGGAAGTTGTAGAAGTTCTTCTGTGTTAATGATGTGTTTATTACTTTGCTAGTAAAGCTGAATCAGTCAGGTCTGACTCGGAATTTTCTTAACGACTYTTGCACAGAGAATTTTACGTTTTAAAGGGCATCTATGCAAACATAAGACTAGAAGGTAGCGAGAAGTTTTTGGAAGAATAAATGTCCTTGTTTTAGTTTTATTTTGTATTAGTTATTAATTCAGTGACCCCTGCTGGGGAGGACTCAGATAAACAGTCAGGTATCTCTGTTTCTTTTTACGAAAAAGAGCATATTTTGGGCTATATGACGAGTTTTTGTAAAAAAAAAAAGGTTAATAAGACAAACAATCCACCCTCTTCACTGCGTCTTTCTGATCCTTGGCCATCGAATAGTAATCTTTGGGGCAATGACTCTTGCCAGTCACGTGAACCGAGTGACTGTGTCTGTGACCCCGTTACAACAGGACTTATATGGTAAAATATAACAGCCCTGACGGGTTTCTCTTGATTCCTTCTGATGAGCTGATTGTCTTTGTTCTATGGAATAGGTTAAGTATGGTTTCTGATCCTCTCTTCTATTATATTGCTGSTGTTTTAAACATTAAAAGGTCTAGATGATGCCGTTTCTTCTTCTGAATGCTACTTGTCCTTACAGGGGCATCATTTAGGTATATGTGCTAGCATTTATTTCTGTAAGCAGGGTATTTAAAGAGGAAAAAAAAATATTAATGGGGAGAAAGAAAGGAAGGAGTGGAAACATCAAGCTTATTTTCTTACCCTGTAAATCCAATAGACTAACTTAGCAATTGCTRTATGTAATGTTAAGTGGTTTTCTCCCAGTGTTATGGGAAAACCTCCAATCTCCCTCCTCYGCTATACAGGCGTATCCAAAGAAACATATGAAAAAAAAAAAACCCACCAACAACTGTTTTGAAGACTGAGCTGTCTTCTCGTGCCAGTTCTACAACAATTTCCCGTGCAAGCGCAGGTGTGAGCAGGTAGTACAGTCGGTGGAAACCCTGGCAGACAGACCGTGCATGAGTTGCCCCATGACCAYGATCATAGTTTGCTCCGCATCTGCGTACGCGGAAGATTTGGGCAGCACTTTGGCACTTCTTGCCTCTGTGTGCAGGTAATACCAATAACCAGTGTGAGAGAAACTCAAGTTTTCCGAGTGCTTTTCAGGACCCAAGGTCAGAAAGGGCTACCCTGTTATCTGTAGATTTATATTCTGCTTCAAAGCTGACCCAAAATACTGCTTTTCCTTCGCCTCGCCCCAGGTGTAGACCTTCACACCCTGGGGATCTGAGCCACGCGTACCAAGAGGAGACACGCCAGCTACAAATGTGGCACTTCTGTTGGTTAAAATGGTATTTTTGTATTTGGAGCCTTTTGGGAAGCTTTGCTCCTTCTTACCCTTTCTTACCTTTTCTTTCCTCTTTTTTTTTTTTTTTTTTTTTCTAATCTATACCAGATTTTCCAGTATTGTAATTCTCATTAATAAAATGCCCTCTGAAAGAGTTTTTTCTTTTTTTTTTTTTTTTTTTGCCAAAGACTTCATAATCCTCAGAGCATGTTGTAGAGATGACTTTCCCCGGCCCTCTTCTGGGTGGTGGCAGGGCTTAAATTAGAGACGTATAGTGTTACCAGCAAGATATAATTGCGGCACTCGCTTCATCTCTCCTTCTTCCACCCTTCCAGGAGAAATGCCAGCACTTGGGAGGGAGCCGTGAGCCCAGCTCAGCCACTTCTTCACTGCTGACTTTGTGGTTTTTCAGTGATGATTAAATACCTTCTCTGTAGCTGGAAGGGCGTGATGGCTGCCTCTTTAGAAGGTGAAGCTATTATGATCCGTTTTGAGGCTGAACAAAGTAGCTTGTGATACTGTGTTTGGATAGCCTTATGTGTTTGCAGATGTCTGGCAAGAGGAGAAGGGAAGATGAGCTCTGCAAAGAAACTGCATCCCGTGGTTTTGATTTTACACGAGAGGTTCCTGTTCAAGCATGTGAGAATCTATGAATGTTGGCATGTTGTTTAGGGGGGAAAAAAGTGCAGTAACTTTTGCCTCTTCCTTTCCCTCCTTCTGCCCCGCACCTCTTCCAGCTCCATCATGTGCAACTATTTTAGTAGCAGGAGGACGCTCTAATTTTCAAAATAAGTAAATCAAGGATAGCRTTAAAAATCAAGCTGTTGCTGAAGATACAGTCCAAACAAATTGGAAGCTGGATTCAGGGATTTTTTTTGTTCTCAAATTCTCCTGTTTCCACCAAAATGGGATGACCCACTTTTGTGCATCCTACAGGCTTCTCTGGGTGGTGACGTTACTTGTATGGATTCCCATCCCCCAATTGTTCTGCGATGGTGTTTTCCTTGAACATCRTTCTGGGGCAGCTTAAGTCTTCTGTTTTCCATCATTTACAGGCATAGTAAGGGTGGTGAGGCTTGGCTGAAAGCGGGGCTAGAGAAAATACTGCTYGTGCGATGTTGCTTTTGATCGTTGAAGATGACACTGTGCAAGTTYAGGACATGGTTTAGTGGGCATGGGTGCTGGGTTGACGGTTGGACTCGATGATCTTAAAGGTCTTTTCCAATCTTAATGATTCTGTTCTATGATTCTATAAATTCACTCTTTCTTCAGTTCATAAAATGGCATTCTTTAAGCTTTGGAGAAGTAACTTGGCTGCTCTYTCTGAACAGATTTATGCGTGCGGGTCTGCGCAGATCCTTCCTGATAACCATAATCCTGTGTTATAAGATTTCTGTTGTTGTTTAAAGGAAAGAAATGCCTCCAGTAGTTACAGTGCCAGACAGAAAGGGACATGTCTAGCTAGTAAGATTTATTAGCAGGTCAACTTGTATACAGTTGCACCACTTTACCTTTCAGAAAGTGAAGTGGTGATTTATTGTGGGGTGGTTTTGTATGCACCAAGTATTTTTGAGACTGGAGCCTCAGAAAAGGGCACTTTATATGTTTACATTAGGAAAAGTGACTTCCAAAGTAAAAGTCAGCGAAAGATTTAATTAACCTTTTCACTGTAAATCTAACTCCATTGATTGTCTTCTGCTTCCTCCTCCCTTTCCTTTCTTTCTTGTGCTCGTYGTGGTAGACCACTTTTGTTGCCTGTAGTTAGATACTGCATGCATGAACTGCTTTTGCTAGCTCTAGCCCGTCTCGGTCTCTGAAACAACCTTATTTCTTTTCATCTCTGGGTCTCCCATAGTGATTTTGGCTGCTTTATTACTTCCTCTAGTCCTGATAAATTTTTAATTGAGAAATCAATATAGACCCAAGAATATAGGGTCAGCAGGCAAGTTTTGTAACCTACCAGGRATAAAATGTTAAAATATTAGTTTTACCTCAGGGCTTCACAATTTCCCTGGGAAGAATATTTGTGGGAGTGAAGGAAGAGAGAAGGTGCGTTCTAGCAATTGGAGTCTTGCTTTTGGAGGATAATCRGAATTATTTATAGCATTTTGATTTGCCCTCCCATTTTAAAATATTTTAGATTTCGAGAGATTTAGCAATGTATGGAGTCCATTTTTGCAATTTCTTCAGTGCCTGTTTGTACGAGCTGCCTGATGAGCTGTGCCATCGTTGTTCAGCCAAACACTTCTCCAGAAATCRAGTTAGATCCAAATTAAGTACTTCACTGAGATCCAAACAGTATTTTGGTTATTTTCTGTATTAGCCCTGCTCTCCTCCTAGATGATGCTGGAAATAGAAACATGGAAAACTGGGTGATAATGAAAGAGCACGGCAATATCTGCGTTTGCTTTAGGAGGCTGAGCAACGCCAAAGCAAAGACAGCTGGTGGCGAGGGTCGGGTGTCCACGCTACGTGCATTTGGGAGGTTTTTCTTCGACGAGCTGTGGTGTGATCCCAGGGGCCTGTGGATGCGCACAGCCCAGCTGCAGGTTTAGCTTCAGCTGGAAGGCATCCAGGCTCCGTGCTCAAAGGCTGCTCCGCCGTGTGGGTTGAGCCCAACAGGTCAGAGAGAGAAGGAGCTTTGAAAAGTGCTCTTGAGATCCAAGCTGAAATGYTCACATGGGACTCTTCCATCTGTCCCTGAAGTACCGTAGTTCTGAGAGAAATCCCAGCGCTGTAAGAGTTCAACTGACTCTTCTGTATCTCGTAAYGTCTGCAGCAGATGAACGGTGTTTTGCTACAATATCATATATGTTAGGATTTCGGTTATTAAAACTGTTTTTTCAAAYGATAACCCAAGAAAAACAATGTTGTTTCCAAGCTAGATCTATCTCACTTCAGTGCAGTTTTTAGAAGCGCTGTCTACAATAAATTGTTGCTCCTTTTTTTTTTTTTAACTGTAGAAGTTTAAAAGGGTATGACTTTGCAGATATATGCACTAACATCAAATACAGSAATCTACCTAGTTCTGCTAATGGTGACCAAGCATATCACAAACTCGGTTATGTTGTTAAGTCGGGTTAGTTCATCTAGATTCTTGTTCAGGCTTAGTAAAAGCGTCAGATGTGAGCTGACTTACGGATTCATATCAAAATCGGGTGACGGATGTGCAGGTGTGTTTTTTTTACTGCAATCAAAAATTGCAAGTCATGACAATTCGGACAACAGAAAAGTAATTTCAGAAAGACGTAAAAAGCTTAGTGCTTCTGCATCAAAATTGGACAAGGTATTTTTTGGCTATTTGCAATAACGGGTTATGAAATTGTTGAGTACTGTTGGCGGTATGTAAGATACTTAAACCCTACTGTTCATCTAGGAGGTTTTATTTGAATAAAGCGGCGGTGCGTCCAGCTTGCCCTATTATTTCKAGAAATAAATCAGGCACATTTTGAAGTCTGTGCACAGCTCTTCGGGCAAGCTCCAGCTGGCTCGGTGTGAAGTGCCTTGGTAGGCCTTCAGATGAGTTCCCGTTGTTTCGTTATATTCAAAAGCCAAGAACAGGAGTTCTGGTGGTGCTACGGATCCAGCTTTGGGGAGGCCGAAGGCAAGAGAGTCCGAGCCCTCGGTGCCAGCTTGTTCTGTAACGTGATTAAGCGTCGCATGGGGGGAYGCAGGGCTCGCTGCAGAGCTGATGGTCTTTTTCATGAAACCCACAAAAATGATTAGTTAAGTTAAACTATATGTAGTGCTTCCCCCCCCCCCAGATAGGCTGGAGTTTACTACTTGTGCTTTCAACTAGTTTTGCCTTGAGGGCTTTGGAAGTTGTAACTGGCTTTCAGATGGATGCATCCAACTTTGTAAATGCTACTAATGTGCCATTAGTAACTAAGGGAGAAGTTGAGCTCTCTGTGTTCTACACAGGTTTTATTGGAATGTCCTGAACCTGAACTTATCTATAAGAAATAGTGCAATGGTACGAATTTAGTTGAAATAAAAATTGCTGTGACTTGTGACTTATTTACCGTTTTTTGAACATCAGTCCAGTGAGGATGCTTGGGACCTATTCTAAAATAACAATGTCAAGTTGTAAATTGTAAATCTTATTTTTCCTTAACAGTAACAGAGTTTTCTTTCAACATGCCTTGCAAGCAACTGTTGACCAATTACTGAATGGCTTTGATCTGTGAAAGACTTGTGCAGTTTTATACTCAGTGATGCAGTTCCCTTTGCTGTGTGATGCTTGACTGGCATTTGAATAGCATTCCTCCTGTAAAAGAGCCTCTAAATGCTGTCTTTTCTCATGGATGGGACAATAGTTTTTCATTCACCTGCAAATTCATTTGTGTGCCCCTGTAAATTTGAGAATCGGGGTACAGACAGTTATTCACGCTTGACTCTTGTAGAAAAACACTGTGGTTTGAAGGAAAGAGTCTTCACGTCCAGGCGACAAACAGGGTTTGGATGGTGTGTGTTTGGTGGCACTGTAACCAGTAATTTAAAAAATGTGACTGATTTCTTCCTTAACTTAAATCTTTCATTATGCTACTTCAAAGCTAATTTCTTTCTTATTTTCCTGAATAGTAACTTCCATTAATTTCACTCTAGGTAATGATACAATTATATGTAATCATTGACACGATTCAATATGCAATACATCAGTTCCTTTGTGCAGCGATTGCGCAGCCTTTTCAGCTGCTTGAATTTGGATGGTTTCCATCTTGTGCGTTGCCAAGAGCAGTTCTGGAGTCTCTGACATTTTGTCTGACATTAGTCAAGACTAGTAAAGCAAGGTTCCTTGGCAGTGGTTCTGCCAACTTGTCCGTTTTGTAGGTGTTGATTTGATGCGCAGGAGAAAGGGATGAGCCAGCTAAAAGATGATACTTCCCGTATAAARTAATGACTAAAGTATTCATCTGAGGTAAACAAGGACTCATCTGGAAAGAAGTCTCCTGGAGATGCAGGTGGTATATGTTTCAAGTGCTAATGACAAAAAAAAAATTGATATTCATTCCCTTGAGCTATGATTTTGAAAATAGGAAGTGCATATTGATTAGATAAATCAAAAACTTTTCCATTTTTTAAATGCAGTCCATGTCTGCTGGCTTTACTGCATGAATGAAGACTGCAAGACTGCCTGCTCATCTTGTTTATCTGAGCCCAATTTTGCCTCTTAATCAGAATGTTGTATTTGATACAGATCTCTGTGAATGTTCTTAATCAGCAGGCATGCTGTCGAGCCCCAGAATCTCGACCTTCTTCCACAAGTGCAGGYGCCTGAACTCGTTGCAGGTGCGTGGGTGTAAGTGGGATCAAAYCTCAGCCCCTGCAGCAGAAATCTCGCTCCTGCAGATTCCAGCGGTGCACAGGTGATGCTGGGGGACTAGCAGGGAGATCAAGGCGTTGCTAAATGGGAATCATTAAATGCACCGCTGTCTTGAGCTCCTTAAGGAASGGGAGTCGGGAATCTCCTGGCATTTGAAGAACTCTATAAAGCGGCAGMGTTAGTGGCGTGAGCACTGGGGAGTCTCAGGCGCTGGCTGGCAGATAAGGCGATAATGATTTCTTGCGCTACGGGAAGGAAGGAAACCGTAAAATCCGTCTCCTTTTCTTTTGGCGTGTTGTCTGATGTCTTTGATCATTCGATTTCAGTGTCTTCCTCTGAGTCTTGCCCCTTTTCAAGCTACCTTTGATACGATGCTGTTCTGTACTTCAGTGGGGTCCCTTGTTCCATGACGGATGTGCAGAAGCTGAATGATCTGCCACCCACCTCAGCCCACAGGCTGGATACCCCTGGCTTCAGTCCCTTCAGAGGTGCCTAGAGCTCTGTTTTCTAAAGAATTTGGTCGAAAGTATTGTGCTATCGTTTTCCTCTTTCCTGTGGGTGGCTGTTCAATGCTGCTTCGTCCTGCCAGGTACAATAAATCACAGCTGAGTGGGGGGGCATGGGAGGGTTGGTGYGGGGAAGAGGTGGGCTCTGCTCTGTAAGCCCAAATGTGCCATCCACCGAGCAATTAAGGCAGGCTTAGAGAATTAGCTGTTAGTTAGGMGAAGAGGTCTGCTTGCCTAATAAGGTGCTGGGTTACCTGCTGATAGTTGGGTCTTGCTTTTTTTATGGCTGTTTTTGCTGATGGTAAAAGCTCTGCAGTGGTTCCCTGGGAATAAGAGCCTTTCCGTAGATACACAGGACCATTTTATAGAATTTAAGACCTTCTTCCAGAATAAGTAACAGCATCCTTCCCCAGCCTATAAGGTGCTCGGTTTCTATTAAATTCTATGTGCTTTTAGAATAACTTAAAWGAAATCCTGTTAGTYTAGCTCCTGTGAAATTCTGTAGGATAATTCCACTTGGGCACGATGACYGATATKAYGCTTATTGCTGGTAAACTTGCACAYGAAGCRAATTTGGTGCTTCCAAGGAGRGAACAAACAGTCTGTWAGGARCTATTGCAGCTTGTGCATGTAAGTGAAACATTGATAGGCAGACTGGTTCCAGCTTTTAGACTTCTGCCRAACTCCTATCACAGCCCTCCTCTGTATGTGATGAACTCCCGGTTTTGGAGTTGTTTGGTAGGTACCTTTCAACTGTGATTAATCAGCTGCTAATTGAGGTACGTCCACCCTTGCCTGTCTTCAGGAGCTTCATCTTGCTCTTGGTGGTGACTGGCTACATCTCTCGTGAGCAAGTTATCGGGGTTTGTTKCTTAAAAGGGAGGAAACTGGCTCCTTTCAGGAGAATTTTGGTAATTACTGTGGCTTCTGCCTGCCCCAGGTAATGCTGCGGCTGGGGCAGGGCTGGGACCTCCTCTGGCTTTTCTGAAAAGCTGTAGACCTCTAGTGCTAATTACAGAAGACAGGAGAGCTTCTTTTCTCTTTGAAACTAGTATCCAAACAATAGGAATTTAACTTGCTGAGCSGCTGGTGAAAGGAGTGCTTTGTTTTGGAGTGTTTGTCATGGATATTTGGCTCAGATGGGATGGTGATGGAAGTGTACTACTTCTCTACCAGTTGATAAAGATATAAGAACTTGAAACAAAGAGACAGTTTTATATTAAAAATATGATGAGATTCCATAGAAATTATTTCAAGCATTGAACAGAAAATATTAACCTCAGTAGGATCAGTTTTGAGGTTCTCTTTTTAAAGACCATATTTGCAGTCTTTGTTACGGGCTAGGTGCATCTGACTCCCATTTAATGACCAAACAAACCCGAGAGATGTCTAGACACAGTGGATTTTCATAGCCGTTTCTGCGCCCATTACCATCACGTTACACATCTGTGCAATTTCTTTTCTCGGTGCGTTTGTATTGTGCTTTTTTGGAGGATGGTTTTTTGTTTGGTTTGTGGGTTGGTGTTTTTTTTTCCTCTAAGGGATGCTGCTGCATCCTTCTCYCCTCTCCCTCCCTTAAGAGCTGGTTGGTGGGGGCTGCAGTTGYACTACCTGTTAGTTACTAGTTTCCCTGTGCTTTATCTTTTCTGTGCAATTTTTCAGTAGTTTTACTGTTGACAATCATGCCAGGGAGGATGGCTCCTCTCCCTGAGGCTATGGAGGGGGATTACAGTAATCAGGTGGGTAGATGACAGCCAGGAACAAAGAAGGGTTTGGACTGAGCCCCTTTCCAAGAGCCTGTGGAAGTGACAGTCGTGCATGTCCCCTGGGCAAAAGCCTGACTGTCAGCAGAGGACAAGGTGGAAGCATCCCAGGTTGGTGTTTCRGGTGTTGAAGCTTTCATGCCTACTRGTGAGGAAGGRGGTGTTGGTCCAAGCCCTACTCCTCGGCGGCGAAGTTGTTCAGTATCAAGACCGAGGTGGTAAGGGCTTTATTCCTCCTGTGTTGTATCTTTTTTGCTGCGTCGCTGTTTTTGACGGTTGGATTTGTTGCTCGAAGTAGCACGGCTTGCAAAAATCCCCGCCACCGCCGCTGTAACCACGGCTTCCACTTCATTCTTAGCTCCAACCTGGCACCTGCCGAACCACTCGTCTTTTCAGGTGGGGCGTGAGGCGTGTGAAATTTGATATTCTGGGGAAAGTTACAGCACAGAGAGAAATTATTTTGAGGACAGATGAATCTCGTTGACTGGCATTTTACTACTGGATTTTACTGTTGAATAATAACCTGGTTAGTAAGAAATGGGCTTGTCACTCAGCAGGCTGCGGGAGTTTKCAGCGTCTCTAATTATGAAGAGAGAGAATTTCCTTCTAGCGAAATCGGCTTTATGTAATCTAGGATGTGTAGCATTTAGCGTGTTCTACGTATCCTTAACACRATGTTACTTGGGCTTATTTTGACACTTGTTGCCTTAGCAAACCATGTATTTTCACCGTACCTAATTAAGAGAACTGATGGCCATTTAAGAAATATRTATTTATTCAGTCAGATTTATGTCATACAGCAAAAAAAAAAAACAACCTCAGGTACTGGGAATARGGAACTAATGTTAAGGCTGTAGCCCTGGAATAGAGAACTGTTCCTTTTTTAAAACTAAAGGCTACTTTGAAATCGTGTYGTTTCAAAGCAACCTGCTTTTTGTTTGCCTTTTAGAGGGACTAAAGCTGCATTTAGCAGAAATGCTGAGTGTACAGGTTTCCAAAGAAGGGTTATGTGTGAATTGCCATATATTACCCATCTCTAAAAGATCACAGTGCCCACGTACGGTTATATTTTTGCAGCAACCACAGGCCTTGGAGTGGCACTTCTGGTCTGGGATTGTGGAGGTCCAGACCTCGAACACTTGCTATGCTCTATGTGTATGCCAGAAAAAAAGTTAGGGTCCTGCCTTGACTCTTAATTAAAACCTTCTTTGATGGTTCACATTGTGATATATTTTTTTTTTTTTTAACTATTCTTGACCAGCTTCTCCTTTGGAAGCTAAAAACTCTCAGAAATTGGGTCAATAAAAGCATCTGAACTACAAGCATATATTCCGAGATTTCTTTCCTCTTTCAGTTAATCAGCAAGCCCTGTTCTTCAGAGTATCCTGGTGCTGTTCCCCTCCTTAATTCATTTGGTGTTACTTATTTAGAGATCTTGCAGTTCGGCTAGCGGGAGATGGTGCCTTTCCGGTCTGGGATAAGAATGCTGTCTGGTACCTTTTAGGCAGTCAGTCGTGGTGCCCCTGAGCTCAGAAAGTCTGTAATTTGTACCTACAAGTACAGGAGAGAGATGTTTGTGTTCAGGGACAGCTGCCGTCTCATTCTRTATCTGGGGTGGCTTTCACAGAAGSCCAGAGTAAGGCTTGACTTCATGCTTCTGCATTGATCTACTTAAGTGGACCTCTTAATTAGTCCTGTCTAACCCCCCCTGTGTTGACCACAGCCAGCTTACCCTTCAGAATTCCACTGAACGCTTGCCCTGTTGAGCCCCTGACATGTTCAAGCTGTAATTTAAAAACATTTTGCTTAAAAGATCTGAAGAATTCTTTCACTTGACAGCTTCTCRTTTGTTAAGTGACCACTTCTGGCACTTCATTTGCTGTTCCTGCCCTAGAGATTTCTCTCATCCGTCATTTTCTGTCTGTCCTACGGCCCGTGGGTTCAGATTTCTCGCAGCTCTCTTCTTTAAGCGACGTGATAGAGATCCAGAGGTTCAATGGTCAACGCATCTGGCAGGATGCTTGGCAGGATGCCACGCCGGCTCCGGGACGTGTCTCAGAAGCAGATTCACGCGCAGCGCTGTCCGTGTGCCCCACGGGTTTCGCAGCCTCAAAAAGGCTTCTCGCCTCGCCGTGGAAGGAGAAACCTGTCACGTTTCTGTAGCGAGTGGTGAAATTCAATCTCCATATTTGATGAGCGCAGGGTTTTGAGTATTGTATCAAAGTATTCCAGGGCATGATGCCCGAGTCATCTTCAGCGTTGTAAATTGTAGCCTGTCTTTTTCGAGAGCTGCAGCCCAGCAGTATCTGTGCTTTTTGCTGGGTGGTTTTCGATTCCTGCCGTAAAATTCTCCCTTCCCGTTGTCCTACAGGTTGCCTCACTAAATCATGCCAGACGCTGTGAGCTGGATTCTCCAGTCCTGCCCCGGGTAGTCAATTCTACCTGTGTAAAGTGGGTGTCAAGCATTGCAGATGGTGGAGTTTTATTTGCGGTGAGCCCAAATCACTGCTGCCCTACATCTTTTACAATCGTCCRCAGAGGTGTGAAGCAGGTATAAAACATGACTGGCCATCTATATTATGTTAAAGCTACTTCTCTAAAGAATGATAAATGCATCAGTGGGAAGCAAGGGAGCCAATTACTCAGCATGATTAAAAGCAAACATGACCTDTAATTGCATTTCGTAATTAAAAATCCACTGCATATTAATATATTTTTATTATTGAGTTTATTAATACTTCCTAAAACTGTATAACATGCATTACGAATAGCTGCTATATAATTGCAGTCTAYTTTAAGTTTTCAGCTCTAAATGCTTGTAAAATAGGATTTAGTACAAAGGCAGATAGGGGTTTAGGTTAGATAATGTCTTACGACTGTGCGGCTCTCACTTTTAATTCGTTGTCTGGCTATTCAAAGGACCCAGCAGTGAAATATCTAATCCCAGACTCTGGCCGTTCCCTCTGATCTATATCACGTCCTTCTAAAAAAAAAACCATATAAGCACTGACTCCTGAAAGTTCCTGGCAGCGACAAGACTGCTATATGACTTAACATCTTTCTTCCACGCTTGTACRTCCAAATACTGAATGGATGGGCTCTAGCAGAGCTGTGAATGAATGGTATTGGCGGCTTGGGCGCTCTAAAGTACCTTAAACGCCGCGGGGGGGTGAAAATTAACAATAGCGGTGCAGAAAAAGAAACAAGAAAGATGCGAACTTTTGGAAAGAAATGTCCTGGGGCTTAAGATTTGAGACGTCTGCCAAAGCACGCTTTTGTAGATCCGTGAAAATAATGCTTAAGGATGCTCAAATCCCCACGCTGTGCGTAGCGTGGGACTTGGCTGAGGTAAGGGAAGAGCAGCGGTTGTACCGGAAAGCTGTCGCCGAGCTCCGGCTCATCCCGCATCCGCGTGGGCTGCCCTGGCACCCTGTGGGCTTCCTTGAAATCCCCGGGAGAATACTTGGGCGTGCTGCTGTAAAATCTCAATAGCCTTAAATTAAAAAAAAAAAAAAAAAAAAAAAATATTCAGCAAGCAAAAGGAATTACCGGTTTATGGAGGGATGTGAATAAAGCTGAGTATTTCTGAACACAATGCTGGTAAAAGGTGGGTTGTCCCCATCGCAAATCAGGCAAGACTGAAAACTCGATGTCTCCTCACCCCCTGGGATCTTGCTTGATTACAGCGATGGCACTGGGGAAGGTTTAAAACTGCAGCTGTTCAAGTGGTAAAAACATGCCTCTGAACTGTATTGAACATACCCATCTGCATATTTATATCCAGTTGAAGCTAAATCATAAAACAAACAAAATTATAAACATTTTTGTGGTGTAAATGTTATGGGATGTGATCAACAGCTACTCTTCTGAATTATTTTCCTTGAATTTTCTGAGTTTTTTCTCAGAACTCAGAGAAATGCCATTTCTAACYGTATTTTCTGACGTGACAGATTATCGTGTTGCTTGGAAGTTTCTCTTCAAACTGCTTTTACCCTTGCGTTCAAATATTCTATAAGTGCAGATTTCATTGTCGCTGGGTATATTTTACTACTTAAAACATATTTCTGTGCAATGAATGCATTTGCGTTACAACAGCAGCAGTGACGCTGTCCGTTTTGGTTAGAAAACACAGATTTATCATTGGTAGTAGCTGAGGAAGGAAAGGAGAAAAAAAAAAAAAGGGCTTCTAGATGTATTTTCTTCTGACATCCTATTAAAACGGAACAAAATGTCCCTTGTTTCGCTGCAAAGTGTCCTGAAAGCCCGAGTTACGCAGTCTTTTCCAGCAGCCACTTTGTCACCTGCGTGCTACAAACGGCTGTCCCCGCTCAGCAGATGGTAGGTGCGAGGAGTGGGTGGCGTAGTGTGAGATACATTTGTGTTGTCTCATCCAAGGGTTCCCTAGAGCCAGGCTGGAGCGGGAACAGATGGATCATCCATCCTCTGGAGCAAGGATCAAACGCTCCCTGATCCAGCTCCTCCAAGGTTGACGTCCGCATGGGCTCTGACTTTGTTGGCTTGCTGTAATCACCTGTCTTGGAAAAACCAGCTGCCACGAGGTCTGCTTGGTAGCTCCTGGAGGTCTGGAGCCTGCTGGAATCAGACAGGGCTATCAATACACAAGCTGACGTGTCAAATAGAGTATTTTGTTCTCGTTAGGTATCCTACCCGGAGTTGCCTGTCCTACTTCTGCTGGTTGCTTGTGCTCGATTTTAAAAAAAAAAAAAAAAAAAGCTTAAAAACCCGCAGGATGAATCAATACTTAAATACTTGAGCTAGTATTTTTATTATAGCATTTTGTATGACAGCTGAAACCAGTATGATACAATACAGAAAAGGCTAGAGTAGGGAGGAAAACCAGAAGATGCATCCAAATTGCATAAGATATGGGTAGCTTTTTAATGCAACTGGCTTCACAAAAGAAAAGGCGTTGAATCAAGATTTTGCCTAAAAGTCAGGTCAGATTTTGAACTAATAGAAGGACTAAAACCTGCCCTTGGAGGAAGAAATGCAAAGGCTGAATGCRTTAAATTCTCATCTGATTCACCAGAATGTTCACTCACATCTCCACACTGGATTCAGTTAACAAAAAGCTAAATTGAGGCAAAAAAAAAAWAAATCAGTTCTACATGATGGTAGTTTCAAGCTTCGTTTGAAATGGATGGGATCTCTGCCATAAAATATTCTGAAAAAATATTTATGTACTGAAATGTAAAAATGAGAAACTAAATCCTATTAGTCACTACAGAATGGCACCCTGGACTCTTAGTAAACTGGCTGTGCCCTCTTGTTGTCTCCTGAAGTAGAGACACAATATGTTTCTGTTTTGTGTGGGTGTTTGGAAAAGGGACCTGGGAAACAATATTCTTGCGTGAAAACTGAGGTTTGATTTTTTTTTTTTTTWTTTTTTTTTTTTTTTAAAAAAAACCAAAGCAATTAAACTGGAGAACACAGACACTTGCTTTGTTGCATGCAACGAAGCTTTGCATGGAGATTGCTGTAATCCTTAAAGGTAGAGAAGCTAGATAATTATATAAGCTTGATTTTTAAAAAAAAAATTTTTTTTTAAAGCATTATCTACAATTTCCATGGTGTTTTTCTTGAGCGGGGAACAACTTCTTTTCCCTTGCCAGGAGCTCTGCTTTAGGGAGCCAGAACCAACTCTTGACTGAAGCTGTCGTCTCAAATGGGCTGTGTCCGTGCTGCGCGCGTGGTACGGTGGCTTCAGGAATATGTGAAACGAAAGTACACCACAGCATTTGGCATCCACGTATCTCTTGCGAGCAGTCTACTCTTTGAAGGAAACTAGGCTGGGTAACTTCTCTTTAGGTTGCCTGTGGCAAACAAGACTTTGTGGGGCTTCCCCCCGTGCCTCAAGCCACCTTGAGGTGGCATCCCGTAGGTGGTCTCCCCTGGCCGCTTTGTCCCCGAGGCTCTCGCAGCCTCCGTGGAGGCTCTGCGCAAGCCCTTGTAACTTGGTGCAGCTCTGGGTTACGTTGTCCCCCTTACGTTGAACCCAGATGCGTGCGTTAACGCAATGTCTGTTGGCGTACACCCGCCTYGTGCTACTTCCATCAAACTATCTCAAGTCTCTGTCTGTCTCGGGAGATCTTCAGGGTAGGTGTGGTGAAGCCGATCTCTTTTGTGGGCTCAGAGATCCGCACCACGTGACAGAGCTTAAAAAAATGATAAATAGCGTCTGGCWGAAGAACAAACTCATCGTGAAGGCGCGGTCCCGTCTCAGCTGGGTGCCCAACACCAGGCTACGGTCACTGCSTGCCACGGCAAAAGCTTGGCCGGCTTGAAAATCCGGCCAGGAGACGCTTGCCCCGGTGCCACTTGCTGCACTTTGCTGCTAATGATTGTGTGTAATTTAAAATACAGCCATTTGGGGAAAGATAGAGTATAAGTGGAATAAAATTTTTGTTTATTATTACAGCGAGAGTGTTTGTATTTCTAAAGAAGCCTTATCTGAAATTTGCTTACGGAACTGGGATTTTGAGGGGATGCTTCTACTTAATTGTAGAGAAACATCTGTTCTTAATAGGTGCTTCTCTTGATCCAATCATTAAATATGTTAAAGCATGAGGCACAATATTTGCTGGCTTTGAAGTGAGTACCCTTCTGACAGCAAGGGCCGGATACTAATTGGAAGTCATTATAGATGGTCAAATTGGGGAAAAAAACCATTCCATATTTAAGACAGAAATGGCAATTATTTCCCGTCGCAGAGGAGCCCTGCGCAGACAGGTTTCCGTGGAGCGCGYGGGGAAGATGCGATGAGGAGCCAGGTAGGAACCATATGTGCTGTAACTGCTCCATTACACTGGCTGTCAGTCGCAGTATTTTGATGGATACTTATTAATGTAAATGGTTTTTCGTTCTTCCTATCTTTGTTTGTAGAGAAACCAAAGCACCTCTGTTCCATCTTTTTTTTTTTTTCTCTAATTAATTGACATAATTGGTAGAAATGGGCCATTTGGGAGTGAAAACCCCTTTAGTACTTAAGAGAAATTACCAACTACTGTTTATCTACACAAGTGCCAGTAATTTAAATTAAAATGTTTGGTCCTAACCTTTCTTCTTACCACAGCAAGTGACTTTATTTATGTGTTCTTTTTGTTATAGTATCATCAAGTTTTTGTATTTCCTATCTCCCGCTTTCCCTCTCACAGAGGAAGCCAGACACCATCAGTATTTACATGCTTTTATTTCCATATAGCGGCTAAGGAATATGGGGAACCGAGTCTCCGAGTGCTGCGCCAGCAATGTGCCGGGCTTTGAGAAAGCTCTTCTGGAACTTAGAAAACAAAGGAAAAAGTTACACCCTTTAAATTTGTTCTTTAAAGATGGACCTGTTAAAGTGATGATGTTCTTCAAGAACAGGCTCATGGGGTGTTTGATATTTGCTCGCTCTTTTTCCTTAATCCTGGGAAAAAAMCGAAACGGAGGAACCTGACTGAGGTGGGGTTGTGTGGACTCTGATGTCTTCTCCTCCCACTGCGCCACGATGGTTCTTTTGGCGGAAAACCTTTTTGACAGGTCAGAAAGGAAAAGGAGTACTGATGGACTARTAACTTAGTTAAAGAAATGATAATAGTGTCTGAAATCATGTTAGTGCTGTGATTTCAAAAAGGGACAAGTCTAAACCTCTGTTGTTCTTCTGCTTTTAATTTGTGAATCAGGTTCAAAACAACTTTATATGATTAATTATGCTGCCCTGGCCAAGCGAAGCACTGTGGAGTAAAAGACAGCCTGATCTACTGATGGCAGGGAGCTAAATACTCTTGGGTTCACCTAGTTTCTTTTTTMATCTGACTTTTTTTGTTCTGGGAAGTGTGAAATATCTCTCTACTTSTTCAAGATTATGAAGGTTATGTTGATTTTTAGATGTCATGTGCTAATCAGCTTATTCAGCGCTTACGAGTTTTAACAAACCTGCGGTGCGGTGTCACCCCACTACTCATGCATCAGATGGATTTCTCTTTTCCTGCTGGGGAAAGACGACTGTCTAGCGTGGGAGGATGCTGTGTCCTGTTTCTAAAGGGAGGTTTTTAATGACTGAGTCGTACCATTAAACATGCAAAACCGATGTGCGGAATGGGATGCTGTTTTAAGTGTGCAGCTATAGCAAGCTATAGCAAGCAGACTTTAATTGCATTAATTACCATGGTTAGTGTAAACCACAGTAGACAATTTAAGAAGTTGCAGGCTTGCACGCTGCTCTTGGCACCTGCTTCGCAATTCAGCATTGTCATTTTGGTGATTTTTTTTTTTTTTTTTTAATTTTTTTAGCCTAAAAAGATGCCAACCCCGGTTGTACCGGCGCGGTGGTTTGTGGAGGCTGGGCTGCAAGGTGGAGTCTCAGCAAGTCGACGGCGAACAAAACTGCCTTTCAACCAGGGATTGTTTCAGAGAACTTAGGAAACTTTGCAGGCGGAGAAGTAGGTAGGGTGGAYGGAGGCCTCGAGGGTTGTTGGTATTCAGGGTAATGCCTGCGGCTCTCGCTCAGCTGCGGAACGCTGCAACCCCCTTTCTGTAGGAGGTTGAGCGAATAAGGTCCGTATTGTGCGCTCGCACGGCGCCTGCCACAATGGGGCCCTGTTCGGTGGCTGCCGGGGTCTCGAGGTACCCGATTTCGGAATTTGCATTTAAAAGAAGCTGTTACTGACGGCGATGGTTATGAAACAATGTCTGGGGCTCCCCCCTCCCGGCAACTGTCTTTCTAAGCTTGTCATTGCGTTTTTCACCACTTCACTGAAAACTATGGCAAATGCTTCCTTCTCCTGTTACCTGCCTCTCATGTAGCTCAGGGTTTGAATATTTATTTTTTCTTTTTCCCTGAAATTGTGTGGGTTGAACCTTTGCCCAGCTCGAATCAGGTGGAGAGCTGGAAGGCACCGAAGAGAAATGYGAAATAAAACCTGTCTTGTCCCGGCTGGTTGCGGGAGTTTGCTGTAGGATGTGCCAACGTGGCTTTCTGTAGCTCGGCCAGGATTTGTCTGAACAAGCAAGCAGGGTGCAGAAACCAATTACACAGCCTTAAYGGCACATTCGGTGGTTATGTGCTTAAACACCTCGTACAGCTTATTAAACCTTAGTACAGTTTGTAACATCACTGAAGTAAGTAAAGAGCCTTTCTAATCTGTAGTAGACTTGGAGGAAATCCTCTCGCATGGGATCAGAGCGGTGCTTTTTGCGCAAGTCGACCTCCATGTAAAGGAAAACAGTGATCAGAGGCAGGAACGGAGATGTGGGGGGAAAAAATACTTTATTTTTAAACAGTTTGATGTTCTTTTGGACTGCAGGGTTTCATGTGGACCAGTTTAGCAATTCCCTGTTTTACCTGGAGGACACGCAGCATCTCTCCCGAGATCTTCACCTCCCCGGTCTGTGCATTCAGGCTGGTGCCTTGGACAAAGCACGTTTGTGGGAACAAGGTCCGCAAGGTTTTGTGTCTGCATGTTCTTGTGCTGGRGTGGTTTTGGTTTACAAGCCTTGATTTGTGTTTCATTTATTTTGACCCTGCTTTTTATTTAACAAAACGAACAAAGAAACCAAAACTCCCCAGCCACAGCCTTGATTTTTTGATTTTTCCAGAACCTCAAATAGAGACACAGATCAGACGTACCACTACAACGTAAGTCTGAGTCCATGGCTTAGGGCTGTAAATACTTCTGGTATACAGCCTCTCTCTTTTTTTTTTTTTCCTTCTTTTTTTTTGTCCCAGAAATACTTGTAATCAAAAGGCATTTAGTTGCAGGGGTGGCCGAGAGCAGGCACAGCCTTGGCAAACGGCCCCAAAGCCACTGCCCCGGCTGCATAGTATTATCCACATGAGCAGGTTTTCTTCATCGAAATCAACAGGACCGTATGGCAATATTCAGATCTGAAATTATTTCAAATGGATTCCCATGTAGTTACAAATCCGTATTTCCAATCTTAGTGATTTCAATTTGGAAACTCGTTCGAGTGAATAATATAATGTCGGACTGCTCCTTCTGTTTTCCCTYGGAGCTGGCAAACTTCTAAAAATAACTATATTACAAGGAAACTTCTCAGGTTGGGAATTAGGACATCAGGATGTTTTGGATTTATTTGCTCCACATATAAAACTGAGTGGAAGTTAGTATTATTGCACAATGTTTTAATAAGTGTGACTGAATTTTGTACTCCGACTTCTAAGCTCTTTCTAGTTGCAAGAGACACGTTTAACAACGGAGCTTTCACATAGTAATTCTGTTGTGGTTATATGGGTGAAGGACCTCTCTTCCTACAGCTGCTGTGCTGCTCCTCTTACCTGATCRTTCTTAAAACACACGTTCAGCAGAGTTGGAAGTCAACTCGTACAATACCCTAGAGAACTTCATGTCCAAGGGTCTCGAAGAGTGAGACAGATTTATCTCGGTTTAGYTGTTACAGAAACAGGTTAGTGAGACAATACAACGGTATCCGTGGTTGAACCAAAATTGCACAGTGAAGTCGGTGTGTGCCTTCTGGGCATTTTGAGGCCCCCAAGGCCACAGGACGCTCCGTCTTGGTCAGAGTGACTCGGTGGCGATTTGACAGTGAGGTGTTTTCTTCAACAGACCTGCAGTAGGAATTGRGCATAAATCAATGCAATTCACCCTGGACCGCTTGGGCTCCAGCCGAGCATCTTTGCGCAAGCAGCCAGGGAAGCTGGGTGCAAGAAGTCCTGCTTCTTGCATGGCCAAGTGACCACCGATCCCAGCCTGAGAGAGCAGGAGAGGAGCAGAAGGGCTCCTTGTGTACTTGTTCCTACGCCAAGTGCGGTGGCAGATGCTGAGGTGGATACTTGTCGTTGCCTTGACTTTGTTTTTTAGCTGTATCTGGGTCCATTCAATGCTTGCTCGGTGCTTTGGTGGTAGGGGGGACCTGAGGGAGTACAGTCTGATTCCTTTGTTGGCTGTGATTAGATAAGGGATGGAGAAATGATCCGGCTCTTGAGGGGTTTGAGGAGAGTGTTCTTCAGCTGTTGCGAAAGCTTTGGAGGTAGCATCTTCACCTTTACAAAGAAAGATGGGAAGAGGGRAAGAGATGAGTAAAGCACAGCGGAAAAGCTTTTGGTTGGAGAGAGCCTGAGACATTTTGTCCTTTGGAGGACGAGTAGCTCAGAGCAGAATAAGGAGGAGAAAATGTCCTTTGAGTCAAGTTACGACTGTTCACCAGGAGACACGTACACCGAGGAGGAGAGGGAGCGGTAAACCTTACCTGGGGGTTTCCTTTATGCTCTTTGCTACCGTTGAAATACAGGGTATGTTCAGGGAGTGAAGAGGAACAAAACACTTAATAAAAGCTATATCCTTTTTTCCAATTTGATGAGAAACTTTGCAAGCGCGTTAAAATAAGCGTTGTAGGTAGCCGCGTACAAGTGAATCCRCTGTTTTAGCATGTCTGAAGTGAGAATGCTGGAGGGCTCATTTAAGGTGTTTCAGTTCCTGGGCAGAAATGGTTTCTTTTTCCCCAAAGAAGTTTATTTTCCTTGAAACGTCACTAACAACCAAGGAGAGGTGCCTGCTTGATCACAGAATAATCATTTGGGGTTACTTCTCCCCTTCCTAGTCCCAGGTGAGAGTGACTTTTCAGTCTTTGCTGGAAGCCTGCATTGCACAGCCACCACAGCTGAGGCGGATGAGTTCTGCTGTTTTCTGTGCTCGGTGATCAAAATYTGCTGAGTTTTGATTCCTTTTTCTTTTTTATTTCCTCATTAGGAAATACTCAGTTAATTGGTATTTGGTAGCTGGCGGGGAATGAGGCTTGGGCTTTGAAAACATTTCTGCCCGAAGGACAGGTGTGATGAGAAATACCGCTTACTGCGTGCGGGTTGCAGAAAGCCAAGTTCCAAGTAAAAACATTCCATCCTGCGATTAAACTCATATTGACAGCCTTGGATGTTATTTGGACGATGTCGCTTCTAGGCTCTGTGATATCTTTGAAATACAATAGTATTTAATACTTTTTCATTGAATCTTTCTGAATGGCTGCTGAATATGGATCTGCCACAAAAGCTGGTCCTCTTATTTTCGTGGTCTCCGTGTCATGTTGCAGACTTAGAAGTATAGGTCCAGGATGCTTTGTGGATGTAAGTTAATTTAACATCACTATCCAAGTCAAAATCTGACCCATGATATATCAGGCGTGAGCTCCTCTAAAACACGTGGAATGCAAGTTGTTACGCTTATCCAGGGAAACAAAAATCAGGCCTCCAATGCTGGTGCAAAATTGAAAAGTAAGGGATATAGGGATATGCTTAAATTGTAAGGTGCTCAGTTGGAGACAAACGCATTGTCCTGGGGCTTGTGAGATGTGACAAACTCCCAAAGGAGAGGTTCATTTTCTAGCCAGTGATTATTTTTTTTACTRTTTCCTCCCCCCAAGATCTGGATTCTTCCTCGGGTTGTGGGGGGTGTGGGCGCTTTTGTCTTTTTCTTTTTTGTTGGATTTAACAGAGTAGTTTAGGCTGGAAGGGACCTCAGGAGGTCATCTAGTCCAGCCCCTTAATTTTTCTGTTACTGTAGTTGAAAGACCTGGAGTTAAAAGAAAGTAAAACAAGGAAACTGATTTATTATGAAACAAAATGGAATAGTGTTGGGTTTTTTTTTCTGCTGGAAAGGCTGGTGCATTAAGGGAGTGTGATGGGAACAGTTTGATATTCATTGGCTATCCCTCACACCAGCAGTCTCGATTGCTGTTGGATGTTTTACGACTCAGATTATGCTCAGATTAGACTTTTTTCCATCTTAATTCTTTTGGGGTTTTCCAAAAGCTGAAATGATGCATTCAGGGCACACAGTCCATCGGCTTTGCTGTGCGCTTTCATTGTGCGAAGAGGGAAGGGCTCTACATCTGCGGTGAAGTCCCCATTTGTTTCTTTAACGTTCACATACATTATTGTAGCACGGCGGTTTGTTTCCTTAATGAACACCATTCTGGTGTTCCCAGAAGCCTTTTACTAAGTAGAAGTGGGAGAATTTTAATTTCGAGGACTTGAAGGAGAAACTGTCCRTCTCTGTTTCGTAAATGGGAGTAGAGAGAATGTTATAATAAAGATATTGTATGCACAGTAATGGGAGGAGGACACAACCGAGCTCCTATTACCTTATCTTGGGTGCCGGTTTGCTTTGCATGTAAGTCAGTCTTGGGTACGCATAAGGGGATGAAGGCACCCTCGCGAGGTCTTTTTGGTTGCGGGGCCCTGGGCGGTCCCTCTGTACCGTGGTGGGGKGCACCCTACGACACAAGGCGCAGCGACAGCATCCCATACGTTGAAGGTGCTGAGAAGGCTGCAGATGAGGTGATAACGAGGATCAGAAGCAGTCTTCGCATGTTCGTTGGAGTTAGCTGCCAAAAAGAAGGCATGCGTACCCTCCGGCAGCGATGTCACCCAATATGTTGAAGGAGATAACCCACCCCCCGGGTCGGATGTGCCAGATCAGTCCCGCTCATCCTTCAGTGCAAACACAGCTCTAGCTTCTCACAAAACCAGGAGAAAACAATTTGTCTGTGTRTCGTTAACGTAATTGATATTTATTACTTTCTTTGTAATTTTCGGCGTGCTTTTTTGGTTTTGGATGCTGGGTTTAAATCACACCCGCAACAGGCGCTGTTGATGTGTTTGTGTCTATTATGTTGTCCTGATAAGCTTGGCCAGTGGTTTTCACCTTCCTGATGCGAGTTATTGAGATTGATTGAAGCTCTATGCTTGTCCTATCCAAAATGCTGTGTAATTAATGTTTCATTATGCTAATGCATGCAAATTCAGTAGTATGCATTTGATGGGGAGGGGAGAGAACAAAAAGGATTAAAGAGTTCACTCTAAAGTACAAATTAATTTATTGCATTACTAAATGGCCTGCAAGGAAGGAGGAATGCATTTAAGAAATGAACAAATAGGAAAACAAAAAACCCCCTGTCTAAATGTTTTGTCTTCCCGAGAAGTGGGTTTATTCTGAGCACTGCCGTGTGTGTTTGAGCAGCGGTATTTGTGCTATAGGCTGTTCTGAGCTATAATGCTCTTAAATTCAGCGTCATTCTCATTCAGGGAGTCTTGTTTTTTGTTTGTGTTTTTTTTTCCCATCCCTGTCACTCTTCCTTTTTCCTCTGCTCTTATTTTTTCCCTAAATGCATCATCATCTCAAAAAAAAAAAAAAAAAAAAAAAAAATCGAACTGTGGAAATACTGGCTTTGTTTTCACTCCTTCTGCCTGTTCCTCTAGCTTAAAGCTCTTCCAGGGGATTTCCTTTTTCAGCAACTGATGTGTCCTTTTGATGTTTTAACTCAGTATCTCTCGCTCTTCGTTATCTTTTCAGCCTCCTCTTTATTCTTTCTCTCACCTGACTTCTTTCTCCTTTACATACGTTTCCGTGTCCTCGCCCTCTCCAGCTATTGCCCTCCTTTGCCCTTTCATCTAAGCACGGATGTCTCTCCTCTTGGCTCGTGTCTCCGGCTTGCAGTCCGACTTTTCCCACAATGACTGGTAAAAACCTGCATCTGGCCAGATCTGCGGGCCTTCTCTTGTTTATATTCCACTCAACTCTCCCCTTTTAGCCCTCTTCTGYTTGGCTTGGATTCAGTGCTGGATTGATTAATTTTTCTTTCTTTTTTTTTTTTCCCCTTCTCTGCTTCTTGACTGTTCCTTCACCACTGCCTTGGGGGATGTCCTCTTCCTTCTTGTGCTTGGTGTTGCTTACAGCTCTGCCCTCATCCCTTCCCCGTGCTTTTTTTTTTTTAATCTAGATGATTTAATCTAATTAATTGAAGTGTTTTTTATTTTGTTTCATTTTCTGCCTCTACAGTTATATTATTTTTACACTAGAGGGGTGGCTTGAACGTGGGATGATGATGGATCCGCTCAGCGGTCTCAGACTTAGCCCTGATAAAACTCTTTCTCCAAGCGTTGCTCGTCAGTCGCACCCAGCCAAAGTTCTTTGTAACCGATGTTTTGAGCACTCTGGGTATAAGCAGTGGGGTACTGTGGTGTGGAGGCAGTACCTTGAGTGATAAATCGCCYGAAAACCTTATTTTTATCAAACTAAAGCTTTCAAGTAAACATCAGACAGCCAGTTGCTCTGTGTTCGTAATGATTCATTGGATGTGGAGGAGTTATAATGGAACTGTTGTTACAAGCACTTCTAGTACAGTCCAAAATCCTGTGATAGCACCATTTTAAAATTCAGTGATTTGGAACATCGTGATGAAGTCCTGATAAAAAGTGTATGTTCATTTTTATATAAAAATTGAACGATGCTTCCACGTACCGCACGCTTGTGTGTTGCATTGTACGTTTCTTGGAGCAGGAATTTTTATTTCCCCGTCTGAACATCAAATGCAGGCATGAGGCTAGATTTTCAAAATTTCATAGTGCTGAAATGAAATATTCAGCACCCCAGAAGGCACATCACAGGTTATAATAAAAACATTAAAACAAGAATTCTCCTTTTTAATATATATTAAGCTTCATATTAGTGTATTTTGTGCAAACAGATAAAGCTGTATCAAGTTTTGCTGTATTCTGCATTACCGAAGCATGTAAATAAATGCTTATTAGCCTGGCCATTGAGCTAATTCATGCAGGCTCTGTAGATGAAGGAGGGAAAAAAAAAAAAAATCCTCTGAGAAAATGTATACTCTGAGTGTCCATAAATACACTTCATTCTAATAGACTTAGTTCAGCTACAATGCTYTGCTACCAAATTTCAGTTGGACTAGGGGGTATTTCTGTATTCACAGGTTTCAAATGGTCTGTGTGCAAAAGTCTTATTTCTTAATGTTTATTTGAAAAAGGAGAAAGCTCCAGGGGTGGCCTGGTCAAATGCTTTTGCAACTCTGCCATCTCTTCCCTCTCTATAATGGAAGCAACTGATGCAGAACATGAAGGAAGGAAAAAACCCACCCTGGAAGATTACATTTCACAAAACCGGAACAGAAAGTGGGAGGATTCAAAGCAAGGGACTACTTAAGAAGCACATCAGAGATCATCTTTTAAATGTTAATTTTGTTTGTGGCCTGGAGAATGATAACCTTGAAGTTACTCTSATGTTACCTTCTCGGGGTGGGAAGCCCAGTAGTTCTATTCCTGTATCACAAAGGAGGTCATCGCATAGGGTAATGTGTTGGTTGCTAAAGCAGCAAGGGACCGAGGATGGGGTCTTTCAGCTTCAAGTTTTCTTCTCCTTTATTTGGCGAAAGGACGTGTGGGCTATTGCCAAGGGTGCTCTCCTTGACCTCAGAGCTTCAGATCCCCAGGCAGTGCTACGGGCTTGTTTGATGACATGGATGGGCTTGGAATAGCTGACGCGGTGGCTTCGTGTAGGAGGTATTTAATCTTTAAAACACTTCAAGTTTGCGGGTAAGCCATAGATCTCGTAAATCTGTGTTCGTAGCTGTTCTGTGCGCGCTGTAGTCAAAGGGAAAAGGAAGCACTAAGGTGCCCTGCACCCATCGGTTTCAGCAGCCTCGGGTCTGCAGGACATTTAACTTCCTTTAAGTCTGTTTTCTTCAAATATGAGAGTGCTGGACCTTAAATGACAGCTGYGAGCATGCACGTGAAAGGTGAATGTATTGGCTGCAATAGATGAAGCAGCTGTAACAGCACTTCCCTCTCTCCTTCTGCCTTTTAAAGTCTCTGAGAGGCAAAGAGCCTGGAAGCAAGTCCCAGGGAGGGCAGGGTGTCCYGAGGCAGCTGCAAGGATGTCCTTGCCGTGGTGCAGGTGATAAAGAAAGCGTTAACCGCTATGGGTGTAAGTTGGTTTTTGCAAACATACTGGGATACGTCAGACCAGGGCTCAAYGTAAAGGTGAACAAGTGCATTCTCCACAACTCGGTGACTATCAATGACCGTAGCCTTTTTGAGCTGTTCAATGTYTTAGAGCTCTGAGGGATTTGCGAGGAAGTGCAGATGAAAAATTCAGGGCATTGGCAAAAATGCCAAGTAAAGGGAGAGACTCGCTCCCACTGAGAGCAAAACTGGGAAACGGAAAACACAAGCATGTTTTACAGCGAGTTTTAGAAGAACTCTTCATCTCGTATTTCTCCTGCCTGGTTGTCTCCTTCTTCCTTCCMTCCTTGCCTTCCGTTTCAGTTGAGCTATTGCAAGAAGGATTAAATTGTAGGTTTGGCATCTCTGTTTTAAAGCGAGTCCCCTCTCCTGCTTATGAAAATGGCAAAGCAGCTTGCAGTCGCAGCCGTTCCAGCTACGAGAYGCTTACTGTAACGTACAACGGCAAAGAAGCTGCCCAAGGACTGGGAGAGATATTAAAGAACTTCATCACCATCTTCACGTTTCCAGCTATTAAAAGGCTGTGCAATAGGTAGCTGGAGAGACGGCTGGGCTCYGCTTTGCAAGCCTGATGTTCAGGCTGGAGACCGAAAGGTTGCTCCTGCCTCCTTGGTTGTGACTGGGAGCTTCCCCCCAGTTCCCGCTACGCAGGGATGGAGGCACTGAGTGTGTTGGAGACGCTTCTCCTGCTTCTGGAGAAACGCGGAAGGAGAACGCAGGCTGCAGCGAGTGCCTCGGGATGAAAGACCTCTGTAAGCTGGAGCTTTGCGTTGTTTTGGTCTTGGTCTCGGAGCAAGGGGATTTTAAGCAGTAGAGACCCAAAGGATCTATAGGAGCAGCGTAAGTATGGGCTGTTCTGCCGCACTTTCTCAGCTGGCTTACCCTGGGGTAGCAGTCGCGTGGGTGGTGTTTGGCTTAGGCCGGAGCATGAACGGAAATCCTGATATTTTAAACAGGATGGATAGATACTATATTGGAGAGAAGGGAGCCAGGGAAATGCTTTTGAACTCTGCTTTAGGCCTCAAATTACATGTACCTTTAAGAAAAGTTGCCGGAGAAATTGCACTCACTTGTGGTTTGTACAATGTCTTAGGGAGTCTTTCATAGGCTCARTTTTGTTTTGGGGTGTGTGTATATGGGTACGTAAAAGTATAGCCTGTYCTTATGGAATATACAATGAATACAGACATCTTCATTGAGAAATTCTTCCCCCTGAAAAGAACCCCCCAATAATAAGAAACTGTAAACAAGCATTTATTTTTTTTTTGAGGCAAACTGTGTTGAAGTAGTCTTCTAGAAATTGGGCTGGATCTTAGGGCTACTTGTCCTCTGCAGCAGCTGAAATGTCCATCAGCTGGGTTGGAGCATGTTCAACGTGCATGTCGTAAGCTGTGCTAGCAGAGCCTGGTTTCTTACTGCRAGTAAAGTTTAGAACTTTCCTTAATTTGATATGTGGATCTTTTGTTTCTTCAGGTGGCTGTCCTTAGTTTTACGCATATAGAAGGAAGGCGTGGAGGTGCGTTGTGGTCTGGTCTGATCAAGTCTAGGATTTGTCTCTCCCTTAATTCAACGAAGACTGMGTTTGTTTCTCCTGGGTTATATTGTGAAATTACTTGAATCTTTTTTTTTTCGGGTGTATGTTTATGTATTAGACATAGTGCATTC
>JASVER010000035.1:7751141-7789090 GCA_030449065.1 Oceanodroma leucorhoa
AAAAAACGTGTGGATGTGGTACTTCAGGACATGGTTTAGTGGGCATGGTGGTGTTGGGTTGACGGTTGGGCTCGATGGTCTTAAAGGTCTTTTCCAACCTTAATGATTCTAYGATTCTAGAGGAATCAGGTTTAGTGTTTGCTGCTTGTGGTAAAAAGAAGGGAGAAAATTTTGTGGAGGTCAAGGGTGCAATAGGATGAYGTGTTATTGAGAAAGCTGTCCAGGCTGCCCTGACTTCAGGTGTAAYGTTGCAGCTGGGCTTTCCAAACTGAGCTAATAGTTCAAATATGCAAATAGGTAYGAATGGGATTTCCCAATACTTTTCTACTTCTCTCCTTCAGCACCTACATACTACAAAAACGTGGCCATTAGATTCTTATCCTTCCAAGTAATCTCTTCTGAAAATGCACGGTCGTTTTCTTCCGTTTTTAAGATGTCACCCGGAATAATATTTCTATCTCCAGGAATAATATTTCTAAGAAGATTTGAATTTTCCTCCCATTCAGAAAGCTTTCCAGGTTATTCAAGCTGTTAGGTTCCTTGTAGTAAAGCAATTTAGGTTAAATATGCCTTTTGCAAAGGATGTGAATAGCTGAAATTGCAACTGAACTGCAAGGGTAATTGCATGAAAAGAAAGTTAATCTTTGTTTAACTTCTGTAACTTCTGCATTTGCTGCCCKAGAAGCTGTCATAACCCCATTTCTCCTGCAGAAGTGGATTATTTACTTGTGATAATAGCCACATAAAATCATTAACATGCTGTCATAAACAGCTGTGTTAAACTGTGTTATAAGCGTTGGTGACATAAATAAAATGTCCAGGAAGAAGCTGTGATTTACAAACAGAGCACAGTCACCTTTGGGAGAAGGGAAGGGAACACGTGTCTTTAAAAGAACTACTCTTTCCTGCGTTGTAAATATATCTCTATATTATTACCCAGGTTTTACGGCAAAAGTGCCCTGTGCCAGMGTGCTGCTTTTGGGCCTAATTCTGATGTGTTTCCTCCAGTAACCGAAATGGAAGCATTAAGATAGGTGAAAAACGTATCGGGATTTGACTACTCTCGATGTTACTGGACAATACGTTTTATTCAAAGTTCTTCTGGTGCTATTGTTATTGTGCCTGAAATACCCTRGAAGTTGAGGCTTCCAACTCTTGCTTTCTCCTTTGCCAAATTTTATTAATTTTTTGAAGCCACAAGTTTTTTGCTTATAGGCTTTGAAGGAAAATCTGGTACTTAGCGACTTCAATTAGTGTACGGGTGGAACCAAGTACTTGACAATAAAATTAATTTCTATAAAGAAAATGCCAAGTGGCTGTTTATGCATTGTTATACATATTTTCATAGAAAGCTTTGGTTTGAGGTATAAAATAGAAATAATTAATCTTTTTCTTAGGACTAAAAGGCTTTTTGAATCTTYTTATTGCACAAGCTTTTGTTTTCGTTTGCTCTAACGAGGTAAAAGGATTTTATTTGATGATGAAGAAGAAAAAAAGCCATTTTGCATTCATATGCAGCTGTTCCAAAACGCCATTGCCCACGCATTGGAGTGCGGAATGGCAGCGCTGTCGTCGGCGTGGAGRTTGGGGAGCAGGCTGTCTGTCTGGGAACCGGAGGTTATATCGAAACCTGGAAGCACTCGGAGGTGCTGCCCCTGGACAGGGTGGGATAGGCAAGCCAGTCATGTGTCAGAAACTTTGATTTTTTTGTTATGGTCTAGTASAAACTACTCTGATAATTTCTCACTCGAGTATAGTCACTGAGACTTGAGAAGACTGTGTTGTCTAAAAATACAAGTTGTATGTGCTTTGCCCATTTATAAATGACTAGAAAATACTTGATGCAGTAGAGAGAAAGGGCCACTTCGTGGTGGTTTGAGTTGCGTCCTTTGATGTAACCGCAGCCACATGTTCTTAAGCTTTTTAATAATTTTTCTACTCTTTGGCAGACCTCATATTGTAGCTCTGCTCTGAGAGCATCTCCCTCTGCCTTTACAGTCTGCACCTCAAATMCTGTGTTCAGTTTTGGGCCCCTCACTACAAGAAGGACATTGAGGTGCTGGAGCGTGTCCAGAGAAGGGCGACGAGGCTGGTGAAGGGTCTGGAGCACAGGTCTGATGAGGAGCGGCTGAGGGAGCTGGGGTGTTTAGCCTGGAGAAGAGGAGGCTGAGGGGAGACCTTATCGCTCTCTACAACTACCTGAAAGGAGGCTGTAGAGAGGTGGGGGTCGGTCTCTTCTCTCAAGTAACAAGCGATAGGACGAGAGGAAATGGCCTCAAGTTGCGCCAGGGGAGGTTTAGATTGGACATTAGGAAAAATTTCTTCACCGAAAGGGTAGTCAGGCATTGGAACAGGCTGCCCAGGGAAGTGGTGGAGTCACCATCCCTGGAGGCGTTCAAAAAACGTGTGGATGTGGCGCTTCAGGACATGGTTTAGTGGGCATGGTGGTGTTGGGTTGACGGTTGGACTTGATGATCTTAGAGGTCTTTTCCAACCTTAATGATTCTATGATTCTATCTCCTAACTACACCAGGTTGATTGGCATCCTGTTACCAAAGTGACATGTAAGAATTTGGCCTCTGCATTCTTGAAGCAGGTGGACATCTCCAGTGCCGTGGTAGGGATGGTGTGCAGCTTGCAGAGTTGGCACTCTCAACACTTCCCCTGCCTCTTCTCTATACAAAGGATACGCTCACATGGTGTTTTTTTTTCCTCTTGCTGCCTACTGGAAAGCAGTGGCCAGACTGGTTGGTAGTGAGGAGAACGTTGTTCTGGTGAGGTGGAAGAAGATCCACCAGGTTTGAGGTTTTGGCACTGTTTCTGATAGATGGGCAGACTGCTCTCCTGCATGCTTTCCTCCTGCTTGTTTGCGAACAGCAAACAAAGCGAGGCCCGAYGCTGTTTTTGTGCTTGTCACACTGAAAATGCATCTCGGTGCATGTGGCCGGAGTAGGTCCTGTAAGCAGTTAAATTCTCCAAATAGACCTCAGGAGGTATGGTGGTTTTATGCTTATCTCCAACTCGGCTGTATATAGTTGTACAGATTTTTCGCTTTGCTTTCTTTCCATGTTTTACAAACAAAAGAACTATTTATCTACAAATAWTGTTTTTGTAGTGATGGAATAAAAAGATAATTTATGCTTGGGTGTTTTTTGGTGTGCGTTAACAATTTGCAGAGAAACATAGCTTAATTTCTTATAATACTGGCTGGTCATATCTGGCGCCTCTGGGGGTTCCCTATATTGAGTTTCTGTATCTAATATAGTGTTTCTTCCTCCATAGAAACGTATAACCAATATTTACTGTCTCTCTTCTGGTTTTACTGTTTCAGGTTCACAGATTAAGACTTTTACATCATTGAGGTTCTTGACGGAGCCTTCGGATGCTGTCACCATGCGTGGAAGCAACGTGCTGTTGAACTGCGTAGCAGAATCAGATCAAGGAGCCCCAGTTATTAAATGGAAGAAAGACGCGGCCTTCTTAAACCTGGCAGTAGATGAAAGGAGGCAGCAGCTGGCCAACGGATCCCTCTTGATACAAAACATAGTCCACTCCAGGCACCACAAGCCAGATGAAGGTCTCTAYCAGTGTGAAGCATCTCTAGAAGGCATTGGAGCTATCATCAGTCGGACAGCTAAGGTCATGGTAGCAGGTAGGCAGAAGCATTCCTACCTTTTGGATTGTTCTTATTTTTTAAAAAAGCGGCTTCTCACAAACAGTATTTCCAGCAAAAAAATGTACTGTGCCTTTTCTTGTTTTCCCCTTCTTCAAAAGAAGTAAAGCTAGATATGACACTTCTGCGACTGTAATTTATTTCTGACAAGGTATTGTTCTTGTTTAAATATGTCTAAGCACCTCTTTGTTGCTGTGAGTTATTTGCTGCGTATTTATTGTCTTCAGAATAGATGAACCTCTGAAGTTGGAAATTAACTGCTTTTCTGATGAATTGAARATCWCACACACACAMAAAAAAGCCAAACTTCTGTAGGGCACTGAATGTACAAATTTTTATGGTTGGGGAACTTTTTCATAGACAAGAACTCTTTATGCAGCTTGCTGGAATTGGCAGCCTCTTTGTATTTCCTTTAAAGCACTTGTCTGTTCCTTCTGCCGTGTACCTACACGTTTGTTACCAGGCATCTGAGAACACTTGTGGCTTCTCATTGACTTAACAAATACCTTTGTGAAAGATGTTTGCCTGAAGTTTTAAAGTGGTCTTTTTGCCTCTTCATCAGTCTGTAGAAGGACGTAGTGAGTCCTTAATCATCTAATTACCGGGGGAAAAAATATTTGGAAATCCTTCAAATAAAAGGTACAAAGAAACCCCAAATCACTTGGCAACTAAYGCCAACTAGAATGTGCTGGAGTTCAGAATAATTTTCTTTACGATCGTTATTTAAGAATTTTTTTCAATTCTAAGGGGATGCTTTTTTTTATTCTCTCTGTATGTTTCTGTATAGATGGAGCTACTGTGTATTGCTGGTTGCTCTACCTTAGACYTGTTAAAGAAAGCCCTGGTTGCCTTGCCTTGAGCAGCCATCCGCAGGTGCYAACTTAGTAACCTTGGGGAAAAGAGGAGAAAATATTCTCTTACGCTGCGGAGAATGATTGACACTTGTAGCCTTTAGCGCACGGGTGAGCTATGAGTTTGTTCAGGCGCCTTGGTTACGTGAAGGAGCAGCTTGTATTTACATTAAGGAAAAGTTAAAAAGCAGGCTTGTGTCGAAGCTTTCGGTTTTAGCTGGCTGCGCTTGCGTAGCCTGTCAGGGGGAGATGCTTTTTTCCGGGCATCCAGTCTATGCACTATCTCGTCTCGCTGTCTGCCACGTTTTGAACGATGTGGGGATGTAAAATAAAACTGAAGTTCGATCCAGTTTGGTCCAGGAGCTCTACAACTTTTTGCCATCCCGTGTCTTCCTAAACTCTGACCAGTTATACTGGGAGGGAGTCCAGGCAGTTCTCAGCCGGTCTCTCCGGTGTCCCTCGTGAACTTGGTGCCTTTTCCAGTCTTAAGGTCCCTCAAACTGAAGATCACTTCCCCTCCTCCAAACCTTTCTCCAAACCAGCTAGAAAAGGCGTGTTTTCTCATGGTACCCGATTAAAACAGGTAATAAGGGTCTCGGCTCTCTTCCCATCTGCCTCCTCCCTGCCACTTTTCTCTCTGAATCTCTGGTCACTGCTGAGGATGCGAGGTTAAATGTACGTACTCCTGTGCCGTGATTCCTACCCAAAGTGACGGAGAGCCCCACAGATGCAAAGAAACTGGGCACTCTGTTATCAAGCCACCCTCGGAGGGAGCCCGCAGAGCCGCGCTTTGCCAAGTAGGGCTTTTTGCCAGTTCAAGCTGTTACTTGGCCTCGATCTTGGTTGTTGGCAACCCCTACCTAATAAAATCACTCCAATTATTCTTTTTAAGTGAATGCACATATGTGAGCGTTCCCTGTTGTGCTGTGCCCAGCTCTGTAATTTTGAGCTTTTCGTAGGAAGAACTGTGCTTTGCGTGGCAGGTCCTGATCTCGTATCCCTGCAGTGACGGTGGGAAGTTTGGAGGGGGAGGACAGGACTTATTCTGTTCAAGAACAACTTGGCTGAAACTGGAAGAACTGATGAGGGTTTCTTAATTGGAAAGGCAGGGAAAAGGGCAAGAGGCAATGCAAACAAACTGMAATACTGGAAATTTGTTTAAACATAAGCATTTTTGCTGTAAGGATGATCACACAGTGAAATGAGCTGTCCAGGCACGCTGTGGAGTCTCCATCTTGGAGATATTCAGGACCAGTCGGACACAACCCAGCACAATGTACTGGTAGCTGCCCCTGCTTTCTGTGGGCCGCTGGACTTGGGCGATCGCTGCAGGGTCCTTCTGACCWTGGTGATTCTGATTTTTATTTTTTTTCTGATTGTATGAAAATGGTTCGTATTATAATGTGGAATATAAGGTGTATGGCATTTTAAAATTGGCAAGAAGTTCTTCAAGCAGAAATGGTATTTTGCTCTCTGAAGGACACGTATCCCTGAGCGAGCGGAATATTTGTGGGTGTTTTTGTTTTTGAGGGAGTCGCGGTGTAATGTTGGCAGAACATCATTGACTTAMGGCACTGGCAGATGGAAACACGACAGAGCAAGGGAGAGAGGGCAAGAGTAGAGATGAAGGTCTCGCGCTCCAGTATGTTGTGTTARTCGTTGCTTGGCAAAGCAGATAAACTTCCTATGTTCAGGAAAACCTCCTCTTGCAGAGGTGAGGGTTGGSATAGGATAGAGCGATGTTTAGTACTATAACACTTGAAAGTTGAATTTTCTGATCCATTGTACGATGTACAAGGTATCGCTGCTAAACAGACTCTTTCTGGCCAGCCTGATGCTCTCATCCAAAGGAGGAGATGATGGTACATGTGACTGCACTGTCCCGATGAGTGGAAGATAGTCTTCGTGGTCTTCATGTCAACACTACGTACCCTYGTTTCACTTAGTCTCCCGTTTCCAYGTAAGATTTCATTCTTGCRAGATTTTAAAGGAAGGATCATGAGCTTTAATATTTCGGGCAGGTTTTAGGAAGAGATTCAGTCACTGAATTACAATCTAATCTTGGGTAGTGTCGCTTTTAAACTATAGGCCTGTTCACAGCATTTTAAGTACTTACTGTGCTGTTTGGCAACATAGCATACATCGACATTTATGTCTTTGGAGGTTAAAACTGCCAAACCACTGGTATGCATAAGGGGCATATATCTTTCTCACAGTAAAGACGCTGAACGTGATTTCACCAGGCTTTTTAAAGCATTAACAGTCAATAAAGCAGTCGCCGCGAAAAGGTAACAGTCAACTCCGTGTGGAACAGACCGCTCAGGGGTACTGAAAGTATATTGCCCTTTTAAAACCCTTCCCCTTGTACTTTCATGGCTTAAAGTGCTTTCAATAAAGAAAACGTAGCAAACGAAAACTGTTTTTAATCAGGGGAGAATTTTATGCATGAAGCCTGCCATGTACGGGGAAAATACACCGTTTCTAAGAACTTCTCAAGGGTCCTTATGGCCCCGACGTGCTCCAGCTGTAAAAGCGTTCCAGGCTGACGTGGAGATGCGAGCACTGGAGAGAAACCAAGAGCTGCTTCCTTCTCCAGCATCTTATTAAAACTCSCAATTTAACAGACTACTGATTATTGGTATTTGTAGTAATTGGTAGGATTTCACATAGAAACCACGCTACCCTGTCTTCGGTCTCTATTTATAGGCTGCTGCAGGATCAGTCCTTCAAAGGTTCTGGCTTTAGTGTTAATCTGAAACGTTGGTCTTTCAGAGGATGATAAAAAGCAGAATCCAAGGTTGCTTGATAGGGAAATTCCTGCAYTTCAGCATCCAGCCCCTTGGTGAAGAACAGCTCTCTGGAAGTGATGAGATCGGGATTTTTTGTGTCTGGTCGTGATGATTTATAACTAGAAAATTATTTATGCTGAAAATTATTTAGAATAACTTATTTCTTGTAAAAAAACCCGCATCAAATAACGGATGAACTGCATCACAACCTACATAGACCCATTTAGACCAATGTTCTGGCTTTCGTAATCACCAATAGCAGATGCCTAAAGACTATAGGAACAGTGTATATCCATATAGTTCACCTGAATATTCTCAGTCACCAGTGTGGGCTGTGCGTGAATAAATCTGTTTCTGCTCTCTATGCAGGGGGGGTGGACTAGATGACATTTAAAGGTCCTGTCCAACCTAAACCATCCTGTGATTCTATGGTTCTAAGTTCTTGAGTCATGAGTGTAGCATTTGTACATTTAAGTGCCTTTTAGTTTTTTTTCTTCAAGAAATTTGTCTTCCTTAACCCATATAGACTTTCAGCATTACGTTCCTTGCACTTGTRTATGGCCACTGATTCAGTCCTGCCTGAAATGAGAGGTTACTTTGGAGGGAGGGGGGGAAAAATCAAACTCCCACTTAGCTGGTGTCCCTTTGATAAGATAACAAAGTGGACTCCATTCTGCTGTTTAAAGATGATAAAAGACAAATGTGGAGTGTCTCTAGAAGGATTACGGAGAAGTTTAATCTTGGTTGAACCTAAGCGGAATACAAACCTTCYGTGTTTCAAATGTAACGTGTAATTTTGTTGTAGGCTGAAGAGACCGTTAAGAATAGTTGAGACACTTTGTCAAAGAAGTTGAAAATACTTTGTGTCTGCTGAAGCCAGTGGAGATGTGCAGCTGGCCAGTGCTGCCCTTTGAGCTCCTGAAAGACTATCAGTGCGGTGTTACGGCGGGTGGCACAAGGTGGCACCTCATGTGTGGTCTCGGTAGACTTCTCCTTTATTGCAGAAGGAACTTTCTGGTTTTTGTGAGAAGTATTGTTCTGGAGGTTGAACATCCAGGGAAGAAAAAAAAGAGGGGACTTTGCAAATTGCTGTTGCAACCGTGTTTGTGCTGGGACTAAACTGTATGTGTTGAGCAAGTACCATGGAATAAACAAAGAACATTTGTCATATTTCTCCTTCAGCTCAAAGCTGGCCCATATGCTCCCAAAAAAATGTTAGCCAAGCAGCAACTTCTTGCTTCAAGAGCTTCTGATGATTTAAAAGATATTTTTAGATGGTCTTTGACGCCATCAGTGTGTCCCTCAGCTTTGAACGTGAGGCTGCTGCTCACGCCACGGTGTTTCACCAGGTTGCTTCCTCAGTATTAAAAAAATAAAAAAAATCCAAGGCGTGTTTTATAACTGTGCTGGCGAGAATCAAAACTTTGCCGCGTACTTGTCTAGACGGAACACCAGCAGTTTCCAAAGAGATGAGGTAACTGGGCTTAAAAATTACAGCCCCGTATTTATTGTGTTTCTGTAACAGCACTGCCAGGCTTCAGTTGCTAGGACAGCTGTTGAACCCAGAATCTTGCAGATGTGAAGAAATTTTAATCCCCACTTAGGAAAGCAATGAAGCTGTAACACTAAATTAGTTTTAGRATGTTGTAAATCCACTGATAATTCTAAAAGATCTATTTAAGTGCACGCAGAATGGCTAAGAAATTTTGAACTATAATGTTAGGTACTATTGCTTACCAGTATTCTTGGATTTTAACGACCTAAGGATAAAATTGAATCGTTTAAAGTGACACAAGGAGGTATCACTTATAGGAAACTATGGAATAAACACGGGAAATTTGCTATACCAAAATTTGGACAGACTAAACAAAACGTAATCTAAAGTGTTGCGTATTTCTCATTCCATGGATCTATGATACTCATTTTCCTTTTATATAGAGGAAGAAATTTACTTTCAGAAATTAATCATTGGGGGAGGTATAACTTGATTTATAACAGCTAAAATTAGCCAATACTCAATCTTTTTTCATTCCTACCTTTTTTGATTCCTAATCACAGGAGATTTTAGGCTGTTTAATGTGAATTCATAAGCCATAGTAAAAGTAGTGAACAAAACTAAAACAAACACTACTTCCCTCCCAAATTCATTTTGGAGCTCCAAAAATTCATTTTTGTGATAAATAGCAAAATAAATAAAAAAAAAAAATCAGGTGAGTCTTAATGTCTGTTCTACAGAGTTGTTATAGCTGAGAAACTTAGATTAAAAGTATCACCCCTTGACAGTGAATTCAGCAGAATAGATGGACGTTGATGGACTTCTGGCCAACAGGATGTTCTTCAATATGCCTTTTTATGTCTCTATTTTATATAAACACATATGGAGCACACAGTGTGTACTAGTGCATGGCGCACCACTTAGGACTCTATTAAGAACTGTTTAAGTTCAGTGTTTAAGAACTAGCTAGCTGATTTAGATTTTTTCTTGCCTTTTTTTTTTTGCTATATGCCATGATAATATATGCCTGCTTTTTACATCACTTGACGACCTATAGTGCTTAATTTTTTTTGCTTAATGGAACAGACGATTCCCGAGTGCTCGTTCCATGCTATCGCTGCTTAATGTTCCTTTGTTGGTGTTTGTAAGATCGACATGCATGACTCATGCACGAACATATACTCTGTCATGCCGTTAAAGCTCATTAGCACGTTTGTATTTAAAAACAGATCTGAAATGTGAAAGGAATTATCAGGAAATCGGGTAAATATTTGACTCCTGACATGCCACTCTGTTTTGATCCCAATTTTTTTCTGCTGTCTTGTGCATAAGATGCACATACTTTCTCTGATATAAATAGGGGTGCAGGGAGATAGGCAACCAAAAAAAAAAAACAACCCAATAAAATGCCCAGCATATCTAGTGAGGTAGTTGTCCTTCTGATATGATCACTGATTTATTTTTTTTTTTCCTTTAAGTGGTAATTTTCAACACTGTTCATGGCTATTGCTTTGACTATATAAGGTGAAAAGCTATGGGAAAGGTTTCTRTTCTGTATGGCCCCTTACGTGCAACAGGCTTTGAGTTACATCCTTAATGCTTCTATGCATTTGTCCCACCTTTAGTCATGTGGAACTTAAGTGGCTTCTTGAGGTGCCTCGTATACAGAGCTGTCGCTCTGCTTTCCCTGGTAAKCTGTGATGGGATCTCTCATTCCGGGACACCTGTAGGTGGTGGTTTTACTTCCTTGGGAGTAACTTTCGCTTATGGAAGAAGGCAAGATACTCCTGCCTGTGTTACTTTGATACTTAATTAACCATTGAACACTCGCATCTGGAATACCCACTCCAGTGAAAATTCAGGAATAAGTAACTGGCTCCTTTGGGTGACTGGCTGTTCTTTGTAATCACAGTTACCACTAAGCACCAAGTGGTTTTGAAAAGAATTAGCAGCTTTTCGTGAATACGTATCTACTGACTTCTAGTGCCAAGAGAAACGTGGCAGCCAACTTCTGCCCCCRTCACTGAAAATATCAGATTTTTCATTCTGAACAGGAAGAAGGAATAAAGAAGCTTTGGAATATTTGGAGCCAGTCATCAAAGCCTTTTGGGTGAAGAATCAGGTAGAGAGTGGGCCCAAATGGCAAGAAGTAGAGAAGGCTGAGCATTATATATTGGTTATTATTTAGGTATAGYATAGTCCAGATACAGTACAACTAAWCAGATATTTTGCTTAACCTTCACTTTAAACGTGCTACTCAAATATTGAAAGGTAACAAAAATACTACAGTTACTTAAACAAGTATTTTATTTTGCTATAAAAAAAATTATTACAAGTAAAGTCTCTTCAAACATCATAAGAATCCAGCGACTTGGGGGTCCCTTGGAGATGAGGGCAAAGAGAAGCACGTCTGTGACAGCCCCTACGGTGTTCAATTAACACAATTCTGGCCTTCACTCAATTCTCTGTTTCAACTCTCTGTACATCCTASTCTTCATCTGTTTTCCTGTGGGTTTTTTTGTTTGTGTGGTTTTTTTTTTTCCTCCAGAGAAAATCAACCTTTCTAGCACTATACCTTTCCACTAAACAGACTGACCTGCTCCCCCTGCCAGTGTGAATTGGGAATAGCTCCACCATAAGGTTTCACCATAATGTGCYACTGGTTTTAAAACAGCGAGTGAAGAAGTAGGCCGTGTCTGAAGACACGTGTCTTTGTTAATATTCCACCTTAYGTTCAAGGACCTGAACACCAACACAATAATTAGCAGAAACACTTTTATCAGCTTTTAATTTTACTTTTGTTGTTGACTTTAAAATTACCRTAGTGAGCGACTTGGGATCGGCAGACTCCCGAGGACCGCTCCAGTCACACATCTCTTGATGTGTATCCACGCGCGTTGCTCTTGGGTATGCTTTCTGTCAGGAGGAGGAATAATTAGCTCAGTTTAACACAAAAATAAAAACCTATCTGTTCATCTGCAGTAATGCTGCAAATCTTCTGGGACCCCCGAGGCAGTGGGTGGAGGCACACCCAGGTGCTGGCTCCCATTCTGTCACTCCAGCAAAGGTGCTTCTGGATTCATAACCATCAAGGCTCTGCTCCGTGTTCCCTTCTCCTCCCCTCTGAGGACTGAGCAGAAACCCAGTGCTGGGGTAACAGATGCTTTCAGCCGAACTTATTATTTCACGTGCTTGTTTTCCACTTTCGGCAGAGCTTCAGCAAGCTTGTATCAGCACTTTTGACTGCCCGTCCTAAATGTCTTTCCCTGTACCCAGGACACCACATTTCATCCTGTTTTGCCTCTCCAGTTGCTTAGTGCTATCGTCTTCTCTTGGCTCGGGCGGTTCCTCCCCATGAGCTGTGCCGCTGGGATGCCGTGTAGCCAGGGATTAGAGCTCTGCTGGGAAGGTGCCCCCAAGGAGATGGCTGGACATCTACAGTGCTGTTGCTTCTGCAAGCTTACAGTTSTAAATTGTATTTCGTGTCTACCCATACGCTGCCGTCCTTCCTTAACACCCTCCTTTGCAGTAAGACGTACGAATGCGGAGACAGTGCTGAAGCGAGCGCTCTGAAGCGATGCTCCTTCTGGTGCATAGTATTGTCCCATTACTTGTTCTCTTGCCCACCATCCGTGTCTCAAACTTTTACAATTGAAGCAGGAGATATCTTTGGACAGAAGCAAGTTTTTTGTTCTGTATTGTATGTGGCTTTTTCCAAGACTGAGGCGGCTGTTGGGTTCTCCTGTTCGTCGTGCTCGGTGTCTCCCGACTGCGCGGTGTGGATGTGCCGTTATTCCTGTTCGCGGTGTTGTCCTGTTTTTGTTGGCTGCTCTTCTGTAAGGTTCTGCGGCGCAGTGGACGGCAGTAAAGCAGGGATGGTAGCAGCCCTGCGAGGGGACTGCCTGCCTTTTGCAAGCCCGTATTTTCATACTCAATGGCAAGATTGCTGGTACGTACGACATCTAAATAGCTAAGGTAAAAATGGAACTTCTGTAATTTTTTTTTAAATGGACATCAGTGAGCCAGAAATTTTTTCTCGTACAAATGGAAGGTTGAGAATCAGTAGCTAAAATTACAGAATTTGTGTCAACACACTGATTCTTTCATCATTTTCAATTTCACGAGTTTATCACGAGTTAGTTATTTAATCTGTAGGAGAGTGACATTCCAGAATAATAAAGTGTTTGAGACCTGCATTTCTGTACAACACTATTTTTTGGGTGTAAAGTGACAACGGAAACGCTGTCTCTTCTGCACCGTATTCCCTTCTAGTATCGGGCTGTTGAGAAATGCATGCCACCGCAATTCCCGCTCTTCCGATCCTCGTGCTGCATAGGAACGTGGCTTTAATTAGCAAATTTCATTTAGGAAAAAGGTTTTGCTTTTGTTTTTAGTGCCTGGCAGAGAATGTACTTAGGCTGAACTTGAGGAGATTGGATTGAAAAAGGGGCAGCCTTGGTTAGCGAGGCCATGCGGTTTCAGTGAATTAAAATAATGGGGTGCAATAGATCACAGGCACTGGAGATGGCTGTCGGCTTGTAGGTCATCTGGCTGGTTTACCTTCCAGGAGAGGATTGTTCCCACACCGTGTTTGCTGATCATCTCTCTGTTCTGGCTTTACAAGCCCTAAGTGATARGACTCCTACGGTCTCCCTTGGGACTGCATCCTACTGTCTAATAAGTCTGTCAGGATGTTTTTTTTTCCTGGAAATTAATCCTCAGTTTTCCTAGCGTCATCACTTTGTCCTCTGTCGTGCAGGACGAAGGTGCTGTTGGGATATAATGGTCTAAGCCTGGAGACAAATCCTTGACATGTAATTTCTTTTGGGGTATAAATTAACTTTTCTGGATTTTTTTTTTCCTGATATAAAAGTACCTTTGAAGTTGCTCGTGTTCCTGGGGCTGCTGTGACAGAACAGGTGATAACTGATGCAGTAATTTTAATGAGAAAAAGCCTTTGTGATTCTCACCTTCCCGGGCCCTGTTGATTGTCTGAGACTTGCTGAAAACCTTTTTACTCTCTGCTGCTTTTTCCAGTGTCTCCTCTTCTCCTCCCTCAGTCCCTCTCCCAGTGGCAGTAATTTGAACGAAGAAGGACCTGCCTGCATTTAGTTCCTGGCACTTCAAGTTTGGTCTGTTGAAGGTAGTTTTCGTTTAGGAGCATTTTCCTTTGCTGCTGTGAGCAAATCCCCTGCCCGAGGCCGGTGTCCTGCTCCCGGCTGGTGGGACAGGCTGTGCTGCTGCTGGGTCCGAGCAGGGCCGCGGAGCTCGAACCACGGGGCTCTTCACGCCTCTGACCTTCCTTGCTTCCAGATACATAACCTGTGTTTCCAAGGGCTCTGGGCTTTTACCTTTTAAAAATTATGGTTTAAAATTTCTCCTCTTTAGGATCTTTTTTTGTTCTCTGGAAGTGGCAATGCTCGCACCTGAATTTGCAGAGGTCAAAGTCCTCCTCCCGTGTTTCCTATGAGCCTTTCTCGGTGTGGTATACAAGTGCTTCAGATATATTTGTCAGCCTACTGCTACCAAATCTTTTCCAGAAACAGAAGTAATGCTATCAGAAGCAGTATTTACCCTAGCTTTACAACTGGGGAAAATAAATAAAGAGTAGGTAAAAAAAGCAATAAAGAAAAAAACAAGGCTTGCTCCTGTTTAGATGCTGACATCTAAAGGGTSAGCATCTAAACAGGGTGAAGGGTCTGGAGCACAGGTCTGATGAGGAGCGGCTGAGGGAGCTGGGGTTGTTTAGCCTGGAGAAGAGGAGGCTGAGGGGAGACCTTATCGCTCTCTACAACTACCTGAAAGGAGGCTGTAGCGAGGCGGGTGCTGGTCTCTTCTCCCAAGTAACAAGCGATAGGATGAGAGCAAATGGCCTCAAGTTGTGCCAGGGGAGGTTTAGATTGGATATTAGGAAAAATTTCTTCACCGAAAGGGTAGTCAGGCATTGGAACAGGCTGAAGTGGTGGAGTCACCATCCCTGGAGRCGTTCAAAAAAACATGTGGTTGTGGTACTTCAGGACATGGTTTAGTGGGCATGGTGGTGTTGGGTTGAKGGTTGGACTTGATGATCTTAGAGGTCTTTTCCAACCTTAATGATTCTATGATTTAAATTTGCTGCCCTGAAATTCCTGCTCAGTTGCTSTCCGACCGTGGAGGCAATTAAATCCCAAAGTTACGGCAGTCTTGACCTCTGCGTTTCCTCGGTGTCTGGTTGCTCCACCCTGCGCGCGTCTTCTCAGCTCCGACAGCGTGCAGGAGCCGGGTGCCCCTCTCATTTCTTAGCTCGGTGGGAAGGAGACATTCATCTGCCTTTCTCCCCTTGATGCTTATTGCGTGGCGGGTCATCCCAGYGTGCCTTGTCCACGCAGGCAGGATCAGGCCCTCCGTGGGAGATGGTGACGGGCACCAAAAGCTGGAGAAGCTGCACTTGCCCTTCTATACAGTGCTCTAGGTATTACAATGCTCATAATGACAGTGGAGCAATCAGTAGCCTGGCTTTGTTTCAGTACACTAACAAATTTTCTGATGTCCAACCTTCATCTAAATATTAAGGAATCTGATCTAATCCTTTTTCTTATGACCATGAAGACTAGAGCGATCGTAATTTCTTTAATTACAATCTAACRCATGTTAAAAATCTGTTGAACCTCTTGCTCAGATCCCTCATCCTTACTCTTGCTTTTTCTGGACTAAATAAACTTGATTAAACAGACATATACCTCATCTTCCCAAATATCTTACTGTTTTTGTTGCTTGGTTGGTTATCCAGGTCATATGCATTTATCCAACAGCAATGTCATTAGTATCTTATGGCAGAAGGTAGCAGGAAAGAAGTCAAGGATATTTGTATGTACTTTAACAATATATGTTATGGGGAGTTTCTTGAAACTGTTCTTCCAGGCAATGTGTAGTGCATTTATTACTTACAAGGGTTAAAATGTAGACATCTTGCATGCATGTCTAATATAGAATAAACAGTCAGGAACTTTTTTCCTGAAAAAAAGCCTATAGTGTGAAGCCAGTTAAAATTAATAATTTTATAGCTGTATTTATCTTATAAGATTATAGAAGAACAAAGAGCTATTTCTTCGGAAATGCTTTGGCTACGTTTGCTGAAAATGTGTTATTTTCTTAACCGTGAGCAGTTCAGCATAATTTGACACTTATATTTCAAGCTTGGTGTCATGTAGTTTGGGGTGGTTGGATATAGTATCTGGAGTTCATAGTGAACCTAGACTTACACTGCTGACCCTGCGTATCCTGAACATTAAGGGACCTGGCTTTCGGAATAGCATTTTATAATGATTAATTGGATCCTAAGTGTCCTTTACACTGAATGGGGAGAATTAAATACCAAAGAGTGAGATTTGTAGGAGCTGGCGGGCTGAATGCCAACATCGCTTGAGGAGGAATGTGTTTGCGGTCTCATCTCCTTCCTGTCCTGGTCTCCAGAGCTGGAAGCTACCTTCAGTACTTAAGATAGCACACGCTTGGGCATGGGTGGAATGATCGTTCTTGTTTATAGCATCATTAGAGGAAGAAGTAGCCACGTTTATTTTGTTGAAGTTCTTGCAACTGAAAGGGGAGATTTGAGTTTCGGACCCATTCGGGTGGAGRGGTGTGAACCTGTTGCACCCATTCTCCAGGGGAATCCCTGTTATCCTTCCTGTGAAACCGCAACATGGTCTAGCCAAAAATGCCAGTTTGCAAGAGCTTAGGATGGGGCCCGTTTTCACGCGTTTTTGATAAGTGGCTGTAGGACACGTTGGAGTCTGTCAGATGTTTCCGTGCCTGCCTGGAGTGGGTGGTTCTGTGGAGTTTGATTATCTCAAGGAGCATAAACTCATAGGTGTTCAGGGATCTGGGTCAGCCAGAGCAGAAAAGCTTTGGGGTATACTCAGCAGCATCATTTTAGGTATTAAAGTATGTTTTTTTGGTGACAGCTTAGTCATCCATACCCCTTCGTTTGCTTAAGTGGGTCCTGCGGAGTGGTTTTGGCTTGCTCTCTTTCTACTTTCGCTTACTCAGAACTTGGTCAGCTTATTCTTTAGATATCTAAGTGCTCTTTTGCCTGCGGTATTCTTCTGATCCCTGTTTTGCATGAGCGTGCAGCGCATTTCGGGATGAATACAAACGCAGCTGATTTTCAAATGTCTCTCCGTGTGATTTGTTTGTTTTATGCTGACAGCCGTACTGGTAAAACTGCAGCAATCGCTCATGAAAAGTGAACGTGAAACATGGAACGCACATGATCAGACGGAGGTGGGGGGGGAATACAAAACTGACACGGCTTTCTGGGTAGCTGGTGCTTTACATCTTTTTTTTTTTTTTTTCAATAGGTCTTCCCCTATTTCTTGATTTTACTTTTGTCTCTAATAAAAGTAATGAAGATGTAGTCACCTTCAGGGATTTCTTTAGGTTAATTTAATTTTCTGACTTGGAACAATCTTGTGACCACCTCTCATGCTCTCTTGTTTCCAATTTAACCTTTCTAATGGTTTCTTGACCTTGCTTACTCAAAATCTATAGATGTTTCTGAAGTGATGTTTAATAAGAGGAGAGAAGCTGTTTACAACCCTCTCGTTTGTCCTTGATGACCTCTGTTGGGTAAATGAGAAGTAGGYCAGTTGTGATGCCGCCGTGTCACTACAGGGGAGAGAGATTTAAATTGGCTGGGTCAATCTTCAAGTTGCGTAAAACACATCATCCAAGCAATTTAATTAAAAGGGGTCAGGTTTCTCTACCCTCGTTGGTGCCCGTACCTGACCAAGAGAAGTAGTTGATGTATGTGCTAGTTTGGGACTTGATTGACGCGCAGCAGTACAGAAATGTAGGTTTCCAAATTTCTCTGCGTGCGGTGATTGATATACGTTGATTATGGCTTTACTAGCTAAAATGTSTAATTCTTAAACCTTCTTATTCCGTATTTACAGGCAGATGATGCAGTCCAGCACTGACAGGGGATTGAAGGGATGACATATAGGTCTCTTCAGTCTCTAATCTCGGATTCTATGCGATCCTTTAGAATGTAAATTGGAAGCGTGTTTTATATTCGTAAATGTAAAAATACTCTTGAAAAGCTTTCACTTTGAAAAAGATTATAATGATTAGCATTTATTATGCTGTTGGTTTCATGCAAAAAAGAAAATCCTGCCCAGATTTTACTCAAATTGAACTTTTGTGCCTTGCATAATAGCCCTGCTCTAATTTGAATACGATTCAGAATAAAGTGGCCGAAATAGGAAGCTAAACCCTACAGAGAGAAAAATCCTAAATGCATGTGTTTTAATACACAGACAAAAAAGAGGATGTTTACAAGTAAGTGGTATCGCAAAGGGCACACCAAAAAGTCTGGGGAAGAAAAAGCAATTTAGTGGAGAGCAAGATGTTAAGTTTCCTAATTTTCTTTACAGCAATAAAATCTGTTAAAACGAGGTGAGTGATTGYGTTCATTTTATTACAGCGGTTCCCACTAGTGTAGCTGTAGCTGAGAGTCTGTCAGCATTTCCATTTTAAACTCTATTTTCATGAGTTTATAATTCAGTCCTAAAAGCTCACCTGGGCTGGTGTCTGGCATCTGAGATCTGAAGTCAGAAATGAATATTTCACACAGTTGGAAAATTAATGTGTTTGGCTAGATCTAAATTAACTAGGGATTTTAAAAAGGTGTTGAGGACACGGACTTGTTGAGTAAAGAAGAGTAATCACAACTTCCMGTCTGCTCTCTAGCAAGATCTATTTGACAGATTTGATCTGCATTTCTGAACCGAATTGTGGCAGACAGAATATTTTAGCTATTTTTGGGAGGCAGATTAGGGATGCAATGCTTAACTCTTTCTTTTGCCTCGCTTTATCCAGATAGCGTGCGTATGCAGAGTCCTTAAATTAATGAATGGAAGGTGTGCGCCCTATCACATTTTTAGATATTTAGAAGATTTGAAACGTCTAAAATATATAGGCTGTTTCCAGGAACGTCCAATCAGACGAGAAAGTTTGCAGCTCTCTGGCATCTCAACGCAAAATGTGGGTTTACCTGGCTGCGAGTAGCGTGCACCTCCTCCTGCGGTCCTCTCCTCGGACATCGAGTAATCGTTGGTGGGACAGCAAAAAGCTATGAAATGGGCTTTAAAAGATGAAATCTGGCTGAATGGTTTGTACGTGTTTTCTGGCTTTAGAAATGGAGAGGTACTTGTTTCAGCTTTTTCCACGGTTGGTAAGGCTAGAAAGAATTGATTTTGAGAGAGAGCAGAGAAGAAAACAAAGCCGCTCTTCAAGTTCTTGTTTCCAGAAGCTGTTTCTTTAAATTTGGACCAGAACTAATGAGTAGCTGTTTTGCTTGGCGAGTGCAGGGTTTTTTTCATTGGCATGTTACACTGTGATCAAACATGAAATTTTTTTATTCTATGAAAACCAGTGGTGGCAGCATCCACAGCTGACGGAAATGAATTTATTTCCATTGCAATCTGTCTTGACTCTTGCTAGTTTCTGAGATTCAGAGGAAATGTTTCTATGCTATCGGAAGCAACCAGSAATTTGGCCAAATTCCCTTATGGCAATGAATTTTTTTTTTTTAAATTATTTTAATCTTCTTTCCGTCTCTGTTTGAAATGTTTCCTCTAATCCTCTGAATTTGTAGCCTGAACTTTTAACACTTTTATATGTCTTCATCCTTTATATCATTCATCCATTATTATAAACAATAAACATCCTTTATTGTTTATGGATGCAGCTTCTGGAATCGTATTCAGCCTGGGAGCTTGTTCGTTAAGTACTTTTCAAACAATTAGTTTCCCTTCTACGCTGCGGGGTGGGCTCTACGTATTGAGGGAGACATTACAGCAAAGAACTTCTAGGCAAATAAAAATTATGTCAGGCAGGACGGGGCACTTCATAGCCTGGCAGTCCCAAGTTCACAGCTATCCTTTCAACAGAGTTTCATTTTACTATGATGAAAACCAGCCAGTAAACCAGGAATATCGGGAGGACAGTAACAAGAGGCCAGAAAAGGGTACGTAGTGAGAAACAATTTATTTCTAGGAGRACCTGGTTAAAGCTGTTTCTGTGGATTGCTTAACTTTACGGCAGAAATGACATAGCGATTACTGTTGCAGTTCAACGGTCCTACAGCCTAAAATTTGTGTTCATAGAATCATTAAGGTTGGAAAAGACCTTTAAGATTATWAAGTCCAACCGTTGACCCAACACCACCATGCCCACTAAACCATGTCCTGAAGTGCCACATCCACACGTTTTTTGAACACCTCCAGTGTTGGTGACTCCACCACTTCCCTGGGCAGCCTGTTCCAATGCCCGACAACCCTTTCAGTGAAGAAATTTTTCCTAATATCCAATCTAAACCTCCCCTGGGGCAACTTGAGGCCATTTCCTCTCGTCCTATCGCTTGTTACTTGGGAGAAGAGACCAACCCACCTCGCTACAGCCTCCTTTCAGGTAGTTGTAGAGAGCGATAAGGTCTCCCCTCAGCCTCCTCTTCTCCAGGCTAAACACCCCCAGCTCCCTCAGCCGCTCCTCATCAGACCTGTGCTCCAGAGTGTTCTGGAGCGTGGACCCGAGGAGGATGCTCCAGGCTGAGCCCATGGCGTGTGGGCTAAAAATCCAAGGTAACCCCTCGGGGGGTGCTTCACCAGCGAGGGCGGGCAGGAACCTGTCCACCTCGGTGCTGAAGGAGTACGATTCACAGGAGAGAGCTTGCTCTGTGCCATGCAGCTGGAATCCGGCCTGCCGCAGGCTTCTCCAAATTTTGATGTTGGCATGGGACGCTCTCCTTGCGCTCCATGGTGGTAACTGCAGAGGATGGACTGCACGGGAGCYGATGCTGGAGCAGCGCGTCGCTCTTTCAAGCTTTTCTCAAATGATGGAGCAGAGGCGTGTTTTTCTTTCTGCATTTKCTTTTCCTGGGGGTAAATTCTTGTATGTACCAGTTGAATAGGAAATGCTTCAATAGCTTGTGCTTATTAATGCAAGAAAAATCCTCTGGACACGGGCTTGCTTTGCCCCAGCAAGATGCTTCAGGTTCAGTGTTTGGAAGTCTAAAAAAAATCTTGGAGTAGGACAAAGGAGACTTCAAAGGAATGGATGGAACTGTTAGGCRGAAGCCTGGCAAAAGGATGATGTCTTCAGCATCTAAAAAGAAAATACAAAGTTAGAACAGAGCTGCCAAAGGTAGCAATTTGTTTAYTGACTGTATTTTCTGTGCTGCAAACCAAAAAGTACTTTGTCAACAAAGGAAGCCTTTATATCGATGCTTCTTGACAASAATATTTTTAAAGTGCATCTATCTTCACGATTAAGTGGTTGTGTAAAAATGATACTTTGACTAAGCAACCATGTTCTTCATTAAAGTTGGGAGTTAATCGTCAATGACAAAAATAAATGTTCAGTCCTTTCTAYGTACTTTAAAAGCGCAAAACTAAGAGGGAGTGCTTTCCGTCATGCATRTGTAAACTAGTAACAGCAGTGAYGTGGTGGCACCTATCACTCGGTAGRACTCGCGTGGAGATGGTGGAATGATTTAAATCYTGAGAGTAYGATTTAATTTGCTACTTGATGTTGWCATCATGAAGGGACAAGAGACCTGGAGTTTGCTGGGAGGGTTGGGGCCTGAYGGTGTAACTTGACTTGACAGTGTAACGTTGCTCTGAGGTTGTGGCTGGTAAAACATCTTTGGACCATCCTCGCTGCTCGAAAGCATTGGGTATTGCTACTGAAACGGGTGATGCAGAACGAGGAGAGAATACAAGTTGACTTCTCATAGGTCCTGCCTGACCCAGGAGATGCAAAAGCTCATGAATTACYGTGACAGCTGGTTTAAAAGAAGCCTGTAGCCATGTTGTGAAAGCAAATAACTCTTTCAGGTGGTAAATCTGAAATAAATGCTTAGGCTTCTCTCGGGTCCCTTCGCGCACCAGAGAAGCAGCGTTTCCATGTACGCCACCAACACTGCTCGTCTTTGGGATGAATGGTTTTTTCTCCCTCTGTGTGCAGCACATAACGCCGACGTTTCCGATTCATGGTTAAAGCTTTAAGTTGCTATGTAGTACAAATAATGGGACATCTTCAAAGGAGAATATTTCACAGTGGGAAATCCAGTACAGGCCTTCAGTTGAAGGTATGTCTTACTTCAGTGATGTCCCATTTCCCTTCAGTGATGGCTTTGAGGGCAAAACTACTCAATAAGTTTAGTTTGTTTTTTTTTTTTTTTAAAGACGTTCACAATTTTTATTAAGTGCTGAGTAATTTGGCACTGCTGAGATAAATGAGTCCAAAGTCTAGTGGTGTAGTAGGCRATGAGATGTAAAATTAATTTTAGAAAGTCTGTTTCTCAGAGGGTATGTGATTTTTTTTTTTCCTGCTGTGTCTTATCTGCCAGCATAACACGAACACGGGCTGTTTGGAGGCTGAGTATGGGAGAGCTCATCCACTCTTCCCGCGGAGCCTTATGGACAAGCCAGCGATCGTCAGCGTGGAATGTCGTACAAATCCTGACTACCTTTTGAGTTCACCGCTGACTTCCAAGCAGGTAGAGCATGATAGAAGGAAGCAGCATTTTCGGTGTGAGGCCGAACAAAAAGGAGATGAAGCAACAGKWGTTGTTTGTTGTGGRGTTTTTTTTTGTTTGTTTGCTTATTTRCTGCTTAACTTGAGWAACTGAGGTGTGAATAGTGGTGAAATGTGGTCGCCTTGTTTCAGCAGGGCTGCCATACGTGCTTCCTGGAGAGGTAATCGTTTAGAAATAATTTCATTAGGGATGTTGGACCTGTGCCTCAATTATTTTGGGAGGTGATACTTTGCATTTTTTGATAGTGATTTTATAAGAAAATATTATTGAGAACAAGCTTTTAGCTACAATAGTGCTGATTTTTGGTAAAACTGTCCTTAGGTCAGTTATAACTCTGCTCTGGTCAAAATGCTRAAGGGCTCCTAAGGGGGTAGGGGAGAACCTTGTTAAACTCTTATCATCGTTGGGGTGACCAACGGTGATTCCCATCCCACGGTGACGCTGGTGGCACTGGGTAGAGCCATCAACAGGTTTCTCTTTCCTTCCAGACCCCAGCGAAGGAAAAAAATGGAAGCTTTTWTTTTTTTTGCATTCTGCGATAACTTAAATAATTTTATTAAAATTGACTGCTGGTTTCGCTGTGCATGGGGAACATACCAGCAGTTTAAACCTATTTTCTTCCTTACGTTCAGTACAGTAGCTTGTGTTCTCCGGGGCACGGCGGAGGGTCCGTGCGGGTGAGGAGCTGAAACTCCCCCGTGTGCAATCAGGTGCTGGCTCCTTGCGGCACGCTCCGAGGTTTCTTGCGGGAAGAAATGGCTCATTATGTACCCGGTGACAAGAAAGCAAAGTGAATGTGGTAGGAGAGAGGAGGAGAAGCAATGCGGAGCGGGGAGAGAGCCCGAATCGTGGCAAAGCCGGCGGGGCAGCCTGGCGCTGGTTTGCTGGTGCTGCGCTTGCAAATCACATCGACCACGAAATAAAGCCGAAAGACTGTGTACTTGCAGTCTGTGCCCCAAAACAAATTCGACAATGCACTTAATTAAAGGGAAAAAAAATGACAAAAACTGAGGATAGTTATCCTCAAAGTGAGGTAGCCTTTTTTTTTTTTTTTTTTGCATTGTCTGTGATAGCATGCACGTGAATTTGAATAAAAGCTCTTCTGCCAATGTTGCTAGATTATGTCCCGATTTACCCTGAGAGGAAGGCACGAGGCTTCATTAGCCACCTCGCTCTGGCTTCCCAAAATGCACCATCTAATTGTGAGATTGCCACTAGGATGCTTTGCTGTGATCTCAGGGAGGGGAAAAAAAAACTGCCAGGAAAACCCCCAAACAACAAAAAAAACCCCACAACAACTCATTATAAAGCTTCAGGGATATGTGCAAATCCCTATGTAAGCATACCTATGATAGAAAAAGTAGCAATTAAAAGGCAGTGGGGAAAGTGGGAATACGCTACATTTATTCACGTTGAGGCGTTTCTCTCCTGGGTTAAATGACAGAGTAACCCTAGTGTAAATATCCTCCTAGGAGGAGGAGTGGAGTCCCTCTGTAAAACAGTGTCGTTTCAGTCGCGGGTTGGTCGATGTTGCTTGGGGAAACCGTGATGCTGCGTAGGTTTGTAAAAGTAATAACAAGACATGGCTTATCTGAATTTTAAACCCATGTGTAATAACAGGCTATCTGTAGCAGCCATGCCTGATTATTGCAGTGTTTAAGGTGAGTAATTTTATAGTTAAGCATGTCCTATGTACGTTATGGATCAAGTGCAAGCTGCTGCTTTTTTTTCCGACAGATGTGACAGTTGGACACTTGGATCAGCCTGACACAGCGCAGTCATATTTATGGGCTGGCAATCGTATGTCTCGCAGCAAGGGCTGGGGAGGGAGGGGACCAGCTCCAGCAGTAAAAGGCACATCCAAGTGTTGATGCCGGCTTGGGAACAGACAAGCGAGGGGGGAGAAGGCAGAGATGTTCTAGGCTGCGGGGAGAAGTGGAAGCATTATTGTAACGTGGTCTCGGAAATCTGACTTTTCATTAAAATCAGTCGGAGAAAGTCAATTCCCCACCGTAATCCTCCCCTCTGCCTCTGGAGTAGTTTTGACAAGATCCGTAATAATCCCGGAGCGCTGTGTAATTTTACAAACTCTGATGCAAACAAGTGCTTATCCCAACCTTTGGTAAGCTCTGGGTTTTAACATAGGTGCAAGTTTGAGTTCAATGTGGGTTTTTTTTTTTTTTTTTTTTTCCATTACTGGTTAAAGGCTCATCCCATTATATAACAGCTATTTCTAATCTTAGTCTGAAAAAAATAATATTCCGCTCTTGGATGCATCTTCTAGGCCAATGTGGGACTGCCCCAGTTTTTCTCCCACGGCAGAAATATTGATTGATGCTGTAATAAAATAGCCAAAAGGTCAYTGCATTATGGTTGCCATGGCCACTAATGCTTTGTCTTGCTAAAACTCTCCCCCTGTACTTGGTGGTTGGGGAGTGACTTTTGTGGCCCCTTGTTATCTGGTAAGTCCATAAAYGGGGCTGAGGCCAGACGGTGCCACGGACCCCGGCGGGGAGCAGGCTGCAGCCGCCGTCCTTCTGGCCTCTGATGGTGAAAAACCACTAAGTGGTGTGTGGGACGAGGAAGTTGAGGAAYTTATGTACACGTATTGGAATACAAACTTGTGGGAATGGCAATTARAAAACAAAAAGAAAGCTGCAGTATAAATCGTTGACTTAAATCAAGCGAATCTTCTGTCCGGGAGGCACAGTGGGCAAACTTGTTGCTTGGRGTAAAAAAAGATGAGATTAGAAAAGGAGATTTCCAGGAGCAGCATGGAATGCTGAAGTGATTGGGAATGAAGGGGGTAGGGGGAATCCCCAAACAGATGGCATTTGACTTGTGGGAACTGCATCTCGTTCTTTTTATTGTCGATTGGGATTTTGCAGAAGGTTACTCAGAGGGGAACAGAAGCAGGAGCAGAGAGGTGACGGTACATCTGACCACTAAATTGTGGATGCTGCTGCTGGAACCCTACATTCAATAGTCACGTTTTTAAAAGTTGTAAAGTTTGGGGTAGAAACAYGATATTTAGAGCTGAAAGAAGTGGGGCATAGCCATAAAAAGCTCTCGGTTCAGTTCATGAAGGAGTGTCGTGATGAGGAGTTTTGTGCATCCATGGAAGCAGAGTTGGGTGGGTGTCTCACCATCCCCGTATCTTTATGTCTCACCACTCCCACTGCTATTTCTTCCGTAAAAACTGAGAAAAGTGGGTCGGTTGGGTGGACAGGCTGGACAAGAGGAGGCCTGGAGCCAGCAGGGAGGAGGAGAGAGGCGGGCAGTACCGTGCTGTGAAGCATCAGCCTTGGCGCTGGAGCCCGCGCCTGGTTCCCGGGAGCAGAGGAGCCAGCGCAGAAGAGGGTCAGCACGTTGTGTGTGCAGTGAGGGGCTGCAAACGTTGCGCTTTGGAAGCAGAAATGCTGTGGTACGAGGAGGAAGACAGAGCTTGAGGTTGGYGCTCAAAGAGCGGCTGAGCTAGTGAAAACATCTGACTTCCTCGGTCATAGAACCATTAAGGTTGGAAAAGACCTTTAAGATCGAGTCCAACCGTCAACCCAGCACCCATGCCCACTAAACCACGTCCTTGAAGCGTGACATCCACATATTTTTTGAACACCTCCAGGGATGGTGACTCCACCACTTCCCTGGGCAGCCTGTTCCAATGCCTGACTACCCTTTCGGTGAAGAAATTTTTCCTAATATCCAATCTAATCCTCCCCTGGCGCAACTTGAGGCCATTTCCTCTTGTCCTATCGCTTGTTCCTTGGGAGAAGAGACCAACCCCCACCTCTCTACAGCCTCCTTTCAGGTAGTTGTAGAGAGCAATAAGGTCTCCCCTCAGCCTCCTCTTCTCCAGGCTAAACAMCCCCAGCTCCCTCAGCCGCTCCTCATCAGACCTGTGCTCCAGACCCTTCACCAGCCTCGTCRCCCTTCTCTGGACACGCTCCAGCACCTCAAKGTCCTTCTTGTAGTGAGGGGCCCAAAACTGAACACAGKATTCGAGGTGCGGCCTCACCAGTGCCGAGTACAGGGGCACCATCACCTCCCTGCTCCTGCTGGCCACRCTATTCCTGACACAGGCCAGGATGCCGTTGGCCTTCTTGGCCACCTGGGCACATGCCGGCTCATGKTCAGCCGGCTGTCGACCAGCACCCCCAGGTCCTTTTCCGCCGGGCAGCTTTCCAGCCACTCTTCCCGAAGCCTGGAGCGTTGCCTGGGGTTGTTGTCTTTGCYTAATGAATCCAAGCAGGGCTTACCCCTGGGCATTGGCCAAGGGGGTGTGTGCTGAGCAGGGTGGGTACTCGCACTGTGCTCGTTAAGCATTAGTTAATGCCATTGCATCGCGTTTGGATCAAGGAGATTTGGAGAATTGATGTTCTGATGAATTCTTGAACATGTYTTCCGGGAACAAATGCAAGATATGAAACACAGTTACTGAGTTTTATTGTCAACTCTTTAATGAGCAGCTGATTAAAGATAAACTTAAATATACTGTGTATGTAGGGTGGGGGAAAAACCCCTTAGCGTTCTAGTTTAACAAATAACCTTTATAGTGGAACTAAAATAGCTAATTTTCAAAATTAATGGATACTGTGGGTAGCACAAGCGAGATGCACAGTACTGATCTGGTGAGAAAATGTACAAGTTGGTACTAATTATGTCAGTAGAAGGCTGTTACATCATTTAGTAGTTCATTGAAAAGGGCGTGATTGCTTTTTTAATTTAAACCAAAGAAAGAAACGAAAGAACCTGAAAGCCAGGAGATGCGTTGGTGAAGAATCGTGTTGTGCCTTTGCTTCTTGCCGYGTCCCACCTGCTGTGCTCAGGGTCCCAACTCAGCCTGTAGCACACATCTCCCCCCCCAATATGTAGCTTTATTTTTTAGGTGAAATAAGTGCATATTCTTAGAGCTAATAGACATAGGAACTTATTCCTAGTGGAATATGTTTGCATTGGGGGGAAAGCATTTTTCTTCAAGAAAGCTTAGAAAACTAAAATGAAACTTCATCCTGAAATACTGAAATGTAAACTGAAATGTTTTAATTAGGCAGTATTRTTTTAATGTCCCTTCACAATTACACTATAAGTGATTCATGCTACTGGTCTATAAGCTGAACTTACTGACCGAACTTCATTTTGAGGGACAGTACCCCAATAAGTGAGTTCCCAAGATTTTTGATTAGGGTGTGTGATGGGAGATGTCTCTCGTATACCAGAGGAGCTTTTGTGCAGGGGGGAGTCCAAATGTAGCTCCATGAAGCAGCCCAGTAGGATGTTAAAACAAAAATCATTTTTACTGCCAACCAAGTGCTCGATGGACTGTTTTAGTTCACAGTCATCTAGTTTCTTACGAATGTTTTGAAACGTTTTGATATAATTTCTGAAAAAAGTGGTACTTATTTGCAGAAGGAATATATTTCGTCAAAAATTCAATTTTCTAAAGAGAAGATGTTTTGGTGGGAAGATTTTTGTCCAACCCTGGCTATTCTCATTGTTTCTATGGAGCTGGCTGGAACGTCAGGGTGTGACAATGCCCACGATGATGTAAAAGAGAAAATATTAAAACTGCTGTCAAATGTTCATTTTGTTGAAAGTTCTATGGCAGGTTCATTGCTTTAATTGCTTTGTCTGAAAACAGAGGACCTAATTTTTTTATGTAATATTTTTTGATCTCTCTGAAAACTTAAGTCTCCTTCTTGCCTTGTGGAGAATCTTTATTTTCTTCCCAATGCATCATTCAAGAAAGAAATTTTGCAATCAGCTGCRTATTCACTGTGTGAAGAAATAATGCCTCCAAAGCTATACCGGTTTGCCTGAGTGAAAGACTAAATTAAAAGGTAAAACCCGCATTGCATTTTAATTTGCTGTCAAAAAGAAATGGTAAAGAAATGTTGCCATCTGATCTCTGAGCAGGTGGAATGTATCACAGCTTGAGGCTGTGTTTTTTTTTGATGTTGCAAATTGGAATAAGAATAATATTTAAGTGCTATGTAAAAAAAAAAAAACAAACCACAACACAAATGTACAATAGTTAAATACTTGCGGCTTTTTTCCTTTTAATACAGTTGCTTTATAGGTAAACAACATCGTTTCAGATTCTGAGCTGGACTGTAGTAGGTGAGAACACGTAATTCTAGCACGACTGGGTAGCACACTTTCTACCATTGAAGGGAGAGAAAGATAAATTTAGAATGCCAAAAGTCAACTAAACGGAATTCTTTGCATGTTCTGTGTCACATTGCTTTCAGCAAGTAACAGCATGTGGAAACATCTGTTTTATCAGAATTATTGTGAGTGTATTTCCATTCTGCCTGTTTATTATTAACGTAATAGATTACGTTAATCGGTCGTGGCTTTTCAGGAAATATTAATTGAACGCAATGATTGTCATCTCATTGAGAAATGATTTTTAGTTGCAGTGCTATATGATGTTTCAAATGTGAAGCTCATTCTACTAAACGTAAATATGTTTATTTTTAAGGTTTGCAAATAATTAAGTTACTTTTTATTTTTGGATAAGATAGCCCCTAAATGTAAAGATACTTAACACCTGAAATGTATATTATCATATATATGGACTATATATAATTATATATATGGACTTGATGATCTTAAAGGTCTTTTCCGACCTAAATGATTCTATGATATTTTAGTCATATGGATGTTCAGCTTCTTCAGTTTTCCTGTAATCTTAATCAATTTCTTACATAAATCCCCAAATGCTTCAAAACAAAAAGCAACACTTCCAGGTATTCTAGTGCGATGCTTGGAAGAGAGGAACTCTGCTGCAGCTGAGCACACTATCATATAGGTTAAGCCAAATCTTTCTTCTATACATGGAACTGAAAATTAATACATGAAATAGGAATAATAATCAGTTTAGGTGTGTAATTGCCTGCATTAGAGGAAAGTAAGAAGCCGCCTGAATTTTAATTCTGTGGTTTTTTAATCTGTGGAACCAAGCTCCCCTCATCTTTCCCTGGTTATTAGTAAATACTCCAGCGGTTCTAATCAGTCTCTGAAACTCTCCAGAACTTCAGAGAAACTTCATATAATGAGATGATGTTCTACAGATTCAATATCAATTTGGTAAGACAAACAGGTAAGACCGTAGTGCTGGAACAGCAAGAGAGCAAGTCCTGATGTTTCAGCGGACGGCGTAATAACGACGTCCTGCTTGCAGCTGAAGTCAGATCTGTGCTATTGGACGGCATCCGTCGTCTCCGGATGTGGTGGCATTTTCCACGCAAATAAATTCTTCTTAGATACTGAATAATAGCTATTAAACTTCTCTCTCCTCTGAGTATACGGAGTAATAACTAACAACTGAATKAAGAAGCTCATTACATTTCTGACAAAGCACACTGGAGAAATGGGGAGTTTGTAGGATTTTTCTAATGACCTCAGAATAATTGCCGTTATTTGCACAATTTCATATTTCGGTGAGCTTCAAGTTTATTAGTTTCTAAGGTTAAAAACAAACAAAAACTGCACTCTGTTTTCCTTAACCATAATTCATCCCTTGGGTCAATAGATCTCGCTGCTCTTGTCCGTGTTTGCCAGTGCTGTGCATGTTAATTAAAATCCACAATGATGATTATTTTTAACAAATCACGTTTGACAGTAGAATTGTGCGTAACGTACACCTTGCGTGGGAATGTAATGCCAGCGTTTGGGCAAAAATACCTTGAGAATACTGTCCTTGTGCTCTCGCTGCATGAACCTACTTGACTTCTGTATGCATTTGTGTGGAGGGAAGCTCCTCCTCCCATTTCTGTGCTCGTTACCGAGAGCAAAATAAGAGTAAGCATCGGCGGCTTTGATATACAAATCTGCGGAGAAAGTTCTGGTGACTTTCTATTCCCTCATATTAACGTTACAGGCTGGAGGCCCTGGGAATTGCCCTGCAAAAGGAATATTGATGTGCTACTTGTCAYGTTATCATTAAACTGCAGATGATGACAATATCATGGAAAAATGGTAGCAGGATGAAATCTGTATAATACAGCATTGCAAAATAGTCACAGGCATTTACCAGCACAGGCACAAAATCTGCTTGTCTGATTTTTCTTTCCTGTGATGGTTGAGAAGAATGCGAACGAGTAACTACAGCCTACTGATCTACTCGGAAGAGGTAGCTGTCATGTGTAAATAGGCGAATGTTATTTTAGGGCCCTTTTTCTGCGTTCAAGCCCTATTTCAATACTGTTTAACAATGAGGATGCTGTTCAAGCAGTGATGTGGGGGTATCATGTAACATATGAAGTAGCGTAGTACAAAATAATGACGGTGCAACCTGTTGGCAGATGTTCATGCCTCCACTTTGAAGMCTTTTGCTGTAGGCAAAGCGGTAACTCCTGCTTTAAGACCCTAATTCTACAATATGTACTWCTTTAGCTTTTTCTGTGCGTGCACGGTATCGCTGGAATTATTCACATGTGGGAAGTCAACAGCTCGTCTCTTCCCTCTTTGCCCTTTGGTATCTTGGCTTCATTGATGCGATTCTCATCCCGCTCTGTCCCGGACTCTTTTTGCCCTTTACTCATCAGCTGAACTCTCAGCGGCTCACCTCACGGTCCATACCCCGTGTGCCCGTTCTTGCGGGATTTGCGACCATTTGGACTTCTGTGAGGTTATTTTCCTATTTTAAGGTTGTCATCATCTAAGCAACATGATTGACCATACCCCTTTACCTTTAGCGTAAAGGTCCGAATCCTTTCCTTTTCTTAACTATGTTATTCCTCGAAGTCTCTTTTTCCCTGCAGCATCATCTAAATCCAGATCTTTACTCCTTTCTCTTTTCAGTGACCTTTATAAACGCAGTCTTGCTTGACTCGCCACATCACAGTAGAGTTGCACAAATAATTTTTTTGCAGCCTGTTGTTTTGRTCCCAAGAATCCTCCTCATCTCTGCCTCTAGAAGGCCAACGGTATCCTGGCCTGTGTCAGGAATAGTGTGGCCAGCAGGAGCAGGGAGGTGATGGTGCCCCTGTACTCGGCACTGGTGAGGCCGCACCTCGAATCCTGTGTTCAGTTTTGGGCCCCTCACTACAAGAAGGACCTTGAGGTGCTGGAGCGTGTCCAGAGAAGGGCGACGARRCTGGTGAAGGGTCTGGAGCACAGGTCTGATGAGGAGCGGCTGAGGGAGCTGGGGKTGTTTAGCCTGGAGAAGAGGAGGCTGAGGGGAGACCTTMTCGCTCTCTACAACTACCTGAAAGGAGGCTGTAGMGAGGCGGGTGTTGGTCTCTTCTCCCAAGTAACAAGCGATAGGACGAGAGGAAATGGCCTCAAGTTGCGCCAGGGRAGGTTTAGATTGGATATTAGGAAAAATTTCTTCACYGAAAGGGTAGTCAGGCATTGGAACAGGCTGCCCAGGGAAGTGGTGGAGTCACCATCCCTGGAGGCCTTCAAAAACCGTGTGGATGTGGTACTTCAGGACATGGTTTAGTGGGCATGGGTGCTGTGTTGATGGTTGGACTCGATGATCTTAGAGGTCTTTTCATGATTCTTTAAATGATTCTATGATTCTAGTCCAGGGGCTGCTGCTCTTGGAGCTGTTAGTTTTGCTCTCGGAGCCTTGTCTCTTCCTCTTCCACTGGCAGAAAATCTGCTCCGGTTCTGATCACACCGAAATGGGCTGGGTGCACCACAGCAGTTTAGCTCAAACCCACGTCTCTTGAAATGGAATCTGAATTTTACCTCTTGATGATGGCATCTACATGTATGCGTATGTACATGCGTATATGTACACACACAAGGTGCTTCAAGTGGGATTTAGATGTTGGAGATCCATGTTTTGATCTGACACTTGGGCTGCTCTCTGCCCTGAAGGCGTTCCCTCAGTGCCTCGTTTACCCCCGGTATTTCTGACTGTCCTAGGCTGCTTTTTCACCCCTTTCCCAGTGAGAATCTGGAAATTATTATTCCCCTACTTCGAGTATCTACTCATAGCATACAGAAGTACGTCAGTGTGCCTGATTGTTCCGTCTAGTTCGACACCATTAGCTGGTGTAGAAGAAGGTGCTGCTAGATGCTCTTTGATTTAGAATCATAGAATGATTAAGGTTGGAAAAGACCTCTAAGATCATCAAGTCCAACCGTCGACCCAACACCACCATGCCCACTAAATCATGTCCCATAGGGCATTATCAAGAACCAGCACCACACCAGTCATCCGCCTGCTTCCTTGGCTGTGTCCAACCCCCGGTTCAGTGGTCCTACCTAGCCTGTCCCACTCCTTTGGAGCATATATTCTTTTTTTTTTTTTCCCTCCTGTTTTTTTGACCATACTTCTTACCGTACCCTTTGGATTTAGTGGGAAGAGTAGCAGGAAAGTCTCCTCTCCAGAGCGTACGTCCCCCGTCCCCCCTCACCGAGGTACCTGGAGGTTGCTTCTGTGCCGGGCGGCAGGCAGCATCTCCTGTGGGTACTCCCAGCTACGTGGATGAGAACCAGCCGGTGTGTTTGTATGTGGTGGTAGCTCAAACTGCAGATTTTTCCAGCTGATGCGGTGTTCGTTTTGGTCTAGGAAGTTCTTGTTCTCCTGGAAACTTGTAGGATCTTATTTTCTTTGAGCCCTACAACTCAGACTTGTTGAAAGTGGCCAACGGGTTCAAAGGCTTTTGAGAAGGGAGAAGGGGAATCAATCAGCTATCGGTTAAAAGTGGGATGTTTGGGATTTGTGCCTGTGTTACACGTGCTAGGATATATTTCTAGCTGACAGTTGCTTCATGAAAGCAATGTCTTTCTTACCCTATGAATCAATATAAAAAATCCACGTCGTGTTTACCTGAAAACATCTGCTATTTTGCTACCAGTTTTATCGCAACAGAAGATTAACCTGTATTTTGTGATTCCTAACCAGATTGTTTTTTGGTTTGTGAGAGAATAGTTGTGCTTTTTTCTCTTGTTTTGAAGTTTTCCAGATTAAAATATTGAGGAACAGAAATCACATCTAGAAAAATCTTTTTAGAGTGTATTATCAAGTGCAGCGCTCAGCTTATGAAAACACATATGTGCTGTCTCTGCACGTTTGGAAGATGAAGCAGATTTTGGAGACGCTTTACTGAGGCAGAAGTAATACTCTAATTAGGGGTGTCTTGGTGTGCRTGCCTGTATGCTAGGCTTTACCGGCAATAAACAGTGGAAAAAAAATGGCTTTCCATCAGCTAAAACATGCCAAAAGGCTAAGACTTATCTCAACAACAGGGCAATGAGAACTTTGGGTTGCAGAGCCTTTTGTCTCCTGTGCTAATTAGCAACGATGTTGAAAGCCATCACCAGTGACAACTGCAAACCCCTCGTTAGCGGCAGCGGTTGCGCAGCCGGAGATGGCGATTAGCTGATGGATGTTTGCTGGAGGACTTGGGCTCAACTCACCCTGCTGCTGCCTTGGACGTTGGAGAGTCGTATCAAATATGTATTTTGAGTAGTTTAGGCAGAGTCATTTCATTGAGACTGATTGCTCAAGGATTGATTCCATAGTTTCCATAGATTTGGAAACAACTGAGACTAAGAAAACACCTTTCAAATCTGTTTTCCCCTTTTTCTTCGGTTATTATTTATTTCTTTGGAAACAAAACCTGGAAATTCCTTCCTGAAATTGTTTTCTTCAGCCTTGCGTGTGCTGTGTTGTTATTGTAGGGTCGCTTAGACACGATGGGCTCAGGTTGAGCGCTCCCGTTTTGTAGAGCGGGAGAGGGCAGTTGGGTTCAGCAGAAACTAGATATTATGCGAGTGTGGCTTAACCGTGACCCACAAGGCTGCATGTGCTAACAGGTTCTTGTYTGGGTAACAGACAGGGAAATCTTATTTAAAAAACATAAAATGAAGCAATCTCTAAGGCTCCCTTTTTAACTCCTCTTGGCTTTTCAGTTTTTCAGTACCCCAGGGGGAGATTTTAGGAAGCCGTATGTGATTTTTAGCAAGTGGGATATSGGCTCTGTGTGACAACAGACCCTCCATTCACCTGCAGGGGAACTCGGCAGGGATGTTAAAGCCTGTTTGTAAGAGCACAAGTGTCTTCTTGCTGTCACAAACAACACTGAATAATTTATTTTGGGGGAAATCAGTGATATCTCTGCTTTCCGAAAGATGCTGTTGTTTATCAGCCATCAGTCCCACTTTCCCCGAACGCTTTTCTGTTCCCCCTTTACCAATCCTTGCTAACGGGAGGAACCAACACTTTTCCCTTGGTTCAAGTCCTGCACTTCCCTAGGATGTGGCAGGAGATGGGTGCGTGCATGCTGTGATCTCGGGCTGCTGGGATGTTCAGGGACCTTTCCTTGCTGCTACAGCCTCTCGAACAGCGTGAAGACTGCAGTGCTTTTTCTGTTTTGCCACAGCTTGCTAGGTTTTAGAATCTCTTTTTATTCAAGGACAACCAAATATATATTTAAATWTATTTTTGTAAGAATTTTGTACCGGAGTAACATCTCTTGGACCATCGCCCGGCTGCCTTTCCTGCCAGGTCAGAGCCCCTAGCAGGGGGAGGTGACGAGGGTCTCTTCCAACAAAATCTTTGCCAGGGTTGAAGTGCCTTTCCGAAACATTTCTTCTCTGATMAAACAGTCTAATGAAACAAAATGCTGTCTACTGTCCTTCTGGGTCATAGCTCTTGGCGTTGCAGATCTCTGACCAGCTGGAATATGGCTAAATCTATCAACAAGAACCGTGTTATTTTTATTGTTACTGGAGTTTAAATACTACTGTAGGAAATGCAGGTTTTCTTTTAATTATTTTCATACAGGCCAAATAATTTGTTGGCAGGTAATTTGTGATGTAGACTAATTTAGAATTGCCTGCCTATGTGGCAGCCCCAGAGCAAACCTAAAACCCCAGAGTTAACAGATCTTGCCCAGAGCTGAATTTAGTCCGTTGTCTGGGGTAAGGTTAATCCACTGCCCTCTGTTTCAGCCTAACGAGGCAAATACCCGCGGAAAGCACCGCAATGCTGRCACACACGAGCTCATTTGATCGTGTCCTCCCCAACGTGAGATGGAAAAATTGGACCACGGTGGAGCTTAAGCGCTACTGTAGAGTCAAGTTTGTCTGGTATTGCTGGCAATAAACGTGTTTTTGAAGAAAGGCTTTGATACAAAGGCAAGCAGGCAGCGTGCTGGAAAGAAGTCTTTTTTTTTTTATTATTATTATTTTTATTTTTTGGCGCTTAATGTGTTGGAAGAAACTTTTCACCCATATTACCTTTGTGATGCTGCCGGGGTTGGAGAGACCTGTTGCACGCAGCGTAAGTGCTGGTGAGACCAGCTTTAAACTCCTGGGGGCAAATGGGTGGAGCCGGAGGGTGGGATCTTAATGGTAAAGTTTAATGGGAGCTGCCAAGTAAATTCCCAGTAAGCTGGTGAGAGAACCCTCGAATTGTGCATTATCCATTGGGATGTTTCAGTGTCTTACTCTTTTTCTTTCCATTTCTCTTCGGGCATCTCTTCATGACTTGGTTGCCAGGATGCGTGGAGAAATACCAGGGGCACGATACCCTTGTTAGCTAGGAACTAGCTCCGTATTGCCGCCAGTCTTGTTTAAGAGCTGAAAAAATCCAAAATATTATCAGCTGACAGTAAGGGTGAAATAGGTGTCCAAGTCATTACCCTTGTACATSAAATCAGCTAAAACACGGATACTTYGAACGCAGCGAAGCTTGATTTCATTGCTCAATGGCATCGCTGAAAACCAGCAAGCGCAGAGAGCTGGTGGCTGTTTCATGCTAGAAACAAACTCCCTGCGAAGCTGGGGACGCATAATATGAAGTTTCTGCGCGTACGTACCTCACAAAGGGTTAATGAATGGTTAACATCTCTTTAATGAATAGTTAATCAGCCCTTAGACTATTGGAGTCTTGCAGATTAACCAGATGCTTATACCCATCTGTAATACCTCTCGCTGATGAATTTTTACAATCATCTGCTACATGTTCTTCATATTTGAGTAGGTGACTGGAARATGTTATCAAGCCTCCATGTTTTATAATGTAATTGTTGTAAGTATCGCTTCAAGAAAAGTTTGACCGAAATGCTTGGATACCATAGGGAAAGCATACTTCTRTTTTTAAAATAAATAATGAATTGTGCTGTCACACAAAGATAGACTTTAAAAAAGCCTTAAGTGTTGAATATGTACCATCTGGTAAAAAAATACAGCCAYGCAATTAAAACTTTCAAAATACAGTTTATTAAGTTGAGAAACTTTTTTTTTTTTTTGCGCAGCGTAGAAGGAAGTCTCTCAAGCATGAACTACTTTTAATTTGAAGCTCATTCTTAAACTGAAACTATAAAAACTGAAGCATTTTGCTGTGTCTGTACCCCCTTTCTGCATCCCGTCACCGGCGGTCCCGTGCAGAGCGGTGCACCTCCGCAGGGGACCGAGCCCTGTGTTCCTCTTCCACTGCCCACGCTGGCGATAGCTTCAAAATCAGCTGTTAATCAAGTGCTAGCATTGGGTCAGAGACCAGGAGATAGGGCCAGCTGGCYGAATAAAATCGTTAACAAGTAGTTTCATATGTGGTCATGTCTTGGATAGATATAAATCTGAGAGACCCATGGCGAGTAGGAGAGATCTGTTTTACCCGCTGGGTTAACGTTGAATTATTCTGAGGAGACCACAGTCCTGTTGTTGTTTGATGTATTGKCCCGTTACCTGACCTACCAGCTAYGGTCATCTGCTCCGTCGCTGTAAATGGCACCAAAGGATCATTTTTCACCCAGCTGCTGCTCCATATATCCAGATCTTGCCGCTTTTTCCTCCAAAATTTTTCACCCTTCCATTTAGCTCTTAAACTCCTTAGGGCTGCTGTCTTCATCCACGTTTCTCTCCTCTCCTGCCTTAACCTCCGTGGCCACCTTTGCTGTTAGTCCCCCAGAYCCAACAGCCTTTTTCTCTGGTCTCCAGGTTAGCAGAGAAAATCTTCCCGTCGTCTCTTCAGGTTCCCCGCTGGTTCTCCCTGTTTTTTCCCTAGCTTGTGTAATTTCCAGCCTTCAGATACTTTTAATCTCTCTACTACGTTTTTACGCAACACTTTATTAAAAGAATGGTTTTATGAACCCGTACTCTCTCATCCTTTGGATTCCCTCTTTGTGATTCACTGAAGCTATAAGAAATCAATTTATTTATGAAGCTATGATGGGGAGCAGCCCTAGATAGCTGACATAATATACATCATACTTACTAAACTGAAGGAAATGTGTAGGTGCATACCAGCAATTTTTACACCCAATCACTTTTGGATGTTGCTTGTTACTTTGAAGCTTGATTCTGCATTAATTTTCGAGCAGGTTTTTTATTCGATTAACGTGATTCTCGGACRCGCCTCGCGTAGCAGCGGTGTCTGTCTCTTCATTTCTGCTTGTGTGGTTTCCAGCACAGCATAATTCCCAATAAAGATGCTTGTGTCTGAATTTATATAAATATTAGAATTTTTAATCTGCGCCTTAGATTTGTCTTYTACTTTCAAGGTTTGTTACTTGGTAATGCCGTGCAAGTTGTAGAGCGGAGGGTGGGAAGGATGAGGATGCTGCTGCTGCTCTGGTTTCAGACTCTCTGAACAAAA
>JASVER010000035.1:7792439-7932392 GCA_030449065.1 Oceanodroma leucorhoa
GGACATGGTTTAGTGGGCATGGGTGCTGGGTTGACAGCTGGACTCGATGATCTTAAAGGTCTTTTCCAACCTCAATGATTCTGTGATGCATATAAACTGCGCTGTAGTCCTGCTGTGACACAGTCTGGCTTGAGGGCAACAAACTGATGTACCCAATGCCTGCTGGCTACAGCAGGGTTTGCATGGTGCTGGCAGTTTGGTGCTTGTATAGGTACATGCTTAGCTATGCGTAATTTCTCTGCCCTTTTTAATTCCCAGTACTCCCTTCCTGGTCCCAACCACTCGCCTGTGTGGGATATGCCACCTCYGTCATTACCGGATCCCACGGAGTTCTGCTGGGTCTGATTGGGGATGCTCTTGTCACAGCTGTATTTTATTTAGCTGCTTCTGTGTTAAAAGTTTGAGTGACCAAATAGTGATGCGAGACAGTTGTGCCTGGCATTTATTTCTGTGTTTAAACATAAATTAYGAGAAGGCATCTCCAAGATTGTACGTCAAGGAAGGATTTTGTCTTGTATTTTCTACAGAAGCGCAGCCATTTTCTTTATAAAATCTGGAGGTACTCCTAGTTCTTAGGCAGGGAAGTTAATTAATCTAGGTACTCGTCACTTCTATAATTTCTAAAYGTAAGTAGTCTTCAACTTTAAAATCTGTTTTGAAATTATTATATTCTTAGTAATATTTTAACTGGTTATTCACAGTCAAATGATGATTTTAAGACTGCATCAGTAGATTTTCAGAAATCTCGTTTAGTAAAGGTATTTCAAGAGGAGTCGTTTCATTAGGATGGCTTCAGAAATATACTATGTTATTTTGCCTAACGCATGGGCAATAAATTATCACTTACTGAGAGTAAACAGATGATTTTGGTAGCAAGCAGGAAGGGTATGGGTATGTGCATATGCTACTGTATGCCAGGAAAAAAAACCAAGGATCTCGTGTTGAAACAGCTCTCATCCCCTGAGTACAGTGAACTTCTGGAATTTGATAACTGAAGTTCAGCGCAAGTTCACATCTTTGTAAAATTAGGACTTGATACATCATAATAAAATTATGAGGCATAGTAAGCACTGGGCCCTTAGCCAGATACGTAGTCAATGTTGGACTCTGTTATTGAATGTCTTKCCTTGGAAGATCCAATTTAACTTCTACTTCATAGTCCTATCTTTCCACATAAAATTCTTCCCATTTTTCTCATCCCTCAGCTTGTGAAAAGGCTTCTGGTGAGTTCTTCACTTGTTTCTAGCGTCTCCAGGAATCCCAAAATCATCTCTGACCAGAGATGAGCTTGGTGCTGTCAGCATTCAAAGCTCTGATATATTCTATAATAGCTATTCAGGCCTGAAAATCCATTTAATAAGTACGGGTGAAAGACTGTTTACAGAAAATATTAACATTCTTTCAGTGTTCCATGAAATGGTTTGGTACTTGAATGGAGAGKGTTGGTAGGATGGTGTTTTAGTATAAATTCCGGTGTAAAATTCAAAAAGAAAAGGAGAGAGGGGAAGAGAAGTTAGATGCCTTTAAAATTGTCAGAAAACATAACTATTGCTTTTTTGGTAGKTCTAGGTAAAATGACATTGATGAGAGCGAGCCATTTATTTTTCTATTTCCAAACTACTCATGGCGATTAATATCTCTGTTTCCACATTAATTTTGTTCGCATACTGTCTTTCCAACATGACATCTGTGTTTGGTTTGGGAAGTAAAATACATTGGTTGGTRTTGTCAGAGGCAGTGAAGTAGGAACAGTAAATAATGTTCTCGAAGGAGCGCATCTGTGAAGGGGAAGGGACTGCATGAAACGAAAACCGGGGGATGCAAAGTCCCTCTCGTGAGGTGTTGGGTTGGCAGAGGAACAGAAGTGAGCAAAACCAGCTGGGAACGCAGAAGGACCAAGACCTGAGGTGTGCCCTTAAGTTTTGAGATGTGGCACCCCTTTCCCCAGTGTCACCTCCAGCCGTGGAGCAGATGTGCTTGGTGGCCCCAGAGATGCTTGGCGCACCTGYGGGCTCATGGTGCTGGCACCCCTCTGGCCTCGGCGCTTTGGTTGTGTTTAATAAGTAATTATAGTYCAGCTGAAATTCCTGACTCTTGAGAGCCTCCTGCACCAAACACAGTAGGGATTGATTTTTTTTAATTAAAAAAWTAATTTTAAAATTAATTTAAAAATTTAAAAAACTACTATTTAACAAAATTAATTAAATTAATTTAAAATTTTTAGAAGTTAATTAAAAAAAAAGTGTTTTCTGGTGATTGTGGACACTCACCCACAGCAAAATCCCTTGCTGGTTTGTGGCCGAGAATCCAGCCACGGTTGCTGTGTAGCCCCAGCACTGGGGGGGTGCAGACATCRTCGTAAGGACGCCTACTAGGATTTCAAGTTTTTCTTGTACACCTATGACGATGGCTATTTTGACTCAAATTCTCATTCACTTGCCTCTTTCCCTGACTTTTAATTCCCTGCTTAGGTTGTCTGTTCGTACTTACCTGTATGTTAAATATTTGAAYCATTTCAGGTGCTTTAAATTGCTACCTTGGACCCTCCTTTTTTTATTTAACTTGAGCTGGCTTTTATTTTTTGCCTTCAGTGCAGATTTGTTTGAAAAGAAACTGATGGTTTGATTGCTTGGGGGATGGCAAGGGGGAGTTTCATCTTAATTAGCTTAGAAGAGTTGTTAATGAATAAGCTGTTTGGTTTCTTTCTCTCTCTCTTTTTTTCTTTTTTTTTTTCTTTTTTTAAAAGAAGGTGAGTTAAATATAGTGCCAAGGGGTAAAAAAGTGATTAGGAAAACTAGTCTTGGCAGTAGTTTTCAGTAATTCTGGTGGGATTGTGAAGCCCAAGGACTAATGTYTCCCAGGCTTTCTGGGGATGTCACCCGTGGAGGCAAGCTGGCGAAAATACAGGTCTTGTGCCTTCACGGTCAGTCCCTAATCCATCCTTGATCAGCAGTTGCTAAAAATAAGATTAATACATCCTCATTCAACAAATAGTCAGTGCAGAATAAAGTAACTTGTACTACTTCATAACAAATGTGGAGATCTTGTCCATTTGGACGCCTCACTGCTGAGGGTAGCTTTTATTGGCTTACAGAAAATAAATTGTCTCCAGAACAATAAAGCTAGCATTTACTTTGTTTCTCCAGATATTCTGCCACCTTTATTTCTGTAAAGTATTAATCCTCGCTGCAGTGACTTCAGTGAGACTACACAAGGGATTAAATTTTGTTCAGTATRTGTAAGAACATTGGGAACTAGTCCCTGTGAGTAGTTGCAGCATTGTTCTCTTATCAAAAACTCAGAATATGAACCACTTCAGAATTTGCATAAAACTGTGTTTTCTTCCCAAGGAATGCTAATTTAAATAGTCTTTTGAGAAAGGGAAGGGGGGGGGAAAAATCCATGTTCTGCTGTAAATAGCTATAGGGACATATGCAGTGCTTGGGCGAAACAAATAAACCAAATTTCACTGTTAAGTTCTGGTGTGATAATATGAAGCTGTATGATATACAGATGTGTTATTGATACACATGGAGTTGTAAAACTGGTTTTAGTGACTTTTCTTACAAAATATTGGCATGATAACTACACGAACAAAATTACTCTGCATTGTTCTGTATTTGTTTTTGAAATAATAGATATCATAATGATAATATATACTCCTGCAAAGACTTCGGTACGTGATTTGCTGCCTCTTAAAATACTTAAACCCATAAGACAGAATTCTGTGAACATCCTGGCGGTGATAGGGTTGGAGCATTAAGAAGATACAAGCTAGATGGAGTTCGACTGTTCTTGCTAGATGCTTCTATCATATAATTAAAATCAAACATTGTAGTCTTAAGGAGCCACAGATACGAAGCACAGTTGACGTCCCGAGCGATCGGTAGGCACGATGAGAGGCAATTTGTTTGCAAGCTCCTTCTGTAACCTGCTGCCTGGTAGTTTAGTGGTCTGTCTGCCTCGTGATGCCCTGGTTCCCTACGGAAGCACCTGCTATAGGGGATGCGGAGTGCTGTGGGACCCTTCCGTGGGTGCCAAAGGTGCTGGGCRTACAGCTTTTGGGGATAGGCAAGTCTTGCCTTAACAGCGGAGTAAAAAATTTTACTAGCAAAGTCATCAAAAAGGTTTCCAGCTCTTAGATAAAGAAAAGTGATTAGAGCTCTAATGAGCCGAATGAGTACCACTGAGAAACTAATAATCKTCTTGTAGTTAAAGAACTAAATGTTGACTGTAAATAACTAGATCCTTGGTTAAAGGAGTACGTAATTTAATATATTGTGAGATATACTAAATATATTGGAAAGAAATAAAGAAAACGTCRTAATTTCCAAAGGTGAAGTAAAATAAGATGTTGAAGTAAATCGGTCTAACTTTGCAAGCTGTGGGCTGTCGTTTGCTGTGGTTCTCGACTCGCAGGGAGCAGGGAATGCAACTCCAATGCCTTAACGTGAGAGTCCTTGTCAGAGCCACCATCCTAAAGCTTTCTTTTTATCATCTTCTAGAGGATCCTGGCCCTTTACACCAGGGAGACAGAGGTATTTTATGTTCCTGGTTTTGTACTTTGCTTCTCCTTTTCTGTTAACAACAGTAACTACTTGGTGGGCCACTCTAATCCTCTCTCCCCCRGGTAATGATTTAGAAAATAAAAGCTAGAGATTTAGTTCCCAGGATTAAATAGAATTTTTCCAGATAAAAGAATGGGTTCGAATGCCAGAAGGAAGCAGTCAGGAGGATGTTTTGGCTGATCAGGGGGCTGCAAGAAGGACCTCTGCTATGGTAAAGAGGTAGAGAGGGTGCGTGCACATGACTTGGGGGTCGGTGATGGGGAAGGAGGGGGCAAGACAGACAGAAAGGGGAAGCTGGGAGGGTAACAGGTCTTTWATCTGGGTTGTGGATCGCTGAAGTTACGGAGCAAGGTCTTGCAGCTTGATTTTTATTTTTTTTTTTTCCCCCAGTAGTATAACCACCTGTTTTCTGAACTAGGAATCTGTATCTGCCAGCCCTTAGCAATAACAGGTATATTTGAACTGGCATTAGAACAACATAATCATACTTCTTCTCGTTCTTMACTCAAACCTGGGGCCATGTTGCATATTCATAGTAAAAGAGCATATCCAATTTTAAAAAGAGACTTTTGGAAGTTGGGGTATACAGTTATGTTTATCCATCACGTGGTCCAGAGCSACAGGATGCTGCTTTTTCATAGCCTTTCTGGGTTTTTAAGATGAAGATCGAGGCAGTCTACTGCAAAACATGATTGAAAATCAGKTTTTGGCAGATGATAAAGGTAAACTCAAATGGAGGGGAATAGGTGTGTGCATTTGCTTTGGATTTCCTTGGTACTACCGAAAAATATATTCCTTTGTCYCTTGATAATGTCGTCGTGCATGCTGGAAAATCCTGGCAAATTGTACTATTTGTCAGTAAAAAGTAAGAAATTTTGTATAATGAATTTCCAAGTTGCTTAAAGAGAGTGAAAGTCGCTCCAGTAGAGTGGGCCAGCAGAAGTTATTTATGTCCCATAAGCTTGGTTTTGCAACGACTCTGGGTGAAGTTGGAAAAGTTCAAAATCTTGTTTCAGACAGGAGAGAAGAAGCCGTGCCCGTTTCTAACAGGGATCCGTATTCTGGAGCAAAGGGAGGCTTTTAAAACGAGTTTACAATGTGCTTAGTTCCACTTCAGTCACTTCAACCAAAACATGGAGAGCACAAACGTGGACCTGCAGCTGATGACTGGAGGCAGGGCAGGTATMAAGCGGTAATGTGGTTGATTTGGGGCGATATTCTCAACCTCTTCTGTTGGCAAACCCGGATTTGACGTGTTTTTGAGAGCCCGTTCCCGTACGGGGGCTTCGGCGAGCGCAGGTGGCTCTGGTCGAGCCAGTCGGCTCTCGCTGCCGGCTGGGGTGGGATTTGTGCCAAGAGCAAACTGGAAGCAAACTTTCCTCTTCCCTGTGCCCATCACCGTGGCTTTTTCTGGAACGCGGAGACTTCTGCGTTCTGGCAGGTGCCAGTAAACAGCACGTCTGTGTCGGTGTGTTTCTGGCTTTTGATTGCAAGTAAATTGTCGCACGGTAGGCACCGGTTGTTCAGCGGTGACTGGGAGGTAGCTACCCCGYGAGTTCAATGTCTTAAATGGAAAAATCTTTTTTTCTCGTTCCTTTGGTTTCAGGATAGAGATAAGATCCCCTGAATCTTAGGTAATGCCTTTCGTCAGGAGATGGCACAACATTTTATCAGCGAGGTTTGTGTCCTCGCTCCTGGTTGCGCAGAGGGAAAGAACGCAGCACGGAGAAGCGACTTTCCTGAAGGTCACCTCCCAAACCAAAAAGAGAAGCTATRAAGTGTCACAAGGGCTGCAAAACATCAGTCCCGTGATCTGCCCAGTGAGCAGTACTGCCTTTCCTGCCCACGAACCAGCCCGGCGTGGGCTGGAGATGCTGCGCTGGGAGTCCACCTCTTGCCCCTGTACACGAAGAGGATGCTGGAGTCGGTGCTTGTMGACTTGTGATGTCGTGATAGGGGTCCTGGGGACACGCGGGTCYCTGTCTTGGAATAAATCGCATGGTAGGACTCGGGTAGCGTCAGCCTTGCGGCTCCAGAKCTGCCTGCGAGCTGTTGGGCAGGAGAGCCGACGGGAGCTCCGCGCCATCCGGGTCTGTGCTCTGCGGGATCGCCACGGACCGAGGGAAAAATCGTGACGAGGAACCACCACGCTGAAAAATTTCCCAAGCAGCTCTCACGGAATGTAAATGATGTTTTTACTTTTTCGCCTAGGGGAAAATTGKGAAGCTTCATGAGTCAATTAACACTTTATAAATTATTTTGAGATCAGTGGATAAACAGCCTTGTGTAAGTGCACTGTATATTACCTGCAAAAGCTGAAAAGATGCCACCGTGCCTTTTAACTACTCTCATCCTGTTTTCTCTCTTGGATTTGATTTATTTGCACTTAACGTCCTTTTTGATGTTAGAAGGMCGATTTTGAACAGCTCCTTCCGAAATGCTGGCGTTCCCACTTGGGGAAGGAAGGAAGCAGGCTGCTTTTCACATGTTACATGATTTTCTCCTCCGAATTGACAAGGCCACCCGAGTTGCWCTTGGGGGCAACTTTATTTTGCGCTAAGTACCTCTAGTATACCGCCACGATATATCCTTGGCTAACCCCGACATRTGGAGCAGAGAAATGCAAACATGGAGCATATAGTATTCTGTGTGCGGTCGTAAAGAAGGAGGGGAAATGAGGATAACCGCCCAGAAAACGTAGCACTGCGGCGTTGGCTGGGGCAGTTKGGTTCGGTGTAATCTATCCTGTGCTGCTGATAAAAAGCAAACTTGAAATCGGAGATGCTGCRCTATAAAATATTCAAGTTATTTATTGGTGCTGAAGGCTGCTGCKGATTTATCTTAGATTTGTGGTAAAGCATGACAATGCTGTAGTATTCAACCAGAACGGAGCTAGCAGGTTGCTGCATTTTAATGGACTGTGGTTTCCAGTGATGTTATTTCTGTTACCGTTGTTATCTTTTTTTCAGAGAAGAGCTAAGCCCTGTCAGAACAGACCATTTTACCAGCAGAGGTTTGTTGGTGCCACGGGCAAGAAGGCGACCCGTGATAGAAAGGAGCGTCCCATTAAAGTCGGTAGCGCTTAAGTCATCGAGAATGTGTACATAAATAAAGCAGGATTTGACTCCCTGTGTACAAGAGTTTCAAGAGTAGCCGGTGGCTTTTCCTGGGTGCCAGGGCAGTGTTTGGTCTCCCGAGAAAAGATTGATAGACCAGGGCCGGGTGACTACGCAGCAGGTACCGTYTTCTGGCTGGATCCCACCCCTCTCTTCCTCTGCCTCGCCTGCTGCGYGGCAGCGCGTCGCAGTCGGAAACGGGTACGTTGGTCGCTCCCGTTTGCTAAATGGTTTTGTGGATTAAAATGGCATCCACAGTAAAGCCTGAGGTAACCTTGTTAGTCCTTCCATGGTCCCCATGGAAGGAGGAGGGAGAGGATGCTCTGTTCCAGGACACGTGCCAACGGAAGATAAAGTGTGCGTGAAAGCCAGGGAAAGCATCGGGGACTGGATTATTCTGCAGTTTATGAATTGGTGTTAGATGGTTTCTCCTGGTATAATTTTAATACTTTTTTTTTTTTCTCCTACTCTGTCTTCAAATTTTTTTCCAGGCTATTGCTAAAACATCCGTTGCTTGTCTTCAAGGCAATAAATCCGCAGGGCTTTGACTCGCTGCTTCTGTTTTGTCCTTCGCTTTGGCCAGTAATGGCAGATGTGAGCTGGAAAACAGTAAGGACCAGTTTCTGTGCAGCGTCGTACCCGGTTGCGTGAACCGTTTGCCTTTCTCCCACAATCAAAACAAGCCGACTTAAATCGTTGTGCTTTAAGCAGATGAGTTTGTCTTTGCACGGATAGGGGCAAGGAGAACTCTTAAAGGAGGTGAAGAGGCTGTTTTATACCACCCCACAGCTGACGGGGAGCAGCAGGTCGCTKGGGAAGATGCGCTCTCCTCTTCCCTGGCTTCCCAAAGGGCTGAAGTTTGAGCTAGGAGCTACCATCGTCCARAACTAGGGGCTGATGTTCAGCAAATGGGGACACGGAGCTGGGCTCAGATACGACCTGAACTGGCAGCATAGCATGCACTTTATGTACATATTGTAGAGTAAAATGGGGAAAATATGGGCAAATAATGTCCGTATCTGAGGACGTACAGATTCTGGCTATTTTCTCTCCCCAGGCCTGGCTCTGGCRTCTGGTCAGGAGTATTTTGCCAGCRTGGCACTACGTTAGCCGGCAGTTCTCGCCTCCTTTTCCTTGCACTTTGCTTATCCTTTCCACTTAGGCATGCGGCGCCCCGTGCCTACGCTGCGTTGAACGGGTCCCGTGCGTGTGTTTGTGTATAATAACGGGAACAACGGGGCCGTAACGCCCGCTGAGGCCCCTGGGAATTGCTGTAACACAAATACCRCTGCTGCGAAATGGTTACTCGTACRCAACGATAGCCGGTGATTTAGGGTTGCTTGCTAATGTTCAATAAAACGCCCGTTGGGTCTGCATTTCTCAAGTTGGTATTTGCCTCTGCCCGCRGTTCTTCCAGTTTAATGGCCACGGAGAGTACGCTGTGCTCAGTTAATTCATTTATTGCGCTGTATTTCAGGATTGGGTTTTGACATGCTTTTACCAAATTTGTCTCGTAAAAAGATACGTCACGTGGTTCAAATGCTTCACTGGTCTACGGATGCGTTAGTAAATCTGTCAAACGCAAATTATTGGCTGGTTTTAGYGGCTTTCCTGAGGAAGCCACTGATTTCTTGGAGGTAGGGGCGATAGTAATTTTGGTAGTTTTAATGATGGGGAAAAGAGGCTGAGTCCTAATGTGTGGAAAAGCACATTTAAATAGATCTCCCATAAATAAATAAATACTATGGGCTTATGAGGAATTGATTATTTTGGAAAAATATTGCTGCCTGTAATGGTAAAACAATTATAACCTGATTCTTATGTGTTCAGCTGTGTAGCGTGTGATGTCTTCCCTAATGTSGATCATATGCTGTTGCAATTTGTCTTTGAAGGCAAATTTAAAAAAAAATTAAAGCCAATTTATTTTTTTTTTTTAAAAAACTTAGCAAGTTCTTGCATTTTGGGCACGATTCTAGTAACTAAGGGCGGGGGTTATTATCTGGTTGTCCTTAACCCTTAGCTTTGTGATCCTTATGGTTAGCAAAAAACACAGGCTTTACACTATAAGGGAGAGAATATAGCCGAAATGAAAGATCTAAAAAATAYGAAAGAAAGTTCAAAAGTGTTAGCCAACTGAGAAAAATCATTTAGCATCCCATTTAATGTCTCATTTAAGTCTTAGATTATTTCCGACAGTGTGGTTTGCTGCGTGACTTTGAGTTTTCCGATGGGCACCGTAGTATCTGTCAGAATTGCTTTTTCAATTAATTTGTTCTCTCTATACCTTTCTCTAGTTCTCGCTGTCGGGTAAAATACCTTGCGGCTTATGTCCTCATGTGAAGAGGAGGTAAGAAGAGAGGAGTTAGGCGTTTGAGGAGAAGAGCTGTGGTTGACCATGGGCTGAGGGGAGTTCCCACCTTTCAGGGACGCTGCAGGGATGAATACGGGCACGTCTGTGGTGCTCAGATCGCGCTGTGGCAAATCCACCGGGAAGCGGGTACGATAAATAAGTTGGTGGGTATGCTTTGAACCTTCTCAGTGTCTGGAATGAGGCGAGACAGAACTAAAGCGTGTTTTCATGTCAGATAACGGTCTGGAGAAAAGATGAACTTTTACGGGTGTTTTTCCTCCTTGTTTTTTGAACTATGTTGCAGCACTTGAGAGAATGAATGCCTGCTTTGGCATGGTTAAAACTGGTTTATCAAGGAATTGAGCTGATTTGCATACAACGTCTAAGCATCCTGTTGATCTCATCTTTATTAATGATGTGAGATCTTTCCAGCCCATGCTTGTGGAGTCAAAGGCTTGATACGCTCTTGGAAGTTTGTCCAAATGAAGTTCACTGACCTGTAGCATCCCTTTAATTGCTGGTGGCGTGTCCTGCCCCTGGGGAACTGCAGTTAGCTTTAGCAGAATAAGTGGCTTTCAAAGATTTTTCACCAGGCAGGAGCTGTGAAAATGGACGCCCGCTGAAACAAACCCTAAAAGCATAAAATAGCTGAAAGTAAGTAAAATGGACAGCAGCCAGAACTTCTCAGGTGCTGCGTTTGCATCTTCTGCTCCAATGTTCCCCATCTTCTTCATGTGTTTGTCACCGCCTTGCACAATCCTCTCTGCATCTTCTCCCACGCAACTTCTTAAACGCAATTCAGGCGTTTAAGAGCGAGCCACGTATACCTTGCACGCTTATCCATCGCACCCTGCGTGTGCGAGATGCCCTACGCTTGCCCTAGACGAGTTAAAATAAATTTYCCCTTGTGCTTATGTCTGAAGCTTTTGAAATCTTTGATGAATCTTTCTTCTCRCAAGAGTTTGCTCCACGGTCTGTCCCAGTCCTTGAGAAAGGCTAGTCTTCAGCACAAGTGAGATGAATGTCTGCTGAAGATGAGTGGTATTTGACAATTGGGAGGTTGGAATTGATCTTTTCTTTAAATAGATATCATGAGCCCGTGCCATTAAGTGCCTTTAAACTGGAGGGCTGAGGCCTTGAACTTGATTTGATCTTCTACGGATAGTCAGTGGAGGAGGAGCAGAGAAGCAGCCTTTTGCTGTGAGTTGCGTTAGTAGTAATTTATATTCATTCTGGCTCTTCAAAACACTGTAGGAGGATAGTCCACGAACTGGATTAGGGGACAGGAGGGGAACATCCATAAACATTGTCTCTGCTGTCTAGGCAGAATCTGTTATTCATGGTAGCAAGAGTCCTACCCCTCCTTTCTCTGAACAGATTGACCTTCGGTCTGTCAGGGCTGGTCTCTCACATCAGAAACATCTACTGCCATCGCTGAGAATAAACCGCAGTTCACGACACGTTGGGCATCTCGGATTTCTGGAAGGTGAGGCTCGAAGCAGACAGCCGGATTCAGAACCCGCAATGGATAGGGTTTGCACGATGGAGAGGTTTGTGGTAGTCTTGTAGACCATGCTAACCYTTACTGCATCTGCTGGGGTAACTGGTGCTGTCGTGCCCTGCAAGCTACGCTCGGGTAATGGCTCGCCTGTGCGTTCGGCGCCGATTTGACAGGATTTTGGCTCTGGTTGCTGTTGTCCCGTGGTACCACTCGGCTCGATGCTATCTGTGGTAGCCCAGGAGCAATCCCTGCTCATTGGAGGCAAGGACGACTGCATTTCTTGTTCGTTCTTCCCCCGGAGCTGGGGATGCCTCTGTCTTGCTTGAAGACTGTGTTCGTTGATTGGAAGGTGTGGCTGCAGTTACACCTAATTACTCTTGAAAGTCTTTTCGAGGTGGTTCTGAAGTACTTTAAATGAGGGAAGTCACAAAAATACCCTGTTACGCTTGTAGGCTGTTAGATCAAGAGATTGCTGATATGCTCAGGGCGTCTTTATACTTCTTCTGCGGCGCTTTATGAAAGCGAAGTCACTCCGCCAAATGCGGGGCTTTAAATAGAATGGACTAAATGATGCTAGTACCAGCGAGTTCCCGGTGCATGCAGCACAAATGAGAGCGCCTGCGTTTTTTATCGTTTTAATTTAGAGATTTTGAAATACGGCCCTTTTTAGATTCTTCAGCAATTAAAAAAAAAAAAGCCTATTTTCTTCTTGCTTATTTCCTGTTTGAGGAGCAGATTTGATGATTTCACTGGTGACTGGCGGGAAGCCTGTTCTGCTCGCTGGCTGCAAGCCACGGGTGCTGGCAAGAGCAGCCGACAGGAGAAGATGAAGAGATTTACACCCTCTGATTTGTGTATTAACAGGGGCAAAGCAGTAGGTGGGCTTGTCGGTGGATGATAAAGGTTTAGGGTAGTATTTCTTTTCCCCACACAGGTGTATTGCGCTACTGTGAATGGCAGGGAGTTGCATTCCCAGAGTCTCAGTATATCATGTAGGCTTGTTAATGAATATTAGCGGTTTTGTTGCTTTGAATATCTACTATGTCTTTCCCTCTCCTCTGTGAGAAATCAGCAAATAGTCTTAAGCTGAAAGCTGTGTTTGTATCTTGTAGAAATTGTGAGAGAGAGGGAGAGGAACTAGATCCAACCCAGTGACTGAGCAGCCGGGGAGCTCTGGAGATGCACGTTTTGCCTGTGGCTGTAAGAAGGTCATAGAATCATAGAATCATTAAGGTTGGAAAAGACCTCTAAGATCATCRAGTCCAACCATCAACCCAACACCACCATGCCCACTAAACCATGTCCCAAAGTGCCACATCCACACATTTTTTGAATGCCTCCAGTGATGGTGGCTCCACCGCTTCCCCGGGCAGCCTGTTTCAAGCCGTGGTCTTGAAGAATGACAAATTTGGTTCTCATGAACTCTGAAATGCGGAAAAATCTRTATGACGAAGAGAAAAGCAATCTTGAGGGTTGTACTTGAATRACGCAGTTAAAATAGAAATTTTTGTTGTTCTGAATGTATCCTGCACGTGTGGGAGGTTCAGATGCAACAGCTTTGTGCTGGTGCTTTGGATCGGAAAGGAAGATCTGCGAAGACTAAGTAGAACTGACCATGAAGGCACTGAATCCTTGATGAAAATGCCCCTACAGCATAAATATGTGGATGGAAAAAATAGACATTTTTTTTTCCCATGCGTTACGCTGAACGAAGCCAGCAAGCGAGCTGCATAAAAGGTGACAAGTAAATTAGATTTTAAAATTCTTGCAGTTTTGGTAATCTGAGCTGACATCAATAACACAGGTTAGGGAAAAGTCTTTTTCAGAATAAGAAGTTCATTTTAATGCCTATTACCTTCTGTGATAGGTAAGAGGCGTCAAAGGGCAGATCCTAGTTCCATCTTCCTTCAGCTAGCCTTTCTGGGTGGAATTAGATTGCTGCCAAGAATCGGTGCTATAATATTTGTAATGGACTGTACATGCTGGGAGAGAATTGCTGTGCTGGAGGAGACCTCCATGTGCCCCCATACTAGAAAAAGGGAAATTTTCTTCCTACATGGGATGTTCTGAATTGTCCGTTCGTGAGTTACGGTTTTTCTCATCTACAGTGAGTTCAACAGCACTTGTGTGAACGTGTCCACGTGAGGGTAGGGCTGATGGAGGAATAGATGGCTTCTGATCTTCCTCTCCATGTGGTTTAAGAGGAGACATGGTGGCTCTCCTGGCATTATATGAGGAATCTGATCTAACAGTGAACTATCAGGATTAGAACCTCCTCAAAAGGTGAGGATGCCCGGGGAACTGGAGCACTTCCATGGAAGTAGCATCAGGGTTGCAACACAGCTTAAGTGGTCGAGCCTAAACTCTCCCTTAAATCATCCTTTCTTATCTATTTTTACATTTACTATTGCTTTTACAGTCAACTATAAAATCTGTGCCTTGTTTCTTTGCCTTTGTTATAAGTTGACCCAGTACAGAGATTCCCTCCGGAGCCGTACTACTATTTGAGGTCARCTCTAAATTATCCTCCTCCCGAAAGGGCTGGAGAGAGAAAAGTGCAGGGTCTGCCCCTCTCAGTCTTCACAGTGGATCTCTGAGGGCTATCTAGAGACGAGAGGACTTCACAGCAAGAATGTCAAGATGCATTTTTCCAGTAGGATAATTGAACGCTAAATACAAGTTGCAGAAATAATTGTCTTGCCCTTAAAACGTGTAGGCTAAAAAAGCTCTCACAGTTTGGTTCTCCTGAAATGAGGCCAAATGCTTTGTTTGGCTTGGAGTTTGGGATGAAKCTGGCTGCAAACCTCTAAGCTGCTTTCACTCCCCTGGCACAAAGCGGGATGAGTCACTCCTCAATCCAAAAGCAATGAGACACGTGCTAAGAGGACAGCAGAAAAGCATGTGAAGTAGATATTTTTTGACACTTTTTCAAGGAATATTAAACGTAATAGTGTCTGTTTAAAGGCTTCCTTTATTGTTTTATTTTTAGGGTATCTGGTGGTGGTGGTCCCTAAGTTGTCTTTGCAGGAAGTATGTTTTCAACCCCTCTTCAGTAGAGCCCACAGGCTTGAATTGTACTTTAAGCTCATTCCCTTACGAGGATTTTTCTCCTGTCTGCTGAGAAACTGAGAACTCAGCCTGAACCCAACCTTCCTCTCCCTCCTGGGCTTGTCCCTGGACTGTATTTCAGTTTGTGGTACCCCAAAAGAAACTCCCACTCGGTTTTAGAGGAAGGAAAGAAGCACTGGTGTATTTACAGAGAGCTTGGGAAAGCCTGGTKCTTCGAACCCCTGCTTACCTTGGATTTCTCCTGTGACCTTGAGCRAGCAAGTCAGTCGCTGTAGCATTTCCAAAAGTGCCTAAAAAGCCCGAGGAACTCTTCTCGGTCAGAAGCTGCCACATTTTATGGGATGCCGGTTTCTGTGGCTCTGCTGCCTTTTCAATATTTTAACCTGTATCTTAGAGCCTCAGTTCCTCATCTATGAAATGGAAATGATATTATCTCTTGTTTACCTGATACAAATTGAAGGCTGTTAGGTGCTCAGATTTTATATATATATATATATATATATATATATATATATTCACACACACACACACAAACATATATAAAATAATTGAAATAATTGTGTGCGTAGCTGTGTGACTAGCTGTAATTTGGTTCATCTGGAGCTTTTTGGACCTGCCTGCCACTGTGCTTCAGAAGTAATTATTTGGATCTCAATACACAATTTTAATGCCAAGCCTGTGTTGATCCTTATCTCCTGCAGACAGGGCCACAGACCAGAGTCATCCTTGTTGAAATCTGACTTATTAAATCAAACTTCCAGACTTTAAACTGTGTCTGTTCTCCCCTTGGTTGCAGCTGCTGGATGCTCTGCATTTTGGTATCTCCACAGGGCTGCGATGGTGGATTACAGCTGGGTTGCTGCAGAAATAACGCCTAAGATCCTGGGGAAAAGAAAAGATAGCAAATGAGAGGTGTAGAAGTTTATTTSTAAGGTTGCTGTGTTGCACTCTTTCTCTGAAATTCTCAGTTACTTTTCAATATCTTATTTTTTTTGATGGAACAGCTTAGGATACAGTTGATACGTGATGTTGACTATATTGTCGTTACCCRTAATTTATTCTTTTTCAAACAGCCATGTTAACTTCTAGTGAAGTTTGCTTATGTGCATCTCCAGAGTCAGGAGAAATCAAGGCGATCGYATGTTCACATCATAAATCGCAAGCATCGGAAGACCTGCACGTTCCCTGTTTCACGGGGTATTTGTACGTGATGTGATCTGCCGGTGGGGACCGCGTCTGCGCATTGCAGTCGGAATTGCGGTACTTGGTTTTTCACGGGATTTAAATATGCTCTGCGTAGTGAGAATACTGAGTGTGGTTTGTATTTAAAAGAAAAAAAGAAGTTCCTCCCTTATTTCTAGTGGTCTTGAGCTCTCAATTGATTAATCCCATCTGAGTATTAATACAGTTAAGATGTAGTCACCCAATTTAGGTAACCCTCATGTCTTCACTTGGCTGGGGAACCCAAGAGGGATTCCTCTGCCTGTCTAGAGGAAAGCCTCACTCTCTGCACTGAGTATACAAAAGCTTTGGGAGGTGGGCGGTCTAATTTAGGCAAAAAGGACAAATGCTCACACTTTGACGATGTCTTATCTGTTTTTAGCTTAGGTWTGTGAATGTGATGAAAATTGAGTGCTAATAAGAAAAGATCCTCCGTGGTGTCCTGTCTACCATGCCAATGGCTGAAACAAAGAGAGCAGCTGGAAACTGGGACCGTAGGGCACATCAGCGTCTCCTCGCTCAGATTTTGTCTTTCCTCTAGCGTTCCTTGGGTATAGTCCCAGCTGGTGATTGATAAGTATTATTTGAAATATTCAGCTCCTAGCAGGATGAARTATTTCCAATATCAGACACGAGTTTGAGGAGCGGTTGAACTTYTCTCCTGTTGAAAAGAGGTAATAGTAAATAGGCCTATGATCGCTTGAGGCGGCGTCTTCTGGCCTCATCTGCTCTTGAAACACCGGCCAGCTTTCCATCCTCGGCTGCTCAGGCAGTAAGGCACCTTCCTCTCCTTCACTTTGCACCGAGGTGCCCTTTGTGGCGAATTGGTTTAACTTCCATCTGTATAAACCTTAACTGCCCAAATTTCATATATAAAAAATGCAGAGGCATAAAATATCTTATTAATATTCATTTTATTGTAATATTAAAATCTTTCCCTTTGAGTCCTTCTCATTAGGCTGACAGCCGGCACTAGGAGTGGCTGGCTGGTACCGTACTGCAGGAATTCCCTGGCTGGTAATGCTTTATACGAGTATTGCTAAATGCATATTGGTAATTTGATTTTATTTTTCCCCCCCCCTGGTTAGTTTCTTCTAAATCAGTAATCTGAGTATCCACCTTTTCATCAGTTTTACCTCCTCTGAGGTGGACGGCTTCCAGTCCCAGAAGATGGGGCTTGCAACGAGATGGGAACGCTTTACTTAACTCCTTYCTATGAACTTTCGATGAACGAACCTGAACGCCACATCTGTACTTGGATTATTTGGTGAAGKCTGTAGGTCTTGTTCTGACGCTTCTGCTGCACGTTACACGGTGCAAATCTTTTCAGAATTGTAAATGGGAGCTAGCAAGTGAAAAAGAATGTAGAGTAASTAAAGTATAGCACCTTTTTGGAAACCAGCCTGTGGAAGAGAGAATTAGACAGCAGTTTCTAAAATATTTACATTTCCAGATTCACTCACCCGTGCTCGCTCTCTTTCCTATTTTCTGAAGCAAGCAGAAGGAAATCACTTGTTTTCATTACCTTAGTTTCTCGCCCTTCAGCTATTATGTGAATTGAAAATGGGGAAAAAAAAGGTCTCGTCTTGATGTTAAGTAACCTTGCAGACTTTAATTTGAAACAAACAAAGCATTTAAAGCAGTTCTTCTCTGGGGGATTGTACTGAGTGCTACTAAATTGCTGAATATTTAATAGCTAAAYATGTTCCAGACCCGGAGGTCTGTCCCCCAAATGATAAACTTTTTTATTAAGTGAACTTTAATTGCTTAATAATTGGGTCTTCTCTAAGGAAAGATGGGGATCCTGATAGGCTGCCAACCAGACTACGTGGTAAATGGGAGTTGGGTACCGCTTTCAATTAAGTTTCGGAAGTAGGTTTGCGTATAATGYGGGGAGGTGCATCGGCGACCCTTTGGCTGCGGAGCGAAGCATCGCCGAGGATCTGCAGTGTTCAATTCCGGAGTCTGCCTCTGGAAGTGACTTCCTCGGAATGTATTTGCTGGTCCGTTCCCTTGAGCCAGCTCCCGACAACCTAAACATCTGTGTAGCTTCAAAACCTGTATTGAAAATAAATCAGCGTAAGCCAGGAGGAGCTGTTGAAGACCCAGTGATAGTTTTAAGATCTCATATATTACGGTCCTGCAGAGAGRTGAATGAATTTTGAACATAACTGTGGAAAAAGGTGGCTAGTGTCTTTTCACTGGGACACAGCAAAAGGGGTTTTTTTGCAACATCCTCATCTATTATGCATAGGTTTTATTACGKTTTTTTTAAGCTTTAAAAGAAAAAGAGTTGGGATGCCTGCGGAAAGGGGGACGGTGCGGAGACAGAGCAAAGCGTGAGCTGGCTGTGCGCAGGGGCACGGCAGGTACGGTGCTGCCGTGGAGGAAAAAAAAAGTCCCTCTATGGCAATCGTTTTAGTCCTAATTTTTACAGTAAATTGTTAGATYTAGTTGTTTCTCCTCCTGGAAAAGTCTGCAGTTTTCAACAGCTTTCCATCACTGTTTGCACTGCGTTTATCTTCAAATTTTATTTATTTATTTTTTTTTTTTTTTTTAATTGAAGTGTTGAATGCTTCTATTTTTCTAGTTTGCACCAGCTTTGCTGGGGGTGAAAAAGCTGTTACTTGTGCGTCTGTGCCAAGAGCTCGGCTGGAAAGGAGCATCCTGGCTGTAACGGGAACGTGTGCGAGGGCGCAGCGGGTAGATGGGGTTGGGACCGACTGCCTTTTCTTCGCTCACTTTGTCCATAGGGATAACTTGTACACATGGCAATTAGGGAATACTGCTGCCCACACAACAGTAGCTTCATGTAGGCTCTTTTTTCACGTGTGCAAATGCCATTAGGAAGCCTTCACTGAGCCAGTTTCAGTCTTGCTAGAGAATTTTCCTGCTTCGGCTCATGGTAACGCTTCACCCGGGTTGCGAGATCTCATCCTCGCGGATGCTCTGGGAGATGGGAGCAACGTGTTTGAGGAGGAGAACCGAGATAAGAGATGSGTGGCCAAAATCACGCCAGGAAAGAGGTGTTTGAACCAGGAAATCAGCTCAGGGCCCCACTCAAATGTCTTTTTTCGGTACGTGGTCATTCCTCAGTACATTGCTTTTGCTGAACGTTTGGGTGGCATTTGAATGTCTGAAAAGTTGGGGATCTTTATTCTTTGGTTCCTCAGCTGCTCAATAGCCTCTGCTGACAGCTCCTTTTTGAAAGCCTTCACTGTACACTGGCTGATATAATCTAAAAGATGCTTGTTTCCTATATACTTTTTAGTTGCTTTTAGTGTGGTCTTTTAAGTTTTTCACTCTGTCAAACACTTGGGGCATGTTTGCACGCACTTCTGAGTGATCATATTTACTGGTATGGCTTCAAATAGTCCCTGCGGGCAGCGAGTCTGCCCTGGTGGGGTTGTTCCTAGGGACTGGCCAGGACTCGAGCCAGAGCAGGTCCCCAAAATATGTCCGCACCACCTCTAGCACATCCCTGATCCAAGCTGCTGCTTCAGCCTGTCAAAGAAAGATCGAGATTTGTCCTTCTCATAGTTGGCTGGAAAGAGGGCTGGTTATTATTATTATCTTTTTTTTCCTTTTTTCTTTTCTTTCTTTGCAAGTTTGTCTGTGCTATTTGTGAAGCAACCAGGGAATAAAGTCCGTGATCTTGGCATCATCTGCTGCTTGCACTTTGAATCTTGCAGACCGCGTCCTCTTCTTGCGGGGTTTTTCTTCTGTAGCACCTGAAGGACGCGGTCCTCGTGTTTTTGCACCGAGTGAGGCTGGGGCATMGGGGGGGTTGTGCGATTCAAGCCCCCAGCTCTGCTCTCCCGCCCTTGCGAGTCAAAAATGTTTCATGGAAAAACAGACACAGGCCATTCCTCATTTAAAGCGATCGATTATGCGACCCAAGTAATTTATTTAGCTGAGGCTTTTTGGAGTATTTTTCCTTTTATTTGGGCAGAAGGGCATAGGGAAGGAGAAATACAGCAAGATGCAACTGTAACGTTTTCCGAACCGTAGATGGGCTTAGTTGTGCTTTCCTTTGAATGCCAGCCTGCTCTGAACAGTTTGTATTGCACGACAGTGTGTCTGTACTTTGCTGAAGTTGTTCCTGAGTGGGTTTGTAAGGAGCAGGTGCAATTCGTTGCTCTTTATGTTGATAACACATCTTTTCTTTGCYGTTAATGAATGTAATTTGCAAAGGAAGGTGTTAGTCACCCCGCCATTATAGCAATCTCTGAGTAGTTTTCAGAATATCACATAAATTTTTTGTTTATTTTTTTTTAGTCTGGATTGTTAACAAAATCCAAATCAGCATGGAAACAGCGTGCAACTTCTATTTTCAGCAGCTATGTAATTGCCTTTTTTTTATTTTTTTTTTTTTGCGCTTCTGTTTGCAGGACCACTGAGGTTTCTTTCCCAGACAGAATCTGTCACGGCTTTTGCAGGAGACACCATTCTGCTGAAGTGTGAAGTTGTGGGGGAGCCCATGCCCGTGGTGCACTGGCAGCGAAACCAGGAGGACTTGTTCCCGAGCCCGGCCGACACGCGGGTGGCCGTCCTGCCCTCCGGAGCTTTACAGATCAGCAGGGTTCAGCATGGGGACGGCGGGATCTACAGGTGCCTGGCAAAAAACCCAGCCAGTTCCAGGACTGGGAACGATGCAGAAGTCAGAGTTTTGGCAGGTGAGAACTGGACCCTTCTACACCGCCTTTCTCTCTTGTCTGGTCGTGTCCTTTGGCTCTCCGAAAGAGCAGTCACTCCTCCTGGGGCAGCTAGGCTGATTTATCCCACTTTCTTTCCAGTTACTTCTACAAGCTTCCAAGTTCTTCTTCACATGGAAGAGCCTGGAGACCTTTAGAAGCAGTTGGATGCAAAGGTGAGGAGTTGACACCTTAGGAAAGTATACATGCTRCCTAACTTCAAGTACCAAATTTAGATTTGTATGAAGCTGGTCTCTTTTACATGGTCGATGGAGAGAGATAAGTACTTCCCACCTCACAGTGTTGGTGAGAGCACTGAAATTATTTTCCCAGAGCACTCTCTGGAAGAGCTCCTCTCGCTCCGTTGACTGGAAAGGCAATCTGTTGGGACTAGCTGCTGAATTTACCTACTCGAAGTTAGGTTGCTTGGATACTTAAGTGCCTGATGTGATCTGCCAACTCGCCCAGACCGCAGTTTGGGATCTGACACGGTTTGACTGTGACAGGCAATGTTCCTAAATTCACGGCCAAGCGAGCCTCTTGCTCTCCCTCTTAATAAACTCATCAGCTAAATAGATGGTTACTACTGCCTTTAGGATCAAGATGTGAGCACCAAAAGAGTGGTTTGAAAAAGGGATTACTGCAAAATCTCCTTCCCTTCTAGTTCTACACGCTAGCACGTAACCACTAATTAAATGGGACGAGGATGATGTATTTTGAGAATTTTTTTTATGTATGCATTTTCTAGACAAACGTTGTTGGTTTGCAGGTTTTCTCACGAAGTAAGAGGTAACTGTGCAGACTTCTGGGATGGTCCAAATGGTATAGAAATCAGGAAGACCTGATCCTGATTCCCTAGGATCAGGCCTCGGGAAGTGTCCGTATACTAACAACTTGGGAAACTTGATGAGTTCATCCTCACTTCTAGGAGTGGTTTATAATAGCTCTGGGATTTATTGCAGTGGAATTTGGGGGTTTATAGTTTCTTCTGTGTTTGCGATTTGACACCAAAAGAAACAAACCAACCACCCCACCCCACCCCCCCCCCCAAAAATCTAGGATTACAAACCAAAGCCCAGGTCCTCACTTTCTGCTACAGTAGTAGGTATTGAACCTTTTCGGAGCTGCAAAGCAAAATAACAGCCAAAACAGCTGGCAACAAGGGAAGACCACATCACCTGGAGTTACCTGGAGTGACTACATCAGTGGACATGGGAAGGGCTACCAATGTCGTCTATCTGGACCTCTGTAAGGCCGTTGCCACGGTCCCACATAACATCCTTCTCTCTAAACTGGAGAGGTACGGGTTTGATGGGTGGACTGTCTGGTGGGTGAGGAATTGGTTGGATGGTCGCATCCAGAGGGTAGTGGTCAACGGCTCAATGTCCAGATGGAGATCGGTGACGAGTGGTGTCCCGCAGGGGTCCATACTGTTTAATATCTTCATCAATGACATAGACAGTGGGATCAAGTGCACCCTCAGCAAGCTTGCAGATGACACCAAGCTGAGTGGTGCGGTCGACACACCTGAGGGACAGGATGCTATCCAGAGGGACCTGGACAAGCTTGAGAAGTGGGCTCATGTGAACGTCATGAGGTTCAATGAGGCCAAGTGCAAGGTCCTGCACCTGGGTCAGGGCAACCTCTGGTACCAATACAGGCTGGGGGATGGAGGGATTGAGAGCAGCCCTGGTGAGAAGGACTTTGGGGTACTGGTGGATGAAAAGCTGGACATGAGCCGACAATGTGCGCTCACAGCCCAGAAGGCCAACCGTACCTGGACTGCATCAAAAGCAGCGTGGCCAGCAGGTCGAGGGAGGGGATTCTGCCCCTCTGCTCTGCTCTGGTGAGACCCCCCCTGCAGTGCTGCGTCCAGCTCTGGGGTCCTCAGCACAAGACAGACATGGACCTGTTGGAGCAGGTCCAGAGGAGGCCATGAAAATGATTAGGGGGGTGGAACACCTCTGCTGTGAAGAAAGGCTGAGAGAGTTGGGGTTGTTCAGCCTGGAGAAGGCTTTGGGGAGACCTTATTGCGGCCTTTCAGTACTTCAAGGGGGCTTAGAAGAAAGTTGGGGACAGACTTTTTAGCAGGGCCTGTTGCAACAAGACAAGGGGGAATGGTTTTAAACTAAAAGAGGTGAGATTCAGACTAGATATAAGGAGGAAATGATTTACGATGAGGGTGGTGAACCACTGGCASAGGTTGCCCAGAGAGGTGGTAGATGCCCCATCCCTGGAACCATTCAAGGTCAGGTTGGACGGGGCTCTGAGCAACCCGATCTAGTTGAAGATGTCCCTGCCCACGGCAGGGGGGTTGGACTAGATGGCCTTCAAAGGTCCCTTCCCACCCAAACCATTCTATGATTCTACCTGCAGGTTTTTCCCTATCTTTTTGGGGACCAGAGTTTGTGCCTGATCTCCCTAGCGTGGACCTGTTCCACACTTGTTGGTTTACAAGGTGGCTATTCTCAGGGCTTCCAACCTCACCGTGAGCTTTAGAGCCCTGTGCTGTTGCTTATGCATCGGGCAGCACTGAGGCATTCCTGCCTCCGCGGTTATTAATGGCAATTTGAGATCATGGGGGGGGGGAAATAAATTCAGATGTCTTGATTAAAATTAAGAAAATAATWAAAACTTGTATTTTAGACAGACCTGGAGGACTTGTCTTGGTGTCTGCAGCTCTTCAGAGTGTTGTTCATTTGCCATGCATCTACATTTCGGATTGTTTGTGGATGGATTGATGTTTCTTCCGTTTCCCAGTTTCGGTCGTTAACATCCTGGCTAAATGGCCTCTCTCAGGCTGTCTATAGGAGAGAGGGGAATTAATTTATCTCCTCCCAGCATGTTAAAATTTTGTACTGGGGAAACACTGGAGCAAATAACRAGGAAAATAAATAACAAGGAACTAGTGGAGTCCCTCAGACTTTGGCTTAGGGCAAGCAGCATAAGGTCTCATTTCAGAATAATGTGAGCAGACAGCAGCTCTTATAAGAAATGARCAGTGCTCCTGAAACAAAACTTCAGATCTTATTGAGCCTCTTGGGAATTTTGTTCTCACGTACATGCTTTGATGGTTCAGAGCTATCTCCTACTTTGCTGCTAATTCTGCCTCTCCTGTTTTTGCTTGTTGGTAGAAATCTGTCTTCCGTTGCAGCTCTCCTCTTCCATAATTAGTGAAGGCAGAATACTCTTGTGGGCCTTTTTCCCCTGGTTAGTGGGGAGGAGGAAAAAAAAGAAAAGYCTTAAATCTTATTCAAAGGAGTAGGGAACAAACCAAAACAAAAAAAAAGGTGTAGGTAGTATATCATAATTCTGTATTTTTAAAATGCAGCTTCTTCCACAGATAGTGGTTGTGATTTCTTTGAAGCCAYGGTGTATCTGTCAGGATTTGCGGCGAAATGCACCACAATCCTGGCAAATAATTTTTAATCTTCTCTACAGCTTCCAGACAGAATGCAAGAAAAAAAGAACAAGGGATAAACATATTCAGTCATTGAGTTTCTTTAGTCAAAGTGCATGTGGCTTAAATATTTGATTCGACATTATGGTGGGTTTTGGAGATATCTGTATCTCCTCTTGATAGAAAAATTCATCATCCAACATGAATACAAAGGTTAGAAAAACAAAGTATTTGGATGAAGGAATTACTGATTTCCTGGACAAAAAAGTAAAATTCACCTTACCAGACCCAAGCCTGTAGTATAACTCACCATGTAAATGAAGGAAAAGTTGAGCCTTCAACCCCCAGTACCAAAGAGAAGTGGTTTGTAGGGGGACAAATGTGTCTGGCAGGAAGKTTTTACTTTGATAACTAAAAGGCGCTTTACAAGTGACCATTTGCACGTGTGTTTCCTATATGCAGTTTGGTTCTGCCTGGGGAAGCTTTGGAAGGGGTTGATTCTCCCCCCAGCACATCAATAAACTCATTTTACAAACAGCTCCAGCCTCTTTAAATCCTCCATCAGAAACCAYGTGCCTGGAGAAGTAGCCAGGCCATATGAGAACGGATTTTTGAAGAACTTATATAAAAAAAGCCTAACAAACCTGAGCAAAAACTCTTGAGGAGTTTTTTAATGTGTCGGGTTTAATCTATTGCTCTTAATTTTAAGAGTAGCCATTGCAGCTTTTTGCAGAAAGCTCATTTCCAATGCACATTTTTTCACCTTTCTAATTGAAGTGCTRCTCTTTTCTCTGGGGTCCAGAAACTTAATCCCAGGTGGAAAGTTTCAGCAAATACTGGAAACATGAAGAAATACCTATTCAGATAACTACATGCACTCACCTAATTAATTTAGAGGGAATAATGCTACTGTAAAAAAAAAAAAAAAAAGGCAAAAGATCTTATACAAACCAGTACTAAGGAATTAATTCTTAGCCGAATTCATTGCTTCTGTAAATTAATGAGTAAGTTTCTTTGGGAGGTCTGTACACTTGAGAAATGCAGATGACATTTTAAAAGAGAGAGYTGAGTAGTTCGGTGCCTGAAAGCTATTAATTCTCTCTTTATAAATAATAATCCCGCRTTTATCATTAGCCATTCAAATCATCCGCCGCTGTAGTATCGTCTATTATAGAGGCTCCTTCCCTCTCTCTGAGCTTGTCTGCTGAGCTGCAGTGCCAGATAACGGTAACAATATCATGTAATTCCTTCCTAATATTTAATGCGAATAGAGTTTGCTTGTGATTCAGCTCCTTCCTCAGGGTTGCATTTCTGAGGAGGGGAGGATAACAGCAGCAAAAAGGGCCGAATTGAAAYGGATCCCGCGAGAAGGAATTAGGAAGGAGAGGTTGATGGTCGTGGTTAAGTAACTGCACGCAACAGAAGTTGCCTCGTGAGCTCGGGCTTGCTTTGRTGCTTAAGTGAGTCCACCTTTCGGAAGAAGAGCAATTGCAATGTTAGGCTTAATTAAATACAGYGTAACATCGTGGTACTGGCAGAGTTATGCCGTTACCACTGTCTTMGCTTGATTTCCAAGAGTCCTGTAGATGCGGGAAGCGTCTTGTCTGAGGATATCCGATTTGGGAAATGAAAGGGGTGGAATATGCTGAATTATGTTGTTTGGTATGAGTTTGTTGTTTAATATGAGTTTTATAGTTAAGTTGTTTAATATGAGTTTTATAATTAACTTTTTATAGTTAAGCTTTAAAATTAGTTGTTTAATATGAGTTTTATAGTTAAACCTTTAGGAAGGTCTGGCTGAGCTCAAGCACGCCATCTCTTCGAGGCTCAGCCGTCGGTTCTTCGTGCAACGCATCGAGCTTGTGTCAGGTGCAAAGATAAGTGAAATATTTCTTCTCGTCTTTCATACCCTGGGAGGATCCTCGTGTTGATGCACATTCCCTAACAGGCCAGTAATTGTCCAAGTCAGGTCTTTACCTTCTTTTTAACCTCAACAGCTAGCGCTTAACAGTGTTTACTCTTAGATGAAAACAGATTTCCAACGGATGTGGCCCACTTAAAATAAATACTGAACTTGTGAATTTATTTCTTTTTTTTTTTTTTTTTTTTTTTTTTAAATCTAACCAGTTTCATGTTTATGCTCTCCAGTGCCTGTTTCCTGCAGGGGTGCCTTGCCCTAATTCTGATTAGTACATAAAAAACAAACAAACAAACAAAACCAACAAAAAAAAAAAATCCCCAAACAAAAACCCGAGCAAAAAAAAAAAGGCATTTATAGATGCAGAAATTGCAGGGGCGATGCACCAGACCAGAGTCAGGTCCCCTTCACAGATGGAGCCAGATCATGGTACAAGCTGAACTCGTTTGCGCCGCGCATATTTTGATGCTCGTTTACCAGCAAGGCGACGCACGCAAGTGTGCGAAGCCTCTGGTTTAGAGCTAAGGGTGCTTTGGGAGGGATTTCTGGTACCAGAAATCTGAATGCGAGCTTCCAGCTTGAGGCAGTAGCTGAAGGAGTGAACGCTGATAAATTAATAATAGTTCAGAACAGAACTCTAGTGTTTACTGTACATAGCCTGCCTTTTGGTAAGGAAATTTTGTACTTTATCCARGAGGTCTTTATAGACTTGCTGTTAGTGTGCTCTGTAGGCACTTGGGGGGAAAAGGCTCTTTAATCGGCAGGTTTTTTTTTATGAACTACGTGAAAAAATAATGACTGGAAATGTGAAGCTRTATTCTTGCAAGTAGGAAAAAATTACACACTTAAAACCAGTAATAGCCATTGGAACTGTTTATTTTCCTACTGAATTTTCCATCAATTGCATTTAAATCAAGGTTGGATTTTCAGTCGCTGCTCCTCCTGCCTTTCAAACCGAGCAACAAATGGATCAAAAGCCTTGTCCTGAGCAGCGTGCCTGGCATAGGCATCACTTGTGCTGCTAAATTGGTGTAATTTCTATTAAAAGTTTCATTTTTTTACTTCATTAGGAGAGAACCATTTGGATGGGGTATACCCTGTCACAGAACGTGCTGTGTTTACTTAGCAATAGTGTGAGTACTCTGATTTATTTTTAATTATTAGTAGCATTTGGATTTCTTTTTTTTTTTTTAAATTATTATTAGCATTTGGATGCGTTGGGGGGAAACATATTTTCTTGTTTGGTAAATATATCCTCCTAAGGTGTCATCTGTTAAAGTCAAGTTGGAGAACAAGGTAGCAGTGTGAGACTACGTGTATTCTTAGAAGGTAAATTCCTAGTTATAAAAGATCCCTGTCATAACTGCCAGTATCTGGGTTATCCCTACTTCCAGCTGCCCAAATGAATAGCTTTGCTGAGGTCACTTTATAAGCTAGCTATATTTTGACCTTTAACAAAAAAAAAAAAAAAAAGAGGTTAAATTTAAAATGCTTATTAATAATCCTGGGGAATGAGCTATCTTGCCTCTCTCCCCTGGGTAAATCTGATTAGTCCTTAAGTAATCTCTTGCGTAATACATATAAATACCAGTTTCCGTGTTAGAGCGGCTTGCCCAGTTGGAAATAAAAACGAGCGGGCAGGCAGAGATGTATGTCCCGTCYGTGTCCGCTGAGCACGGAGCTCATCTCGAGACCCATGCAATCGCAAGAGCAATAACTCATATCTGCTAAAGAGCTGTTTGCTCAGCGGCTCCCTGGCTGGTTGCCAGCTTGGTGGTTTTTATTTAGGGAATATGCATTGATGTTTCGGTGATTGCTCTAAATGGATTGGTTTCAGTACTTACATTTGAAGCACAGATTGAGTTCAGACCGAGGGCCTTAAGAATATTATGTAATTTAATTCTGAATGTATTTGAAAGCATAAGTTGTTATTAGAAGGTTCCTGGTATACGATTAACCTTATGAAATTGAGCTAGCTTGAGGATGCCGATACTGTCAACTAGCGGACCATAGGCTGGCTTGCAAATTTGGGGATACAGAGAAGAACAAGGGAGTTCGCTTTAAATTTATCACTGTTTCTGCTCTCAAAATGCAGTCCACAAAGAATCCCAAACAAAAGGGAATTCCGTAGTGTTGGAACAGCCTTTGCATTCCTGCTTTGAAGTYTGTTTTATACTGAATAGTGGCACTAGAGCTTTAATATGGAATATTGTTTCGTCCTAAGAATAATTGTAATTAATTAAAACTAATAATAACATACTAATAAACTATTAGTGACTATTAATGGCTATGACTACTATAGATCCTAAACATCAGAGATGAGGGACGCAACTGAAGGTTGYATCCAGGCTTGGCATTTTATGAATTTATAGTTTTTGGTTTGTTTTTTTGGGAGCTTTTTTGTTTGTTTTATTTTATTTAATTGCATGAAACGCATTGCTTTCTTCTCTGCCACTAATCCACTTTGCTAGCAAAGCACTCACAGCTGCCTCATCATCGCTACATTTCATAAAGTTGTCTCTTAAACCAGCAGAGAATTCCCATGCGCAGGAGTCAAGTTATAGCAGGCAGAGAGAGTTTAAGTGGAATGAATCAAATGGCTGTTGGGGAATTGCAAGTATATTTTATATACGCACAATACAACGTTACTATAACGCACTGAAAGGAAAGGCAGTCTTAATTGACACCACCATCAGTTTGGTTACAAAGAAATTAGAAAAATCTAAAAATCAGAGCAAGTAATCTGATAATAGTAATTCTGAACTAAAMCCCAGAATTTGTGGAGAGTCAAAGGAATCAAAGACATGGAAGATATCAAGAAGTAGTGAAGTTCAGGGTACAAATGTTTTCCARATATAACTGAAATAATATTACTATGAATGGGTGAAAGTGGGTAGAAGTTGTTTCAATATTTACAAGGCAGAAAATTAAAAAAACCCCTAATTTTTGAAAAAATATGTGCTTGTACGTATGGCATTATTTAAAGATATTTTTATATTAAAAAAAAAATTAGCACTATCTTGACATGAGTGGCTTAAAAAGCTTGTCCAAAACCAGGTGTTTTCAGGTCATTCTAGCCAAATAAAAATGTAGCTCCTGGAGGAGCTGAGAAATTCTCAGGACCGTGAATTTTGAATATTGAAGATTCCAGTAGTCTGGAACAAAGCAACCCTTGAGTACCTGGCGGTCTGTCAGCCTGGCAGCTTTGAGACACAAAATAATAGGATGGTCCATGCAATTAAACCCAGTCAATACCAGTGTATGAAAACGGATGATGTCAGTGTAAATTTTAGTGATGATTTGTATCGTTAYAGTAGATTTCTGGGAGAATTTCTTGCCTAAGACATTAGAGAAATTGAAAATCAATATAGCATCTATGTGCTAGATCAGGTTCATAGCCATCAAGCCTCCAAATAGAAGTGGTTACTAAGCAGATATTTTTTTTTTTTAGTGGGAGTCCTCACTAAGAGCCAGGGATATATTCTCGATCTTATACTCTCTAATATACCATATAACAATAAAACTGCAATTGAAGGCATATGCACGCATCACAGAGGTGGTAAATATTGAAGAATGTGGATCACTAGACAGAACTTTGTAAATGGGGCAGAATTAAAAAGAAAAAGGAATATTTTAATGTGAATCGGTCCTATTGGCCATATCATAGGAGAGCCTAGGGGCTGGAGCCAACACTCTCCTATGACAAAAATCGTGGAGGTTCATTTTGGGTAAGTCGGCAGAACACGGGTGAAATGGTGCTGCGAGGGAGGCTGGTGGGATCCCGGTAAGGATAACGCCGGTGGCGGCGCGGTCGCGGGACTGGAGACATGCGAATTCCGCGCTGAGGTCGGTGTGACGTAGCGCGTCTGACTGGCGACCGGGTTTCCAGAAACGTTGCAGGAGGTTTGGAGGAGGCTTAGAGAACGGCCATAGAAATTGTCCCATTTACCATTTAAAAGCTGCGAATCAGTTGGGGGCTGCTACTTGTTTCTAAAAGTTGATGAAACTCGTCTTCGATTTTTTTTTTTTTTTAAATATTTTTATTTTTTGAACTCAAAACAGACTAGGACTGGGAGTAACTCCTCTCCAGTTATATTCCTAGGGCTGCATCGAAAAATCTCRTATTAGGTTGTTCTCTGGATTCAGTTACTACCTGGATCAAACCACTGCTCTTCAATTGCTTGTGTCTTTGCATCTCAAGGACGACGTAGGTCTAAAATGGCGTCTGCCAAAGCTCTGCTGCTCAGCTGAAAGTAAGTGTAAATGTGTGTCTACTTTCTTGCTGTGTTCTCCGTTTTCAGGATAGAAGATAATGTAGTTGTGGAGCAGTTCCTCATTCTGTTTCAATTTTGCCTCTAAAACTTTAATGGCTAGAGAAAAAGCTTCCTCCTTTTGTCTTGTAAATACAAACCAGCAATGTCCCTTCTCTACCCCTGGAGTAATAAATTTTATATTATTCTTTTACCTAAGGATCTCAAAGAAAAGTCAAAGGGCTGTAAATATTTTTTGTCTTCATTATGGATGAGGAGACTGAATGTCTCACAAGAAATCATCATTAAAGCTAGAAGTAGGACCCCTGATGKATAGTCTCACGTTCCAGCAGCGCCTTGGCACGGTTTTCCTTGCACTTTAGTTAATATATTTTGAAGTTACTACAGTAAGAAGAATGTCTTAACGCCTTGATTTGGGTCCGTGCTAACGTTACAATCTCTGCGTGTCCTTATTACTTACGTGCTCCTGGTCACGTCGCATCCCAGAGCTCTGCTGAGCCGGGCTTGCGTTTTTTGGGAGGGGAGGGCAGAAGGGCTGAAGCAGGAAAATGCTAGCGAGGGGGTGGGGAGGTGGAGGCAAAAAAGCAAAATCCCGAAGTAGTAACTGCATTCTGGTTATACATTTTAATGCATTCTGTATATTGAGAGATCGGTATCATTTTAATGACAGATTTCTCTAACGCTGTTCACACATAACCCTTGCTTTCTTATTGGGATTAAGTGTTCAGCCTCTAGGCATGACGGTGAGATCAGGTTGGGGAATTTTGCTGGCCTTTCTTCACTGACAGCAGAGAGCAAAATTGGGTTTTATTTGGTATAAATCGTCCTCCCTTCTAATCAAATTTAGAAATGTGACTATGAACATGTAGAGATATTCCGTCACATCAGTGTCACATTAAAGGCATCTCAGTTCTGCGAGTTGCAGTATAAAAACTGCTGCAATAAAAAAATAAAATTGTACCGGCAAAGTACAATATTACCCAAATTTGTTCAGAAAAATTTTCATGGGTATGAAGGAAGCCTTTTGTCAATTGAACCACGCTTACAAACGCAGTGTAGCTTAGCACAGTAAGATGCCATACGACAGGGTGCAACACATTTTATGAAAGCGTTTCCTTTTTTCAATATATAACGGTAGCTAAAATACTGCAGTAACATTTTTCTCCACGAGTGCTGAAGAGCTGTCTCTGTATGGCTGAATCCRAGCGAACTCCTTGCAACTTCATCTTCCTTGGAAGACAGAAATAAATTGCATCGTCTTGAGTTCCACTTGCTTAAGCAAGTATGAGCGCTAAATACATCCCCGACTCACATCGATGTGTATTGACACAAATCYGAGGGTTTGTTGAGAGAACGATCGGTGATTGACTATAAAGTGTGCTGGTAATGTGTGACAGAAGCTATGCCTTTAACGTAAGGAGGAGAAAAAAAATAATTCAGGGCCTTTCCCTGCTGCGGAATACATATTTGTCCTTAGTTACATCACAAACTATCTCAATTACTCCATTAGCCATCTATAAAAAGGAGGTAAAACGACTCGTTCTAATAAGGCTATGTGAAGGTGTATATTTTTTTGCAAGTAGTGTGGTATTCTCAGGTACCGCAGTGTGATGGGGACTATCGAAATCACATAGGCATTCGCAAATCCTATTTGCGGTTTTGAATTCCAACTACGTGTCATTGATTTAACGAGCATGGAAAATAAGTGTATAGCTGTACCTCATTACTGCACATTGTGCGCTCAAGAAAAATGCTAAATATAGAACGAGAGGTTTTGCTTTGGGGAAAATTAAGTTCTTGCAGCTCACCGCTTTATAATTGGTTTTAAGTTATATGGGTTCATTCTTAAACGTTAATATATAAAATAAACTCAACAAGTGCCAGCGACGGGATGGGTGCTCCGCAGGCTGGGAGGTCGGCGTAGCCCTTGCTTCCAGCCTAGGTGCTGGTCCGGCGTCAGGCCCTTGCGAGCGCGGGCAGCGACGGGGGGTCTGCGGCCCGTGGGTGGGAGCACCGTGGTCCCACTCAAGAGGTTTGCACGGAAAGCTAACGCTGAAGAAGGTCGAGAAGGTGCCCTGCCGCGTCCCCGTGGATGGGGGCATCGCAGCTGTGAGCTCAGGCCACAGAGGACCTGTTGGTGCACATGAGATGAAATGGCGGCTGAAACGATGTCGGTGCCTCCAACGGAGCCAGGGCTTCGTGCAGAGAATTTCTCCTCTGCTAAAGCTAGTCCATAGTTGGTTGGTTATGTGTACAAGTACCTTGTCAGGCAGAATACACCAAATGCTCTTTAATCGAGTGGAAAAGGGCATAGTAAGAGCTTGGATATCTTTATGATCAAGACTGGGTGCCTTGCTGAAGAATGCACTTCATTCAGACGTGCTTTTGAGCTCAGGGTGGGTGCGATTCTGTGGCCTGTCTTATACAAGAAACAAGATTTAATGGCCTTTTAGTCTTAAAAATCTCCTCGCTCATTTTTCCTTTCTCTCTAACGTAAAATTCTAATTTGATGGTCTGATCTTTCTTGTTGCTCAGCTGGAAATAGCTGGTTGCACYGGTGCAACAGGGAGGAGTTTTATCAGACAAGTCTGAACCAGCTACTGAAATTGCTGCCTGTGCACTAGATGTGTACTGCTGCCTTAAGCCCCCAAAAAAGCCCGATTTCCTCACAARGTCTCTTGTGCCACTCATGCGCATTTTTGTAGAGTTTACTGAGAACGTGATTAGTGATTTTTTTTTTTTAATTATTTGTTTTATTTTTTTTTCCTCTGCCCAGCATAAATTGTGTGGAGACTGTACCACCTTCAATATAACGCTCTACTGCAGAGGTTTGCAGTCCGTGGTCCCACAGACTTTTTGGTCAATGAATTCTTTTAACGTCCAACACCATGCCCTTGTTCAAGTCGAATCTCAGCTCTGAGAGGAAATTGTGGATGTCCACCTTTAAGGAAAGGGTGCCTTTGGAGACTCCTTGGTTCCTTGTAAGGTTATCGTTAAGTAATTGTAGCTTTGGATAACCCTGCCTTTCACGTCCTGGTTACTGAGCTCTGGTTTTAGACCATCTCTGTTTGGGTTTTTTTGGGTTTTTTTGTGTTTTTTTGTTGGTTTGGTTTGGTTTGGTTTGGGTTTTGGGTTTTTTTTGTTGGGGTTTTTTTTTTTGGAAGGTGGTACAAAGCCAAAGGTTGTGRTATGCCAACTTTAATAGTCTGTGATGGCACATCAGTCCTCCTTACTTAAGTACTCATGGGGAAACGAGCATTTCATATCATGAAAGCTGTGGTTTTGCTTCTTGATGCTCGGACAAAACGTGTTAGTTATTCCATCCAGACCCCTCTGGCAGTCAAGCTGACGCTAGCCTTTACCCTACGGCCATAAGGACCGACTGCGGTTGCGACTGCCGACGCTGCCTGCCACCCGTGCCGTGACGGTGAGGGCACCGCTGCCACCTCCCGGGAGGCTCAGCCCTTGCTGGGGACTTGCCTGAATAACGCGCAAGTTCTGATCTTCATGGRTTTGAAAGGACAACTCTCTCCCTCCTATGATTTTCTGAAAAGAGTAAGATATTTTCTTTTTTTCCTTCCTGTAACAGATGTTTTCTTCAACTCTCTATGTGGCTTTAAGYTGCTAACTTTGGCTGTACCTTGCGCTCCCTATTCAACTGGAAATCAAGCAGCAAAACGTTGCTTCACAGCTGGCACGTGTGGTTTTCATCTGCTTTTGAGCTGCGTTTCCGGAGGAAAAGAGGGATGTAGAGAAGATGCCACCTTTTCAGCTAGCAGCTGTCTTTAGGGAGTTGAGAAGGGTTCAAACGCAAGCTTAGGCTTCTGTTTGCGAGTCTCGGGTGGAGCAAGAGGTGGAAGCGATGAAGAGCAGGCGGTAGCCGTGCCATGGGGGAGCAAGGGACCCCCTCCCCGCCCCAGGCAACGGGGGGTTTCTCTGCAGAGCGGGTGAGCGGCAGCCGGCCCAAGGCGCTGCCGGGGGCAAAAGGARCTGTCCTAAATGAGAAGAAGTGTTGGAGAAGGGAGCTGAGCAAGCAGCAAGATGATTATTAAGTGTACGCTTTARCGGGGATAAAAGCAGAGATATGTTACAGGTATGTGTAGTAGTGGTATTTTCTCGTGCCAAAATGATGTGAAGCTACCCATTAAATAAACTAATTTGAAATGCATCTTAGACTAAAGCACTCTTGATTATTTTAGGTTAATTAAAGGATCCCAAAATAATAACTAAAAATATTTACCTAGCTCCGAGTCCATCCTCTGTCATCTGCCATTACTGGCTAAATATTTGAGTCCCAGTTTGGTGTTGGACAGTGACTTTCCTCTTCCAGTGTTCAGCAGTTTCTTACGCTGGTACCCTCTTCATTTAACCTTGGGCTTGGTGCTTGGTCTAGTCATCTGCCTGCATACCTTAACGCTAATGGTTTTGCTTTCATTGGGATGTTCGTTCAATTATGTCCCTCGAGAACATCCAAAATTTTGCCAGGCAAATTGCAGGAGAGAGGAAAAACCCCAAATAAAATACARAGTTGTTTTTCACTTTGCTTGAGGTATGGCGTTGCTTTCGTCTATGCTAGTTGTTAACTGATCTTCAGATTGTTGACAGAGTTATAATGAAAACATTATTTTCATTGGAGGAGTTAGGACAGTAGCGATGTCTCATTAATATTGCTTCTGGTCTCCAATAACAAAAATGTATTTCACGTCACTGTAAAATATGAATGTGCTATCCTGCTTTTTTCCAAGTACAAAACAGAAATATGCGTTGAGCTCCTTCTGTGTGTTTTAGGATTTTGCAACTTTGTCTAATATCCAGCCTATACCAGCTCTGGAATTCCATTTATTCTGGRTGTACTCGAAGAGGCTTTTCAGCCAAATGTATTCTCCCAAAGCCTTCGGTTTCAATAATCGATTGTCTCCTCTTTCTAGCTTCAAAKTTAATCTTCACTGATGTCATTTTCCCTATATTTTTATGGCTGTACTTCTTACTGCTGCTCGCATCTTCCATCCTAACTAGGATTATTTTAATCAAAGATGGCCTCTTTGTGATTTGAGAACTAAGTGCTTTTGAAGGGAAGGAGACGCTCCTGTATTAAGATCTGGATACTGTTTACAGATTTTGTTTGCTTTCTGCTTTTGCACATCTGTTTTCATCTTTGGATAACTGACTTTAAAAAAAACCACAACAAGATGAAAAAAAAAAAGGGGGAAAAAAACCCCCACCAAAACCAAACCAAAAAGCTTTGCTTTTTTGCTAGTTAGCTACCATGTATTTAATTATGTGTCTTAAGGTAATATGTGTATTAGTGGCTATTGCAAGAGRTGCGATGCAATTCACAGGGCAAAGGCATCACTGCCATCAGGTAAGATGTCTTCACAGATTGAAGCTGTTGAGTTGTGCGGGATAATTTCTGCATCAGCTGCACTTACTGGTGGCTGGAAGTTGCGTGTCCGTCTGGGTACAGTAAGAAGTTGAAATATGCTGTTGTTGTAAATCCGTAACGAGTGCATGCAGCTAGTTATGGTTTCTTTCCACTTGTATGGGAGAACCAGCTAATTACTTGGAGATGATCCTGGAAGATCTTATAGTTGTTAATTTGGTGGGAATATTCATTTATATTGTGTAACTTTTACGTTTGTGTCAGGAAACAAGGAGTAATGTTTAATGGCTGTAGTCCAGCACATTTGTTTCAACATCTGTGATAAGAAAATGAAGTCATTTTTGAGAGAAAGAACAGATTCTTTAAAAAGCAAACAAACCCAACTGGTTTCCCTGGCGTATGGTTCTGTTTGCTGGTATTTCAGGCGCRAGGGGTGGGATTTGGGTCTAGGTCGTGGGTTGTCCCCCGGTCAGCGGTGATCCACCCATGGCAGTCAGAGGTGCTCATGGAGAGATTTAGCTCATCCTAAAGCTCAGCTCACTTGCCCACAGGCCTAGGACTGTCCGTGTGGACACCTTCGGTCAGGTAAAGGAGAATTTGGGGTGCTAATCTTTCTATATATTCCTTCTCGATTCAGGTTTTTCGAGTTATTTTCATCTTCATTTTCTGTATTTTCCTAACTTGAAGCTTTCCTTGTCTTCTCTCACCTGCCATATTCATGAACTTCCCTCTTGCAACTCCAAAATAGTGTCGTTAATCCAGTACCGCTCTTAACCTTATGTATATCTGTGTCTTTTCTTGCCGTGACTGTGCCTTTTCCTGTGGCTTTCCAAGGCCTGACTAATACCAGGCTGTAAACAGTCCTTTCTCACTTTCCCAAAAGCTGGTATTTTTCTGCCTTCAAATTGCTCCCTTGGGTTCAACCTGTAAGATTGCCATTTGATACACTTTTTATATGTCTGTACTATGATTTTTTTCTATTTCTCCCATCGGTAAGAATCYGCGAAAGCTGTGGTCTCTTGGGTCCGTTATTGATCCGTCGTTTTACATTCCTCATTCCCAACAAAAAGAATGTTGTTTTATTTTGCTGGCTTTTTTTTTTTATTTATTTTTTATGGATGATAACTGTCTCTTTTGCTCTCGTAGATCCAGGTTTGCACAGACAGCAGTTTTTCCTTCAGCGACCGTCGAACGTGGTGGCCATGGAAGGGAAGGACGCTGTCCTGGAGTGCTGCGTTTCTGGGTACCCCCCTCCCACCTTCACGTGGCTGCGCGGAGATGAAGCGCTCCCTGTCAGGTAGTTCGGTCCTTTGGGGGTCGCGTATCTAACGCTACGTTTCCTTGAGCCGAGGTATAGGCAAAACCACCGGGAAGTGCTTGAAATTCAGTGGGGTGGACGTGGAGGCCGTGAGGTTTTCCTGCTGAGTAATAATGAGACTAGACGTGTCTCTTAACCGGCTGCTATAACTCACCTCTGCACCGAATCCGAGGGTGGAATTTGATCATAAATGTCACCTGGCTGGTATTTAAAATGGAAGTGTAAAGCCATTAACAGCAAAAATCACAGCTGAGAATTACTTCCAGCATAATTTACTGTGTGTATTTTTCTAGATAGAGGTAGCATCTTAACACGTTGCGGACGTGTGTGATCAATGTTTCAGGTCCAAAAAGTATTCGTTACTGGCTGGCAGTAACCTCCTCATCTCAAACGTGACGGACGACGATTCTGGGACATACACGTGTGTAGTCACCTACAAAAACGAGAACAGCAGTGGCTCTGCAGAGCTGTCGGTGATGGGTGAGTACGTGAACCGTGCCCACTTTGCTTTTCCAAGAACATTTTTATTTATTCCCTTTTCCAGAATTGACTTAATTTTCAGAACTCCGGGTAACTGCGAACTGTACAAGTCCCTTCCCTGCTTTGATCAGGTATTCGCACCCACGGAAACCAAGTCCCCTAAATCTTTGAATACTTCCCGCTGTGCCTGATAGCCTTGCTGTTGCCAAACATCTTCTGGTATCAGATGCTAATTGCCACTGCCTTCTGCATACGATCCTTTCCCTTTATTTCTCCTTACTGAAGCCTTATTTTGGGCATTACGATGGATGTGCCCGTTGTGCACGACGTCAAGCACAGTGGGTTGAAAATCAGGTTTGTAGCTGCTTTTTTTTTTTGTCACAAACAGTCAATAAGGTAAGATAAGAAAAATCGATGTATTTAGCGTCTTCTCGCCAAATTAACAAAAGTCCAAGTAAATTCACGGAAGTCCTCGTTCAGGGGTGATGCTCTGAGGGTTCCCACTGTTAAACCTTATGAAAGCGCCTTCCCGACAGAACCTGCTTTCTCCCACGCTCCTTCCTCATGGCAGATATTAATGGACTCCGAAATATATTTAAATTTAATAGCTGCCTTTTTTCTTTATTTAAACCACTGAACAATAGCAGAGTACATTAGTGTTATTCAGTCAGATCTAAAGAATGACATAGTTAATACTTAGTCAAACAATAACATATTTCACTGTGCTGTTCATTTTGCATTCTGGCTTTAAAGCTTATGTGTGAAATACTTTCATTAGTGAATCGAGCCTTAATTTGGATTATAGGATTTTCAGTGCTTGTATAACAATATCCTTTTATCGAGCCATGATAAAATATAATAATTACTGGTGATGGAGTGTTCGGTTCTATTTCTTTAGGTGCATTAATGTAATGCATTGTTTTGCTGGGTAAAAATAAAAATGTGGCTTTATAATTGCGGAAGTTCATTTATTCTGGAACTCTTTTCATTGTAAGGGATCAAATACTGAAAAGGCAGGCAAGTTGTTGGGCAGTATACTTTCTTTGTCTTACTGAAATACGTTGATTTCAAATCTAGCGTGCAGCAGGTGACTAATTGTCATTTGAGAAGTAGAAATGAATTACACTGATATTTCACGCCAACAGCAGATTGCAATGTCTACTGGTAAGAGCAACTGTGGCTGGAGGATCATTGCATACACTATTGCTTAGATAGTTTCTGACGGTGTAGTTCTCATGAAAATCAGATGGGAGTTTTGCATCCAAGTCCTTTAGGTACCTTTTGAAAAATTTATTCCTGTCTGCATTCAGTCTGTAATGCGTCCAGCTTTGGCTTCGTTATGCCTTCTGCTGTAAGCGCGTCATGTAGAAATTAAAGGTACATAAATTTTCATGCACGTTGAGAGGTACGTGATGGCRATATGACACAACTGTAAGGATGAATATAAGATGATGAAAACCTCCAGGAGAAGACGACAGAATGCCGAGATAGTGCTAAGCATGAAGCTAGACYGACACAAAGGTGAAAGATGCCACGACTGCTGGCTCTTTGCAGTCTCAAGGGGAAACCAAAACTCCAGTGCCACGGGACTTGTATTCACCCCGTTGGTAGATCAAAGATTTCTTTGGTAAAGTTTYTGTTCACATATGGAATTCACAAATACACAACAAATGGAAAAAACCAAACCAAACCAAAACAAAAACCCAAAAAACCCCAAAAAAACAAAAAAACAAACAAACAAAAAAAAAACAAAACAAAAAAAACAAAAACAAAAACCAAAACCCTGGAGCTGTATCTTAGGCGCAGTATTGATGAACATTTCTTAATTTCATGARTAGGTCACTCATTTGTGACAGACTTCACCGAAAAGGAAACATCGTGTTCACGTACGTTCGTATTAATAACAGAAAAGGTTCAAAGGATTCAAAAGAATTGCATGACTAAACTGGAGAGAAGATGACGGCAATCCCCYGATATTTGTCTTTCCAGAGCAATATGCCAGGGCTACTAATTTGCTCACAATCTGTTTATTTGTTGAATCCATCCTTACCAGCAGGAAATTCTCAAATGCACTAAAGTTTCTCATGTAATTATTACATCTTATAAACAGAATAGTTAATTAATAGGTTTTTTTCTTCTTCTTTGGCTAGATACAGAAGAAGATATTTCTGCGTGTTTCCTTAGAGTTAATATGCTTGTTTATTTAACGAACTATAAATTGCCCATCGGTATTTTGTTGCAAGACTTGTATTTTTTAATATTGATGTAATCCTTTAATTGTTAGTGTATCTGTAGTGCGAGGAGGGGTAAGCGAGACATTTGCAGTATGAGTGCAAAAAAATTTAACAGTCCAATAATTATCTCCTCTGAAGCCTGAGTAGACAATATCAGATCAAAGTTAGTAATATCACGTGGTAGCAAGATGCTTTTGATCTTTTAAATAATGAGGCTATTTGCAAGAAACTGTSTGTTTCACAATGGAGTTCCTGTTAGTTCTTTTAAAGAGCTAAAAATAACCCCTTCTGTGTTGGACATAGGCCTAAAATTGCAAGAGTGGAATGAATTTGCAAGAAGAGGTAATGTATTTTGCTGAATTTTAATTTTGTATCACGGCCTTTTGGCAATATTTTCGCCACATCTCCCTGTGTAATGAAAATTAAAAGATCCGGTGCAGATTAGCTGGTTACTATATAAATCATCTGCATGCTCGGTAGCTGTAGAGAGCTTAGCGTTTGAACAAATGTTTGAAGATTAACTGTGTTAACCAGTGTCAACTACAATTATTTTCTAAATATTTTTCTAGCTTTCAGAAGTGTATTTTGGGCTTGTTCCCTTTTGGCCTCTGAGTTTTGTTTTTTGTTTTTTTTTTTTTTAATACAGCTTTTTTTTGTTTCACGTTTTGTTAGGCAAAAATCTGCGTAGCTGTTTTAGCCAAGAAAACCCCCCTACCCCAACTCCCTAAATGTTCTGGAAGTGACATAAATCCAGCAAAAAGTTTTCCGTACCCTACGCCTACTTGTGGGATCTCGCTCTGATTGCAGCCCGGTTTGGCGGTGGGATAAACGCTTGGGGTTTCAGGTCCTGGGAGAGATCTAGGAGAGATCTAATTCTGTAAACCCAATTTTCTGCAGGTGGTCGTAACTGAATTGATGTATGACAGCGTATCAGCAAATCTGTCATTTCTTTYTCTTCCCGCGTGGTATTTGGACTGTCCCTTAATTGCATCAAAGACCAAACTATAGCTCTAACCGTGTTGATGCGGCAGGGGAAGAGCATCGCTGCTTCTGAGGTTGAGAGTTTTGTCAACTATTTTTTGCATTATAATGCATATATTCAGAWTTACACTATCAATGCCTTTGAATCGGGCAGCTATTGTTAAATGGATCAAGATTGAGGTAATRTATATATATATWTWTTTTTTAATTTTCTCTTCCTAAAATGTCCCTTAAGGAGGAACAGAGAAGGGAACAGTTTTCCAGTAGCGTTGGATCACGAGTGCTGGCATGAGATAATTTTAGGTCATTGCCTAAAGTAAGAGAAAGGAGTAGCAAAAGGCAAAAAAATGGAGCTGAAAGACAGTGTTTGCAGAAAAACACTGTGGCTAACTTTTACCCGAGCATCCATATGTATAAGCTACAAACGACTGCAATTTGGAAGCATTTTTTTTCCGTGCCTTTTACTAGAGGGAGTTTTTAGTATGAAGTGTTTTTAGCACTAGTTTTGTTGGCCATGGCGGAAGAAAAGCTACATCAAAGGGAAGGCCACGTGAGACAAGTGGCTTATAAAATCACCTAGGTCTTTTTGACAAGAATGAACGATTAAAAGCACMGTGCGTCTTGGTCAAATCAGTTTTACTTTTGACTCTGCTGCATAAATTCCTGTAGCAAAGTGGTTATKCAGAGATCAAGGTCATGGAAAAGACTGAATAAAGCAGGCGTGGATCACGTTGTTGCGCGTGAATCGCTTGGGTAGAGAGTAGCGTTAAGAAGGAAGCCTGCATCACCATAACGTCGTTTGACACAGCGATGAAAGCATGAAAAATGAGAAACCTTCTAACGTTGCCGTTCTGAGCGCCGCTTAAGATCTCGCACAAACGCACCAACCTCTGAATGAAGTATTCACAAAAGCAGTTACAGTCTATTGCCAAAGTTAAAAGTCAAACCCAGTGATGTACCCTATTGGTATATACTCATTGAAAAATAATTTGCAAAACTATTATAAACCTGTAGAGAAGCAGGCAGGTCTTCAGTGGGTGGCCGTTGGAGCAGCTCTGCCGAATCCGATGAACCCAAGAAAACTGGAGTAAGCTGASGATCTCTTCCTCTGTGATCCCATACTGTGGGACAAATCAAATTTGCTCATGTCTTGCTATCRTGTTGAAGAAACCGAGCACAGAATAGACCATTGATTTATGCTCTGCTCTGAGTTTATAGTTCTTTATGGAACAGGGCATATGTATATGCGAGCTGGCAGGATAAAGCAGCGCAGTCATTGACTGCGGTAGATCTCGTGATGGTTTACTTTAGGCAAAAATGAGACAAATGAACATAAAACCCAATCTCTCCCCAAAGCAGAGACTGCCCCTCTCCCATTTGTTTTCCTGATGAGTTTCAATACTGAGAAGTTTGGTGTAAATGGAAACGTTGATGCCATTYGTTATATTTCTTACAGGTATAACTTTGAGTCTGTGGCATAGCAACGTAGGTTTTCCTTCCCCACGGTTCCYCTGTCCAGTCAAGCAGACAGAAGTGTCCAAAGTGGTGTTCTTGTGCCCTTTCCCAGAAGGCTGATGGAGCCGAGATACCTAGTTCTCGCTGAGATGAGAGAAAGTTAGTGGTACTGTCACCTGAAAATATGAAAGTCAAATATTTATATTAGACTTTGTATGGAGACTTCTCTTTCAGGGTATTGAGGTGGGACCGGCAACTCAAACTCTGTTGGAAATGCTGGGTTTACCTGCTGAAATGTAACCCGGTTTTCCAAGATGAAGGTGCTGGACTAGATGGATCGATAACTCTTTCTGTGTTCACTCCCCTTTATTTAGAGAATTTAAAAAATGTATTACCTAATCAATAGCTTTCAATGGCTTCACAGAAGCCGGTTATATTTTTCCATCCAGGAAAAATACATTTGRACGGTGTTTAAAATGAATTTTATGCAACGGAAGCTGAAACGTTTCCCTTGGAAATCAGTTACCTACCGTTGCATTGCTAACGGAGAGCGCGGTACAGTCGCACGCTTGCTAAATACAGGTAGTGACAGTAAAATGATGTTATGGGGGTACCCTGTAGCTGATCTCAAAACATTAACTACTCCATTCGAGGATTTTTTTTTTTTTTGTACTTAAGAAATTAAAAATCGCAGTACTAGCAGAGCTGTGTAACCCTGTGAGGGAAACGATGAATTCTTGGCAATAGCGGGGGTGCTGGCATAAAAGCCAAACTGCAAAGCCTCACGTAGTGCCGCGGGTGTTCTGTGGGAAAGCTGGCTGAGCCCCCCGAGGTTTTTACTGTAAGTTCCTCTGTTTCTCTTGATCTCAGGTTTGGTTTTGCCCTCTGGAGTGGTGCAATTGTGGAGAGGGAGAACATAAGGGTGGCAACAGTTTCAAAGGATGGTGGGGGAAAGGGGCTGTGCTTGCTGARACGGATGCGTGAAGAGTATTTTATTAATAGGAGACGCGAAGATGGGGTAGGAGATAGCACACGCGTAACTAAATGCCGGGCACTTCTGCAGTCGTGCTGAGTCAGTGCGAGTACTGGAATCAGCAGAGTTTAGCAGAAATTTTTGCGGTTTTCCTTTTACGTGTGAACGTGCTCGATATTCTGATTTATTATTTATTTTTAAAATACATCTTGAACTACGTGAAGCAGTTCAGCCAAGCGGTCGGAGCAGAACGACTGCCTTATCCAGCACCCCCAATGAGTCAAGAAACTCACGTCATGACTGAATGCCCTTGAGGCAGGCAAAATATTTGAGTAGGCAGGAGTGCCAACACCTCTGCTGCAAACTTAAAGCTGATGAAATTATTTATTTTTCCCTTTTCCACAGTGTTCTATTAATCTGTGGAGCTTCCTATCAGAGTGTAGCTTTGGGACCAACAGATTTGTAGATTGATTCAAGATTCGGTGTTGTTTTAATGGGTATAAGCCTACTGAACACCACAGAAAGTATGATTTCAACAGTTTCTCTTCTGTGTGTCTGTGTTTTTATATAAATAGACAGAAGATAAGTGTGTGTATATATATATTTGTGTGTGTGAGCTTCAGGGTTGACTTAATCCTTCATGGGAAGAAGCATCCACTTCTGTATAATAATATAATATAATAATTATTATATTATGAKCATCTATTATTCTATAACTATTTACCACAAAGCTTCTCCCAGCTTACTCTGATGCTGTTGATACTGGTTCGTACTGGCAGTGAGGCTGGACTGGAACGACCAGCAGTCCTATCTTTGAGAATTTCCATATAGGGTTTTTTTTTTCCACTCCAGTTCAATATCTTATTTTCCTTTTAGAGCAGTTTGAAGAATTTGTTCTGAGTGATTTTCCTTTAATGGAGCCGGTGAATAACGAGGTGAATGCCTACTTGCAGGGAAAAGGGAGCTCATCCTGGTAATGGTGTGCGATTGAAGGACAGTCAGCTAATTTTTATTGCCACGGATGGAATGGGAGTCGAGTGCCTAATCCAGACCATTCTGGAAATGCAGTTCTTGTCAATGCATCATGAGCATCAAATACTTATTCAGCACCTGACACTTGTAAAAAGCAWGTGAGTGAAACTTCCGTGTTGCCATTTTCTGATAATGGTGTTTAAATTCAATCCTATTACAAATAAACCAACAAGCTCTGTGATACTGATGCTCACTTGGCTGATYGTAGGAAAATTGCTGAGTCTAGGTGTGATATACAGGTTGATGTTTAAGGGAAAAAATACTCATACAAAAATCCCTTTGAATCCACAGGAGAATGAATGTTGGAAAGTTAACTATACCAGGTCTATATATTGTGTTCAGTTTTGGGCCCCTCACTMCAAGAAGGACATTGAGGKGCTGGAGCGTGTCCAGAGAAGGGCGACGAGGCTGGTGAAGGGTCTGGAGCACAGGTCTKATGAGGAGCGGCTGAGGGAGCTGGGGGTGTTTAGCCTGGAGAAGAGGAGGCTGAGGGGAGACCTTMTCGCTCTCTACAACTACCTGAAAGGAGGCTGKAGMGAGGYGGGKGYTGGTCTCTTCTCCCAAGTAACAAGYGRTAGGACGAGAGGAAATGGCCTCAAGTTGCGCCAGGGGAGGTKTAGATTGGAYATTRGGAAAAATTTYTTCACCKAAAGGGTAGTCAGGCATTGGAACAGGCTGCCCAGGGAAGTGGTGGAGTCACCATCCCTGGAGGYGTTCAAAAAACGTGTGGATGAGGTGCTTCGGGACATGGTTTAGTGGGCATGGGTGCTGGGTTGATGGTTGGACTYGATGATCTTAGAGGTCTTTTCCAACCTTAATGATTCTATGATTCTATACATAGTCTGATTTTTAAACTTTTAATTTTGTGGATCAGCCTGCGATGGTTGCAGAGATGCTCTGCCGAACAGCCTGTTAAAGAAGCTTTTTTTCTCTCTGACAAGGGAGTTTTTCTGCTGCCAGAAACCTCRAGCGCGTTGGTGCGTTCGGGTGCGGAGCCATCGCAGTGACGGCGGGCCGATTGCCCGTCCGGGGCCGCGGGGCGAGTGGAGCCGTSCACGGTCCTGCCAGTGCATCCCTTGGATCAAGCGTGGGACCAACGGAGATGTTCCCCATCCCGGCAGGCGATGGCACCGTTTGCTGCCCCAGCTACCTACTTCAGCCACCTCTAACTGAAGTTTTCTACTTTGGCTCTAGGCTCCGTAGGGCTTTGCATAAATTTCTTMAGATTGATTTTTGCTTCTGGGCATAGGTGCTAAATGAGATTTAGAGAAGTGCCGAAATAACTTTGGGAGCCAGTTCTGACCCTGAGCAGTGCTGAGAAGTTGCTTACCCTTTGGAGACAGAAATATTTCTGTTTTTTTCTGTTTGCTTGCTTGCTTCTTGGTTTGTTTTTTAAATATGACCTTGAGTTGAGTAACATGCAGGGGAGCCGTGAATCGCGTGTGCAAAAGATACCCTTAACGTGGACTCGGTGAAAAGTCTTTGGTGTAAAAATGTGGGTTAGCTGTCGTGGGTCGGCTTCGCCTTYGGTGAGGTTTGGGAATCTCCTTCGTAGGTCCAATGCACTTTGCAAACTTTTACCTCGAAATATCTCCTTTAAAATGGTGTTGTACAGGAGGTTTTTGAACAGTGTTGATATGTAAAGCTCAAAGGGGAGGGTGTGGGTCTTTTGCGTTAGAGGTAGTGGGAAAAGCTTAGCTTCAGTGACGGGACTGAGCCATATATGATACCAGAAGACCTATAGCTGCTGTTTCACCAACTTTTGATGTATATTGGTATTAAAAAAAAAATAATACATCTTTTCTTTATAAACTCCCTGTTTTTCAAAAGCACTCGCATTATTACTTTATAACTGTGTAATTGTTGCATAACACTCGTTACTCCATTTTGGTATTTCCATTTAAGTATGGATTAAGGCTCTCTCGTCTGAGTATTAAACAGGATAAGACAAAACACAACAAAACCCAGGGAAGAGGTATATTTTCTTTCACTGTGCAGCTCCTCAGCAATGACATCTGCTTGTAGCATCCAGCTGCTGCTGTGAACGTCTAATAATAACGCTAGGAATCTTCCATAGTATGGTATTATAATTAATATATTAGCACGGTTTAGCACCATGCTATTGCCAATAAGGAGAGCGTGGTAGATACTTTCCAAAAAAAATGGAAAACGACAAGTAAAGGCGACGCAAATGAAATGAGAGTTTCCCCGTATTGCTGGCTGGATTTGAGAAATAAAAACGACAGATGTCTACATACGTTTTTAAACAGCTTGTTTTGAAAAAAATAAAAACAATGAAAAAAACCAAAGCTTTTTTATTTTTTTAAAAAAACTGCATGTTGTAAGCAGAAAGCCTCTTCAGAGAGGAGTGGTTCCCAAYACTTAACCTGACCCGTGGCTGTTCTGCTCTGGCTTTCCAGTTTGTTTCTTTGTCTCAATGGAGAGAAGAGCCTACAGCTGGGTTACTTCTCAGAATAATCTATTCTCTCTTCTCCTATAAAYTGAGAACTGCATGAATGTATATTGTAACAAAAGAGGTGGTTTCTTTTGCCCTTGGAGTGGTTTGCTCTCTATTCCCGAGCTCTCCAGAGCACTTTCTGCAGCAAAGTGCTTGAGAGTAAGTTGCCCTGGGACTTCCATGAGACAGTCGAAATACGTAGATCTCATTGCAAAGGGCGCTCATGTCATTTAAAAATAAATTACTTCTGTGCCTGCATATTACAACTTCTCTTAGTTTACACACACGTGTGTGTAGTTTTAAGAACGGGTTGCACAGGCGGTTATCAGGCACGTGTAAAGGAAAGCAGGTCCTGCTATGAGGCAGCGGGGTGGACTGTGATTTCTCAGCGTCCCTTCCAGCCTGATTTTCATCATCCCTTTTATCATTAGCAGAGTAGTTTTGTTGATGGAGGGCAAAATATWTTWTTTTTTTYTTTCTTTCTGAAATGTCACATCTTTAAAATCAGAGTTAGGGCAGAGTTTCACAGGTAGGAGGAAAGTTGGCATCACTGCGCTTAMGTGTCTATTTATTACACGAGGTGAACGGCAGCGTTCATTAGACTTTTCTTGTTCCCTTTGCCTTTTTTATTCCCTTTGCCTTCTGGCTCTGGTTTGATCCAGCGTGACAAGAGTGATTGGCCATCGGTTTGATTAATGCCTATAAAAGGCCCTAAATGAAATGAATGGCGAACCGCACTAAGTTATARAGTAGTACCCATTAAACTACATAGTTAACATGAATTAAGGCAGCTGCCAAAATTCAATTACTAAAAAAGAAGGCAGGAGAATGTCCAAGACTGAAAAATGTCTGTTACTCGTAACGAAYGTATCTAGCGCTATTCCCATGACTTTTCCTAGCTTTTGCTGTTCTTCAGATTTCTAAAAGTGTTTTATGTTGGCTTCAGTGGTACACTTGCGGCTTGCTGGGAAAGTATTTACAGCTCTCGGTAGCGGCGGTCTGTTAAAACCACTTGGGACTTTGAGACTACTCAGATTCAGCGTGTGAAGTATGTACCTTCCAGTTGCGAGGGAGAGGCTCTCAAAAGTCTTTTGAGCAAATGGTTCCGATTAGTTTAACTAGAAAATATTGAACAGAGCATAGAACAGGCTTCCTACGAGGTGGCTGGGTTAATATGTACATTTATTAGCTTAGACAAACAGTTCGCTATGCCGGGGGAAAGAGCGAACTCAATTTAGACACTGGCTGCATCATCGTTCATAGGAACTGCATAAACAAGYTGGCACTGAATTCGCTATGACTGCTAAATAATTGCGGCTTTTGAAATAACAGGATTTCTTTTTTTCCGGCTGCCCAAGGGAGATGTTCAACACAAGCGCAAGTTCTTTTTCATAAGTATATTTAGATATATAGTTACACAGTTTAACAGAAAATTACTTTTGTTCTTCCTGTAATTCTGTATCTTACTGCAAAGTCTGACTGTAACACGGTCCTGRACTCTAGAAAAGCTGCGGAACTGGCAAAGTTCTCCGGTGGAGAATGAACGCGGCCAGGCAGTGCGTGGTGATAGCATTTATTATATACACGCGCAGCCACTTAACGTTTCTGTGAAACACCAACCTCACTGGATACTAGCCCCAGCGGCAGAGTGACGTCGAGGATACCGACCGCATCGCCCGAGCAAAGCTTGCTTTATTCATAGAATCATAGAACCATTAAGGTTGGAAAAGACCTCTAAGATCATTGAGTCCAACCGTCAACCCAACACCACCATGCCCAATAAACCATGTCTCGAAGCACCACATCCACACGTTTTTTTGAACACCTCCAGGGATGGTGACTCCACCACTTCCCTGGGCAGCCTGTTCCAATGGCTGACTACCCTTTCAGTGAAGAAATTCTTCCTAATATCCAATCTAAACCTCCCCTGGTGCAACTTGAGGCCATTTCCTCTYGTCCTATCGCTTGTTATTCGCAGCTATACAGCAGCTACAGGGATTTGAAACAACCGCTGCCCGTCAGGTGGGGAGGGCTAAAAGTAGTAAAAGCACATTCAGCCAAAGGCAGTTTTTAAAGTACGCAGCATTTCTAATATACTTTAAATAACTTTGACTTAGTTTTGAAGGACTTGTATGGCTGACTTTTTTTTTTTTTTTGCACTCCCTTTTGAACCTTGGAGGTGTATTAGATATGCACAGCATGGGGTTTGTGAGCAACATTTTGTCACAACTTATCTAATTAAAGTATAGCTGTAGGCCACTTAGACACAACCATGAGTGTTTTTAACCTCCTTTTTATACATAAGAGAAGAAATCGTGAACTTGCATTTGTTTTCATGCAGAGCATATCTTCCAAATTAACTCGGAGGTTAGTAAAAGGGAGTTGAACTGATATTTAAAAATGCTGGAGCTCATTATGTTTTGGAAGCCATTGAGTTCAGTATCTTGTCACGGATGATACCCAAGAGTTGAAGATAAATCTGGGCAGAAGCTCCTGTTCTGGGCAGTTTGAACTGAGTTCTGGATCAGAATGAACTTGCAGTAAAACTTCACTTCAGGTGTTCATAAAACTGGACTGAGAGGCAAGGCTTGAAAAAAATAAATGAGTAAATAAGCTTGCGTATTTTGGTTCTCCATGAGTTTTGCAAAATTATGAATGAAATAGCACAGAATTCTGAGATGTGTAGTGCTGAGATGCACACAGGTTTCAGGTTTGGGATAAAAGGACTCGAACCTCGTTGCTGTGATTATAGCCTATCTACATAATTTTTTTCTAGGACCTTTTCTAAATAGCCAGAGTAAGAGAAGAGGAAAAATAATACAAATACTTCATCTAAACCGTTGTCCTTATTTGCGTACAATTTTGGGGAAGAAAGAGGAGCATTGAAATGGGGGGAGCTCTCRTTGCAATTTTTAAGCTGTTTCCCTCTGATCCTGGTAGACAGCCATGCACAGAAGGGAAAAGTACAGCAAAAACAGAAAATGCAGCTTTTCTTTCTGGTTCTGACCTGCACTCCTATTCYCTGTGGGTAGGACCTGCTCTATCCATCATTGAGACCCTTGTCCAAGTGTCAAGCTRTTTTTAAAATATTTATTTTAGCTGCCTCTTTCAAAGCAGAAAATATTATTAGAAAAGATCGGCTGTTTGGCCAAGTTGGACTTTTGAAGGGAGGATAGAAGGAGGAGGGGGAGGCTTGAGGATGGAAAAAAGCAAACCCACAGAGGCGAGGAAAGACCCGCAGCAGTTTTGGGAACACAAGATCTGGTTTCGAGGTGGTGTCTGGGTTGGAGCTACGTGTCCTCTCAATATTCAGGGTATTTCTCAGGCTGCCAGCTTGTTGGSATCRTTCTGGAGCTGGAGGCCGTGGGGARGGTTAGCACAYGGGCATTTTCCCCGTGAATCCAATCTTCCTTCCAAAACAAAGTCTTCAAAATAGATCAGTCCGATAATCTGCATTTCTATTACTTTTTCCCACCGAATTTGACTTAGTAAATTGTACGTCCGCCGTCCTSTCTGCCAGAATGCAATTAGCACAGTCTTACAGCACTGTGAGCTGGGCTCTTTTTTGTTGGGCTGATTTTCATTTTGTTATGTTGAACTGTTGAACCTGCCTTTTATAAATTGCATATTGTACAAAAAATGAGTTGGACTTCTACTGCATTGAGCTGCTTGAAATGTAGGTCTCCACAAAACAGCATGTGTTTGAAGTCTGAAAATTAATCATTTATTTAATAGGTGCATAATAAAATTGTATTAATTTCAGCTAATATTTTTTGTTCCAAATGGAGAAGTCTCAGAGGCTGCAAGTTGATTAAGTTAGCACAGGCTCTGTGGCAACTGTATTTATTTTTCCCCCTGCTTTCTTTAAATATTGGGTAAGTGTGTTCATTCATGGTGCAGATGCTTTTGATACTTAAAGCAAGGRAAGTTTTAAAACTCAATTATATGAAACTGTCAAATGCTGTTGAACAGCGTATCTTTTTTAAAAGAGTGTTTTGAGTATTTTTTCCCCGATAGCTTTTTGCTCGCTTGGTTCATCCTAGTCATCTCTTTTTCCTTTCTTTTTCCTTTTTTTATTTTTATGTTCCTAGCCATGTATCATTTGCCTAAATCTTCAGTCTCTAACTCWCACTCATTTGCGGCATGGAAGATTTCTTTGGTCATCTCTATGTACCAGCACACGGACATCTATCTAGTAAATGCGCTCTGTAATGTGAAGTTATTTCTTCTGTGACCTCTTCAAAATCTTTAGTTATTTAACTCGCATTTTTCTGTTCCTCTTCCCACTGATTTGTATGGATTAGCTGAAGGAGASTTGGCTTTTACGTGCAAAAAGTTTAGTTTTTGAAGATAACAGAAAATGATTCCCTTGAAAGAAGAATGATGTCATCCTGTGTGGCAGGAGAGGATAGGGAGGTAACTGCCAGACCGAGCAGGCTCCTGCCGGACCATCTCATCTGCTCTGAAAGGACTTTCTGACCTCCAAGGATGGCAGGAGAGGCAAAGCCYTTCAGAAGAAAGCTCGGTATGTGTTGCGTGCGCATGCAGAGGATTGCAAAGCCAGCAGTTGTATACAGCTCTATCCTGACCGGTGTTGTGCCTTATAACGAGGGAAGCTACAACTCAGGAAATCRCTTTTCGGTGCCCACCTACACAAATAATTTCTTGAGGGACCTTGGACAAGCCACGGCTCCCTGCCCTTTCCCCATGTAAAAACCTGACGTCCTTTGAGAAGCGTCAGATGCTACTTCTTTTGTGAGTATGAATCACAGAATCATTAAGGTTGGAAAAGACCTCTAAGATCATCGAGTCCAACYGTCAACCCAACACCACCATGCCCACTAAACCATGTCCCGAAGCACCTCATCCACACGTTTTTTGAATGTCTCCAGTGTTGGTGACTCCACCACTTCCCTGGGCAGCCTGTTCCAATGCCTGACTACCCTTTCAGTGAAGAAATTTTTCCTAATGTCCAATCTAAACCTCCCCTGGCRCAACTTGAGGCCATTTCCTCTCGTCCTATGGCTTGTTACTTGGGAGAAGAGACCAACGCCCACCTCACTACAGCCTCCTTTCAGGTAGTTGTAGAGAGCTGTATGGATGCTGTAATAACTATTCTCCACTGCTAAAACGGTAAAAGAACTTGGTTGTTTTCTTTGGCAGAYGGTAGCTGTCTGCGGTGCAGTAAGACGTGATCTTTGAGCCCTAGGCTGGAGCTGGGGGCTGTGGTGCTGCCCTGATGGGAAGCATTCTGCAAATGCTGGACCGCTGCCGGAGGCCAAGCTCATGTGTCGCAGGAAGGTTAGGAGAAGTATTTAGGGAATAATTATAAAGATAGTGGGAACTGGGCAAGAGCAGAGTCGTGGAAACCACCGAAGGATGAAATTTCAAGAGGAGGAGCACGGCCGACAGTGCTGGAAATCATTGACAAGATCTGTGGGCTAGAAATAGCTTCCACATTCAGTAAACACTAAAGATTTTAATGATTTCCCCACTCTCTTTCCTCCTCTGCTGTACAAGTGGCTTGTTTATCACAAACCGTTTTTCTTTTTCTCACCTTCTGCTTTCCCCTTAATAGTGTCAGTAGAAAAGGAGTGAAAAGAAAAAACGACCCTGTTGGATACAGGGTTAAAGCTAAACTGTTCCACGCCAGTTTTTGTCTTCTGGAGTAACGGTTCTTTCCGCAGRTGCTGTGCCGCGGCACCCGCCGTACGCTGCAGCGTGGTCTGGGGCTCATTCTCTTAAAAAAACACAGCACGTTTTGATAATTCACAGCTTTAAGCAGTCCCTGTCCTGGAGGCCATCAGTTAATGCTTAATGGGGACACCTTGTCCTTGCTTACGTCCTTTCCAAGTATTTCTGTGGATAAATTAGAAGCATTTCTAATGTGAGCGTTAGGTGCATGAATTGCCCGTTGAGTTCTGTTTGCCGAACGAGCTGGGAGTTTCCCTTTTGGTGCTGTAGGTGCCACTGAAAAATAAAGAAGTATTTCTCTGTGAATATCTAGTACAGATCTGTTGCATAAAATCAGTGCCAAAAGTTGGAGGAYGGTGGATATGTCTGTGCTGGGGATGTGGAGGACCTTCACATCATCTTGAAGGGAGCACGAGCTGTGATAAACGCGTCGTCTTGTAGAGGACGCGTAATATTGACAGGTAAATACCTTTGTTCCATTTAGGACCTCAGTTTGTAAAACCATGTAAAATGGCCGTGACCTCTCAGTTAATGATACAATTTTGTTTGACGTTATAATCCGTATTTATAAATGAATTTGGCCGGTGGAGCTGGAAGAGAGTAGACAGCCTTGCCTGCGGTATGTTTTCCTGCAATGTTGTCACAGACAGCTGAGATGATTACATCTATTAAATAATGGTGCTTTTATAAAAAGAAAAAAATTGGACTTTTTTTTTTCCCCTGAAAAAAAGCAAAATGAAATGGTTTGCTTAGAAATAMATATTTTAAAGCCAAGTTTTTTGCAAATGAAATTAATATATCATATTACTTAGGAAACTAAGTGTGTTTCGTATCAGACTGTCTGTATGTTATTTTTAACGCTTGAAATGCTTTCCTAGAAGAATMAGTTGATTGGCCTGCGCCTTGCTCTGGTGTTTCCAATGGAAAAGCTCTTCGTATCGACTGACAAATATGAAGAGATTTAGCATTTTCCCAGTGAGGGCTTGGATTTTGTTTTATTTCTTAAACTTACAATTGAAACCATAAAATCCATCTTCTAAAGCAAAAAATCAATGGTTTTTGACATGGGTGGTGTGGAGAATGTATGGGAGTAAGATTAGACTTAGCCATTCTCCTCATCCTTTGGCTTTAAGCTATAATAGTTAAAATTTGATGCAGGTTGCTAGTAATGGGACATCGCTRTGACCTTGCATCCAAACGCTGTGTAATTTTGTAGTGGGTGGGAGGTAGGAACTGCTCTGCCTCTGTGTCCCCAGGTCCCCTGAAGGACTTGGGGCTGACCCCGCTTTGTGGGTGCTGGTTGTCGCTCAGCCTTGGGAGAGCGGTGGGAAGCCTGCGAAGCTGCCTCGCTGTCCGTGAAAGGCTTTATTTAGCACCATATACAAATGCAAGTCGTATCTGTAAAATAAAATCATCCTGTGAGCATGTTTATGTAAAGCATATGGGACCGGTATACTAATATGTTACTACTGCTAAATGTAGACAGGGATTAGTCACTATTTTTTCTCTTTTTCTGGTGGTGGTCTTTTTTGGGRGAGTGGAATGCGGGGGTGTTTTTGTGTTTTTTGTCCCAGAGATATTTCTTTTAATAGCTTCTACTGMGAAAACCAGTTTTCTGTATTAGACTTGGCTTTTAGCAGAGCCAGTTCAGATCTCTTTTTTTTTTTTGTATCTACTGTAGCATTTATTCCAAGTTTGCTGTTTAAGGACCTTCACGTCCTGATTGATTAGTCGCTTTACAAGGTGTCACAATTTTGCTGCTCCTCAGCTATCCCTTGGGAGTTACTAGCCGTGTCCCGAAACCCCGCGGGCTCAGCGCCGCTGGAACCATGGCCGGGTTAGCACAGGGGATGTCCAGGGTCCTCTGTCTCCCGGTGAGCTTCTAGCCATTCCCAGTGGAAAYCCTAGAGAGGCATGGCTTGGCTAACTCCTGAAAACAGAAAATATTCTAAGGAAGTCATCTGAGAGAGATCAGCCCGCGTCCCTCTGGTTTTACACAACCAAAATATCCACCGAGAACAGCGGGAGCCTTGTTTGTATCAGACCTGCAAGGTTTGAATCGTTATCTTCAAAAGAGAGGGATAAAAACTCGGAGCAGCTTATACGTGTGTGTGATAAGAGCATCTTTGCGAGGGGCTCTCGGATAAAAGCTCTTTTTTTCAGAGGAAACCGCTATCTGGCGTAGTTTCTTTTCCCTTTTTCCTGCTTTTCTGTTTTCCCGTCCCCCTTCACACGGCATCCTCTTTGCATTTGCCTTTGGCCCTGGTAAGTTCTTCTTAAAAGCAGAAATGATATTTATTCAGCGTTTGTAGTTAAGTCTGCTTTGTGTCTTTGTTGTGCCACATTATCTTCAAATGCATCATTGAATCCAATGTTGAATGTCTCTTTGGCTGTATATCTTTTTTTACGTGGGGTAGCAGACTGTTAACTTTGCTTCATTTGCATTCAAAACAAAATGAAGACGAGGAGGAAGAAGGAGCAGTTCAGCCGAGGATTAGCAAGCAGGGCAGCGCTGGAGGCTCATACTTTGCTCATCCCTCCACATCAGTCCTGCAATGATATTTCACAGGACTGCTGCTCTCGGGTCCGCGGCGTCGATCGACTGGTAAATGGGTCCTAAACGTTCTGGTTAGGGAGAGRAGAGACATCCCCACCTTCTTCCCCCAGGGTTTAAGGGCGATGAAGTGTCTTCCTTGTCTTCAGTGTGCTGCTGGGGAAAGGGAGGATGTGGTTTTCTTCTCGCTGCCTTTCACTTCAAGGGGAGAAAAGGGAAATTACACCCTGCATACGGACCTCTGCTGACCACTGCGTGCTTCAGCTGGTGGGAGGACGGTGTTAAATAAACGGGATCATGTCTAGAGTGGTATTAAATAACGGGATCATGTCTAGAGTGGTATTAAATAAACGGGATCATGTCTAGAGTGGTATTAAATAAACAGGATCATGTCTAGAGTGGTATTAAATAAACGGGATCATGTCTAGAGAAGCAAGAATACAAATTGCCTAGGTGCATGGAGATTTTGAACTTCTGATTTAGATTTAATATTCCTATCCTTAGTGTGGTGGATATAGAAAACTTGGGAGGAGTGCTACAGGTTTTCCCTTCTASAACAGCATTTTGTCCTTTCACTCTTAATATACAAGTGATTGCCCTKATATCTGAACATATAAAAACAAAGCATTGTAGAATCTGGATGTCAGAAACTATACTTGAAAATTTCATAAAGAAACCCTTTATTTTTTTTAATGCTTCATCTTTGGTTCAAGAACCTCAGCCTTTTATAACAAAATTAAACCTAATTAGCAAGTCCTTAAGCTTTACAAAAAAAGATAATTACTTTTTTCAAAAATCATAATTATAAGGTCATATTAATTATTTGTGGACTTACTAGACCTGAAAAAARTACTTCTGCAATAGCAAAGACGCGGAAGAATTTTCTTAAGAGAGTTTTCTTACTTTTTTCTTAACATTGGGCCTAACAGATATGAGTGCTCTGCGGATCTTTTTCTCACGCCTTGGAAAGGGCCCTTATTTTTAGGTTTTGTGATAGAAAATTCACCATTGCTTTAGCACTAGAGGTGCACCCATGTATAACCGCATGCTTCTCGGCACACTAGTGTGTCCRTCCTGCTTTTCTTAGTTCTGAGCTATTGCTACTGTTGAGTGATTTGTTTTGTATTTGTGGCTGTTGTTGCRTATAATAAAGAGAAAAATGCAGTTAAGCCCCCAGGTTTCTAGAGAGAGAAAAAAGATAAGGCAGCTTTCTGAAGTCTTAAATTTTTTTCAACAGGGAGCTGCTGAAAATATCATTTCAATTAGCAAGTTGAGCAAAACAAATTTCATAGGTACCATGTTCATCTCCCAATATTTTGCAATAGGTTTTTTTTGGAGATGGAAAGTAACAGATGATCTTTTTGAATCATGTGCTGGGACTCCCCAGCATGTGCTGCTGTTGAAAGGAACGCATGGAAATATATGTCCTTTTATTTTATTAACAAAAAATACATTAACAGAAGCTGGATTCAAATCGGAAGGGCTGCTCTGACAGGTTCGTGCAGCTCGCTGCATTGCAGTAAGGCCAAGCAGAGACTTCACGTCACATGCCGGGCCACCAACTTGTCCTCCCGGTCAGTACAGGTTTCCCAAAGGTCCTGTGAGATATTTGCCCACATCTCCAATAATTTTGGATGTCACAGATGACGCTTGATGCCTGTGTTTAGATATGTGATACCCACCTCTATTCATCGGCAGAATTTTCCCCCAAATGGTGCTTGCTGCATTGACTCTCATTCACCTGCTGACACGGAAATGTGTGCCCTACCTGCTTGGGTCAACCCCCTGCCCAGGGTTGCAGTTTGAACACTGCAATTTGACCTGGACAATTGCAAATTAATGATAGCTTCAAGGGAAGCAGACATCTAGACCTGTATTTCCCTGCTCGACTGTTGCCCCTGATCTGGAAATAGAAGAGGGGGAGCTGCGGGTAGCAGCCGCGGCCACAGCTGGGGTACGGGTGCTGGCACACAGGCGTTGAACTCTGTGAAAAGGGATAGATAGAATCACAGAATAGTTTGGGTTGGAAGGGACCTTTAAAGGCCATCTAGTCCAACCCCCCTGCCGTGGGCAGGGACATCTTCAACCAGAGCAGGTTGCTCAGAGCCCCGTCCAGCCCGACCTTGAATGTTTCCAGGGATGGGGCATCTACCACCTCTCTGGGCAACCTGTGCCAGGGTTTCACCACCCTCATCATAAAAAATTTCTTCCTTATATCCGGTCTAAATCTACACTCTTTTGGTTTAAAACCATTCCCCCTTGTCCTGTTGCTACAGGCCCTGCTAAAAAGTCTGTCCCTATCTTTCTTCTAAGTCCCCTTGAAGTACTGAAAGGCCACAATAAGGTCTCCCCGAAGCCTTCTCTTCTCCAGGCTGAACAACCCCAGCGCTCTCAGCCTTTCTTCACAGGAGAGGTGTTCCAACCCCCTGATGGTTTTTGTGGCCCTCCTCTGGACCCACTCCAACAGGTCCATGTCTGTCCTGTGCTGAGGACCCCAGAGCTGGACACAGCACTGCAGGTGGGGTSTCACTCCCCTCCCTYGACCTGCTGGCCACGCTTCTTTTGATGCAGCCCAGGATACGGTTGGCCTTCTGGGCTGCGAGTGCACATTGTTGRCTCATGTCCAGCTTTTGGTCCACCAGTACCCCCAAGTCCTTCTCGGCAGYGCTGCTCTCAATGCCTTCATCCCCCAGCCTGTATTGGTACCAGGGATTGCCCTGACCCAGGTGCAGGACCTTGCTCTTGGCCTTGTTGAACCTCCTGAGGTTCATATGGGCCCACTTCTCAAGCTTGTCCAGGTCCCTCTGGATGGCATCCCGTCCCTCAGGCGTGTTGACCGCACCACTCAGCTTGGTGTCGTCTGCAAACTTGCTGAGGGTGCACTCGATCCCACTATGTTATTGATGAAGATTAAACAGTACTGGTCCCAGTATGGACCCCTGCAGRACACCACTTGTCACCGATCTCCATCTGGACATTGAGCCGTTGACCACTACCCTCTGGATGYGTCCATCCAACCAATTCCTCACCCACCGGACAGTCCACCCATCAAACCCGTACCTCTCCAGTTTAGACAGAAGGATGTCGTGGGGGACCGTGTCAAAGACCTTACAGAGGTCCAGATAGATGACATCGGTAGCCCTTCCCATGTCCACTGATGTAGTCAYTCCATYGTAGAAGGCCACTAGGTTGGTCAGGCAGGACTTGCCCTTGGTGAAGCCATGCTGGCTGTCTCGAATCACCTCCCTGTCCTCCGTGTGCCTTAGCATAGCTTCCAGGAGGATCTGTTCCATGATCTTGCCAGGCACAGAGGTGAGACTGACTGGCCTGTAGTTCTCTGSGTCTTCCTATATATTGATATCCAGCACACCCTGTCCCATCCAGGAGGACAGGATTAATTTTTAAGATGTCCTCACTCCATCTAAAGGAGTATCTAATATAAGCAGACTGAATGGAGCTCATGTTCAACTAGGGTTATTAGCTGGTGTTTATGGTTTATATTCGCCTAAATAAAGCTGTGTCATGCTGTTAAGCCTCCATACGAACCATGTATCCAGGCCAAATAGAAATGGATTATAGCTAAAAAAACTGCTGCTGGAAGTTGATGATCCAGGTAGATGGCAACTTAAAATATGTAATAAATCGAATGCTAACATCTAAGCTTTGAAGTAGCTCTTGGTCTCGCTCACTTTATATAGAGAAGAGGTCTAAATATTGCGGCAGTTTTCCTAGAGCAAGTACAGAAAATGCCGTTCGCTCTGGAGCAGGCACCGGGAGGATGCTCGGGGGTGGCACCTGTGTTAGGGGTGTCCTGCAGAACATGGTGGTGGTGTGTGAATCTGAGAGGTGGGGGTTCACCCTGTGCACCCATGAAAAAGCTATTGAAATCTCCTTGGAAGAAGGTAAAGGTTTTCTCATTGGTAGAACAAGGGTTTCCACTTCTCTGTGGGTTGGCTGAACTARTGATGGGGAATTAAAATTACTAAGTTCCTAGAATCCGTGTGTCTCTGAGATGGTAGTTTTTAAGTTGTCTTTCAATCTTGAATTTGGGTCACACAAAAGAAGACCAAAGTTCAATCCCTGAGARACAAATAAGGGCTGTGGTAGATATTTTTTTTTTTTTTCTTTTCTCTTGACCTGCCTAGAGTTTTGAGTTTTTAAGTTGTGTTACATCCCATGAAGTGCAAAGCATTTCTAAGGATGAAGAATGTGGTAGCTTGCTGCACATGGAAGTGTTCAGACTAATAGAGCGAGTTGCACTTTGCCTTTATTAAGATCTGATTTAGGTACAGAATTATGGTTTCAAGTACTTAAAGTGTTGATCATATGTGGCCAGTTTTATGGGAAACCTGAAATATCAGCAAAACGCATGCAGAGGTGCATGTCAACATACTAACCTGCAGCAACACACGTGCTTTTTTAGGTATGTAGTAACATTTCTATTAATTTGAGTTAAGTTACTCTGTTTTACACCTGCCAAATTTGTTTGAATGTAGCACTGTCTAAAACCTTACTGAATCAAACGTTTAAAATCAATGAAAAAGGGACAAGACCAGTCATCCTTTGTAACAGAAATGTCATAGTGACCTAAGGACAAAAAAAGTTTAGAAGAAATGCTATAATAGGCACTTCGGTCCACATCTGAACCAAATACCTTGGCTTTTCCAGCACTCGGGTTCAAAGGTCCGTCTTGACTGTCATGATTTTATGCTAGYGAAGAAACAAATATCAACATAATGTGAATTCTCGCTCGTCACATTCCCATTTGAGTCCGAGACCGATCGAGGAGAGGTATCAGGCTCTTGAGTGTTACTTTGTTGAATCTTTTTTCTCCTCTTAATTTTTAAATCTCAATACTGGCAGTTATCACTTTGTCATTCGCTTGACTAAAAAATACAGAGGAACATTGCTTCTGGATTTGAAACTAAAAATACTTTGCAGACTGGGTCAGGGGGAGATGCCAGTAGAGCTCCGGGTGAGTGAAAGGACCACCTCGATTACAAGCCCTCTTTTCCCTGGTTTGTCATTTCAGAGCATCCCAGCTGGAAATCGGGTTTCCAAATTGGCAGCTCTGGTTAGCTGCTGGCACTGTTAGTTCTTTGGGGTTTGGTTTTCGGCTTTTTACCCTTCTCAGTATTTGCCAGGGGAAAATCTGGTGAAAAACGAACTATCATCAAAAAGTGTAGAGGCAAAACGAAGTTCTGAATGAGACCTGCAAGTACTAATTTAGATATTAAGTAAGCAGTACGCACCAGGATCTGAACCRTCTCTCATTCTCCTTGCAAATCTGCATTAGAAAGGGTTTTAGAATGAAACRCTCGTTTTCCAGATATTCAGCAAGTGATGAACAGCACTGTGAATATTTCCATAGGCTCTTCTGTGCTTTAGAGGGGGATGCTGTCAATGTGCGTAACGCGTTGTTACACGCCGTAGGTCTGCGTGTTGGTTCAACTTAGTATTTTGGGGCTTCCTTTGGAGGATTTTGCCTGGGACAAATCGATATTTCTGGGTGTCTTGACTTTTATTTCTCAGCTTGGCAGTAAATCCTCTAGTTTTTTGGCGTACGGGGCTTTTTCAACTCCTCTGTTTCTTCAAGACCACCTCTATAAACGTGACGTCATCTCCCTGTCACGAAGGGAGGTAGGCAGTGTTCCTCGGTGTAAGGGTTTTCCCCGGGCTGTRTGATGGGTGGGGGTTTACTTTGAGTTGCGGTTGTAGAGTTTGTTAGAGGTAGTTGGGTAGTTAAGACCGCACTGTCAGAAATAAGCCCTTCAAGAGCACTTCGCATATCGTTATTATAAATTTGAGTGTGASTCTTTACCTTTTAAGTACGCTAACGCAGCAGGACGCATCTGAACGTCCGAACACTACAGAATTTATGGAAAAGGGAAAGAGAAAATTAGAGAGTAGCCAGCACAACTTCTTGTTAATGCAGGTTTGTGGATTCTTAACTGAAAACTTAATTTGCCCAAGATCAGTTGTAGATCTTGGCTGGTGAAAAGGCTGTGATAATTTTTAAGATGCCAAGCTCAAGCACGCAAACCAAAGGGTGTGGTATTGCGTCTTCTGAAAATAAAAGAAACCACAGTTAATATGAATAACAATTAATATAAATAATTGTTGGGGTGGGAGGCGTGGATGCCTGTCTGCTCATGTGGGGGTGCGTGCATATGTATGCATGGAGCCAGCTGGGATCCTGCCTGTTATTTATTGGGTCGCGCATCGTCTTTCCAGATCCTGCTTTCATGGGAAAGTTCCGAGCGATGACGTAATTGTGTAAGACACAGAATACTATTAAAAATATAGATTTCAAATGTTCCGAAAGGAATCTTACTGCAGCATCTGTAGTTGGTTTTATTAAAAGCAGTTTAAATTCCCCTGCCTGGAGCAGTTTGGAATTACAGAGATGGGCTGCAGAAATTTACATTTTAATTGAGGCAGAAGACAAAATAGGGCATGGCACAGCATTCACACATTACGAGAAAGAATAAATAAGATATGTATCAGCTGGGAGAAAAGAAATGACTGGTCGTTTTTCACTGCCTCCTGTGCTGTATTTTCTAGCAGTGCAATAAGCAATACTGGGCTTGTTTTGTTTGCTTCATATCAAATTGCAGCAASTAAAGCTACCCCTGTTGAGCAAGTTGTTTATTTAAAACACATTGTAAGACTCAAGTATTCTTTTGAAAAAACTCCACCAGGGACCCAGCAAAAGGTAAAGGCTTCTCTGTGATCTGTCCACCGATATGTTTGAAGGCAGGAGGCTAGGAGTAGCTTCTCATATGGTTTGCGCAGTCTGGGCAATTAATTGTAATTTTTGAGGTCTGGTTTCTCAAATGTTCATGCTGCTCTGATGCCTAATGGGAGCTGGTGCCTGGGTAAGTGCGGTTGGATTTATGTTGGACTTGTTTTGGATCCTGAGGATGTTTTTCAYAGTAGCTGGAGAAGAAACCATACTGTTTCCACTGACTTTTTTAAAACCCCACTGAAGACTCATTATGTTTAGTGTTACTGCTAGCGTGATAGTAGGGCCTAGAAATAGKACCTGAGAGTAATGCCTATTAGACTCCATATGCGATATATGTGAAAAATAACCAGATGCAATCTAAATGGTTTGTCATTCAGACTGAGCAGGTAAAAGTTAGGGGAAAAAAACCATGGGCTTGGGGTGGTGGTGCCAGAACCCAGCTCTCCTGACCCCCCCGCAGCGGCTTTCCCTTGAGCAGGAAAGTTTTCTCTTAACTTGCGCTATTATTTTGCATCGAATTGACAAAGCATTATTGCTTGGACTTTCTTTTTAAAGATATCGTAARGCATTCTTTTTATCGGTTTCAGCTGTCCGGATAGCAGGTCACATSAGATTCTTGGATTTTAACATTAAAGCATAAACTTAGTGGACCTGCTGTGKTTTTGTACAATCCATGCAACGTGTCCCCCGTTTGGCGGACCCCTTAGGGCACTCTCATAATAGTAACCTCTGCAGAGAAGCAGATAACACACTAGTCTAACAGCCAGCGTCCAGGGTTTTATTTTTTGCTATCTGGAGAAGAAGAAAGGGCGGTCAAAAGCTTCCAAAAAGCCCTCCAAGTTCTCCCCTTCTCCAAACAAAAAAGCRGTTTCTACCCATGGGTGGTCTTATGGCTTGTGACCCCGTGGAAACATCTCTGCAGGCCTCATTAGCAGGACGGCACAAGCCATGGGGCAAGTGGGTGTAAACTGCGGATGAACAACCCATCTCAGGTCCCAGCTGTTTGGCTGCAACACTCTTAATTCTTCATCGGYGAAGCTGGGACCGTAGGAGGTCCAGTCGGTTATAATTGCATTGTATCATTAAGGAAAGAGAAAATGAGGATCCAAAARTGACTCCTGTTGCTTTTGGTTGGATGACTACTTTSTCTCTCCTACAAAAACAGTTGGAGRTCCGCTCCTGTCTACCAWYGTGGGAATAAAACTTGTGAGACCGGAGAGCCTTCCAGCTCCGGTCTGTGATGTGTGCCACGCGGGAGAACGGAAAGCGTAAGCAGGGYCTGCCATTAACGCGTTCCCGAGTTTCTAAATTGCAGACGGCTTATCAGGCTGAAGCAGAGAATTCTCTGGACGCCCCGGAGGAACCGACGCAAGCGTCAGCAGTGTACGGCGTGGATCGGCTCCTCTTTCCCCGGAGGAGGAGGGRATGGTGCAAACAGGACTACGTTGTCGCTGTGGATGAAACCGCSAACGTGTTGAATATCGGTCCCCTGCCGCATGGATGCATGGCACAGCACGTGCGTTTTCTGGGCTGCTCTTGGGAAGGAAATGAACAGATGAAGGCTCGAGAAGCTGGCAAATAACTTCCACCGTGTGTGTATTCCTTATGGCTGCCCTAGAAACGACTAGATCTTACTCTTTCGGATCAGTGGGAGTGCTGTATTAAAAAAAAAAAACAAACTAAAAATTGGCAATCCCAGAGGTTTTTCTTGTAATCCACCRTGTAGATTATTCTTCCCTCTTCCAAAAAAAGCCTATGAGAAAAAAAAAAAATCATGTCCTACATATTTCTCTTGGAAGGATTATTTGTGATTAAAAAAAATAATAATTTTCCTACTTTTAAACCCCTGAGTTCTGACCTTCATTGTCTTTGATCTGAACAACTAATCCAGTGGGAATTTAATTTTGATGTGGTTTCAAAATTTGGCTTCCTGCTGATTTTTAAGTGGCTAGTGTGAAACATGACCAAATCTCTGGCAGTATGGTGCTAATTAACATCATCCGAACATGTTTTTTCCTCCAGTTAAGCCCAAAGGCAGCAGCCAAATCCAAAGGCAATTGTCCAGACCGCTTACCTAGGTCATTGCTCGGGCTGCGTTAGTCTCGGCTTTGTTTGATTACAACGGGTTGCCTCCACCTTTCAAATTAAATTACCTCCAGCATTCTGCGCGGTGATGTCTCCGTCTGCATTGTTCGTCCTCAAAACATCCTACTTTTGTCCCTTTGTTGCAATAAAGGTGCCAGGGCGTTCAGTTGATTTTGTAATTCTTCTCTTTCTGTCGTCTTGCATACATTTCAAAACACTTCCAGCCTCTGTGACTTCAGCTCCTACTTGCAAAAGTATTTCCTTTGTGGAAGCTGGAAAAGTAAACTCGGGGTGTCCCAACGGGCTCAGTTCTGTGAATAACTTCAATCTTTTATTGATACACTTATTGTCTTACGTTTCCCTTTRTTCTCACCTCATCTTTCTCTGCTTTACACATTAGTAGTTCTTTGAGTTAGGACAAACCGGGTATGAAACCATGCTAACAAAGAGGTGAGTCAGACTGAATTTGGGTTTGAATCTSGTTTTAAGCTGTATTGGTATTTATTATGCAGTCACTACTATGAGTGTAGTATATGTTCTTTTCCCTTTGGAATGAAACAAAGCAAGATGATTTCAAAGCACAGATTTTCAGTGTGTGGTTGGTTTCTTTTGTTGTTTGTTTTTTTTTTTTTTTTTTTTAATATTTAAGTGATCTAGTTAGTTCCCTTTTAGTCTCACATTTCTTGCAAGACGTCTGTTCTTCTTTTGACTTCTTTGCACTTACGCAGCACGGTTAGTTTTCTTTATTGACTATTTAGAATCCTATCTAAGTGGCCAGATAATCTGGTCCTGCTCTAAGTAATACCAGGATCTTCCCTGGGGGCGAATCTCCTTTAAAAGATACCAGCTCTGACTCTGTTGTTGYTTTAAAACTTCTATTTGCTATTTTCCTTTACTGTGAAAGATTTGTCTTAAGATCACAGTATAAGGGAAAAATTTGTTAATGCGTTGAATTAAATTATTATGTGTCCCCAAGGATAGGTGTCTTTTCTCACCTGGCTTGATAAGGAATGATTAAAAATGAATGTTTCTAAAGCCAAATGCAATTGTTTTGTGATAAGTACTACAGAACACAGAAGTTAACACAAAGGAATAGCGTGAGGCTGGATGGAGCAGATAAAGATACGATGTCTGTAGTCTTGTTTTTCGTCCTTTATGTGATTCTCTTCCTTCCTTTGAGAGATCATGTATTGAGGCTGACAAGTGGGGAATTCTTTGATCGAACCTGCTGGAAAAGTTTTTGAAAACTTGTGAAGTAGCTTCGGTCTTAGGGTTAAAATGGGACGACCACCACGATGACAACATTTGGACAATAGCTGACAGCTTACGACCTGATGGACCGTGTTGTCAGAGCAGGCGGAGACTGGAGGTACCTTCACTTCTGTGGTGGACCCGGGCTGTACAGTTAGATCGCGTCTCGTCGTGGTGGTCTGCTGTTGGGGACTGTAGAGTTGCCTCAGCCCTTGGGACACAACACAGGTCTCCACTGGGAATAAATCCAACACCTTCTGCTGRTGGGTGYGATGTGAGCCAAATCTGTGAGCCGRTTTTTGGGAAAGTAGYGGTCCTTGTACTYCYGTAGATAGGGACATTGRAGCTACGCTTGACCTATCTTTGMGGGACAGCRAAGAAAATTAGTGTTTATAGTCTGGTTTGYATAGCATCAAGTGACAAATTATGGTTTAGTTCAGCATCTCGATCAATGATGGCACAGAAGTTGCTGGTTAGAGCAATCAGCATATTGCTTATGTATGACATGGCTTCAAATTGAAATTCTGCCTGTGATATGTTGTCAGGGTTTATCTAGATTTTAATGTATGAGATGTAAATTTATTGCTACCTCATTCTAGGAATACACAGGAAAATCGATGGGAATTTTTGAGCTGTGTTGCCTGTTYGTTTTCTAAATATGCATCTAGATTCTTACAAACACTACCAAAGAGCAAAGTATCAAGAAAGAAAAATTTTCAGTGTCTATAGATGACTTTACTCACGTGAAAACTACTCCTTTCGAAATGACTGTTGTGCCGTATGAATTTAGGAAAGGTACTCGGGATGTTCCAGCTGAAGGGGATGTTGTGTCCCTTCGTGTTGAGCCCTACTACTGACAAAACGATTCTTATGACTTATTAAGTGGGATAATATACTCAAGAGAAGGGTATCRGTCTTTGCAAGCTCTTTGATATTGCGAGATGAGGTTTTGGGTCTGACTTGAGCTGGAGTTATTCCCGCGTGTTCAGAATAGCGTTTCTCTGCTGTTCCTAGCATTTTGCTTGCTTGTTTTTTCTGTGCTTCCAAAAGACTAATGCTCTCTGCAAACATGCTCAAATTTTAGAGGAAACTAAAAACAAGGGCATATGTTTTGTTTTAAAAGCAGATCCTRGATGTTGGAGTTGAGCTTTTAGCAGCCTGTTGTTTTTTGAGTTGATGTTATCGTGATTTTTCGTTTTGTTTTGGTTTGTTTTTTTTTTCTTTTTTCTAGGGAATAGCTGTAGTAYACCGCTGGAGAAGAAAGATAATAAGGATGTTTGGTTTTGTTTTGTTTTGGTTTTTTTTCCCATCAGTGTATCTTTTCTGCAAGCTCATGTTTGCTAGAATTACTGAAAAATAAAACATTTGGTCTGTACCACACGGCTTACCTTAAACTTTCTCCGGCAACATATTTTACTTTACTTTCTTAAAGAATAATTTCATCAGGATATTGCAAGATACCCTACAGCTCAGGGYCAATTTAGCATCCTCTACTTATTCTGATCTATTGGAATTTATTCTTYGCGTGCTGTTTTCTAGTTAAAGCTGTAGACATCCTCTTAGAAAGCGGGGCCTAAATCATTCAGGAATTCAGAYATGTCAGTAACTTTTATGTTTGGCCCTGCTCTCGCCTCGTTTCTGTTTCAGCCACCTGAAGTCCAGGAAGAGAAAAGGGAGTAATGCGCAACGGTCCGTGCGGTCGCTGAAAGCAGAAAGAATTCTGATATAAAATACTGCCTTGTTGTGTGTGCCTGGACGTGGTGAGCTTCTTTCTCAGCACTGCAGTTGATCTTCTGTCCTGTCAAAACCTTCGTCTCAGTTTTATCCTCCGCATATTCCTGTGCATACCTGGAGAATTTGGTCATGTRTATATTCAAAAATCATCTCTGTTCYGCAAGAAAAACCCCACTTAAAATTTATTTAAACTTTTTTTTTTTTTCAAAATTTGACCTCAGTAGCTCTTACTGCAAGCTGTTTCTCTTACCTCCCTGAAGGCTGCAGACAATGCATTTAGGTTTCCAGATCTTTCTCTTGTTCTAATAAGGGGAAGGTGAAAAAATGTCCAAAAAAAAAAAAAACCCCGGACAAAAACCTGCCTGCCAACAGGACGAGCTAAGCCCATGCCTTACTTTCTTGTGCATCATTTCTGGACTTTTCCTTTGAGTCAGTATTAGAGATTCATTGAAGAAATGATCATATAGAAGGTCTAAGCTGCTGCTRTTTACTATTTGTTGTATTTTGTTTTCACATTTTTACTGGAGTATGCTTAGTATATAAAGACTATGGAGGAGTATGTTTTAAGGCTAAACAAGAGTGAAGACTAACTGCACCTGACTGTGTCAAGCACATGCTGTATTTTAGGCTGGATTTAGCTTATTTTCACTCGTGGCGCGTGCTTGGACTATGACACGTTTTCCAATAGGCTACTGATAACCGATGTCTCTGTTTTAGAGAGGGGAAATATCCATTGAAACTACTCTGGATATTTTGTAATATTCTGTTTAGTTTTCTCTCTCTTTGTTGTTTGGTTTTTTTTTTTTTTAAATTTAAATTAAAGTTCTACAGAGAAAGAATAAAAGATTCTTTTGGATGTCACAGTGATCTGGATAGAGGGAAACCAGCTATCATCAGATAGAATTCAAGTCAATCTCAATATGTCTTTTTCCCTTTAGAGTAAACAATTCTSATCTCTTAAAAAATAAAACAAGAAATTATGGGCCTTTTATAGATAAGTGAAAATTTGGGGTCTGCAGGTCTTGAGAATGCCCTGTTACTTTGAGCGGGAGCCACTCCGAATCTTGAGTTTGAGTCTAATCCAGCAACAGGCTTAGATGCTATCCTGCTGAAAACCAGCTTTTAGGGCTCTTAGCTGAATCTTACTGGTGTCAAACATTTTCTTTCAAATGTAGCCATGATTTTTGCTCATTTTACAGAGCTCAGACTTTGACCTGTGCTTTTTTGGAGATAAGTTTCAGCTTTCCCAGTTGAAAGGAGAATATATTGTGTTCAGAGTGTAAGCTTTAATTTTATTAACAAAAGTTTTATCCTCAAGTAAATGTAAATTAATTATCTCTTGTTCTGCTGGTCCATAGTTGACAAATCAGTGCTTTAGTGCATTTTGCCATTGTCATGAAAATATAGGGTGTTTAGCTAAATAGTGGGTGACAGCTCCGCAACACACTAAGAAAGGCTTAGATCGTGCTTCATCGTTGGAGGAAAAGATGATGTCTCTTTCCTCTATCAGCTCACRAATCTAGGGCCGCAGTCAGTTATTAACTTTGGAGATCAGACTGCCTGACCTCGGGATTCCTGCTGGGCCCTGGGCTGCGATGCATTTTGCCATGCCAAATATTCAGATATCTTTCGGCTCTAACATACAACCAAGCGAGACAGATAGAGGATATGGAACTGCAGGACGGCTGTAAATATGTTCATCTCCTCTTGACCAGTGATATCCAGCGTACAACTCAAAGGGAAGAAAATTCCAGTCTGATAAAAATGTAGAACATTTTTGGTTTTAAACCGTGCGTGTTAGTTAAAGCTTTCCAGCAATGAGAAGGTGCAACCCATTCGTCTTTCATTTTTGGTGGTTTTGATGAAGAATTTAGTATCGTGATATAATGCCAGAAGAGTGTRTGGCCAAAGATTCCCAGTATAGGGTTGGGCTTTTCCCAGAAAAAGGCACGACTCTGAGCAGCAGTCAAAATTGTCTCGGACTGGGAGTTCTCCTGGAGGTACGTGAAGAGAGGAGGTAAGCCTTCCCTTTTGAAAAAAGCTKTCTCCTTGTGCGTGATTCTCCTAGGAAAAATAGAAGCATCTCCTTAACCTTCTTATAGGCAGTATTTCTCCTTCTCAATGTCTTTAATTCTTCTCAAAACATAGAGTCTTTTTCCCCCAGTGACCTACAGCTGTTAATGGCAAGAGTGAAATTTTTGTCCCAGAAAAATAAGCAAGGAGTATAAGTGCTATAGAGTAGTAGTAGGATGGTTTAATTTTATATATCTATATATTAAAAATCTTTAATTGGTGTTCTGCTTTTGTAAAGGTGCTATGGTTATCCATGTTATAAGCATAAATAAATGTATTTTTATATATTGTGATAGTTGTAGCTACAATAATTATAGCCTTGCTGCATTTATAGTTCTCAATGAGTTTTTTATTATTATTATTAGAATTGCTCTTTGAGGAAAAAAAGACTAATTTGCAGACTGAGTGACTTGTCTTAATGACTGCCATCAGTCTAAAGCTGCCAGTACACATTTATCTCCATTTCCCCCCATATTTATTCTTTTCTGATAGTAATTTCCTTTTTATTTATGTCCATCATTGGTGGATTTAATTCCTAATATACTCGGATACGGGAGGGCTGCATACATTCACCCTGCACCTGAACAGTGCAATTTTTCTTGTTTGTCGTGACATTTTACCTCTAGTTTGAAAGACGGGCATATGGCTCCTTTCAGGAGTGAACCTAAGAGTGTTGTAGAGATCCATAGAGTGAGTAGCGCTGATTTAGGGGACAGCCAACACACCTTTCATATCAATGTGTGGATGTTCTACCCGAGCAGCTTATTCTGATTTAGATCATGCCAAGCCCAGCCTTAACCTGCTGCACTACATAATAACAGAGGGACTGCAGCTCTTTGCTGCGAGGAACTCAAGTGCAGAAATTAAACTCCTGTCCGTACTGACGATGCACACATGCGCCGTTCCCCTCTTGCACAAGGCACGCGTTCTAATGTGTCCAAGCTACTATTATCTGTTCATTCCAGCTGAGAGCCCAAGAAAAGACTCAGCCAAGAAAAAAAAGACGTTTCTTGTTGGAAAAAAATAATACTCGTATTGTCGGGGGTGGTTTATGATTTGTATAACAGATGCATGTGTGTGAGGGAGTGTGACTTTGAAACCACTCCATAATCCAGGGTTCATTTAAGATGGTTACAGATCTGAAATTGCTGCCAGTAGGCAGTGAGCTGGTGAAAAGCCGAGATCTTGGCCTTTGGAGCCTGTATTTGAAACTTGGATGKAGCAACCAAGAGGACACAAGATGAATCTGTGTGGTGCCAGACTTGATATTTATCTAAAAATACATTAAATTGATGTTCTCGACAACTCYGGTCAAAAACTGTGCTCTAGTGAATCAGCTTTCCCGAGGGTTTTCCTTGGCATCGTGAGAACCGCTAGCCRGTCATTTGCTTTTACTAGAAACGCCGCAAATAATCATTAGTTTAATATTTGATTATTGACAGCAAGCCATCAATAAATGATTGGAAAGGCTGTTAAACAGAGAGGGCCGAGGCAGGGGGGTCTGTGTTGCAGGAGCTGGGTCTGGGGCTCACGCYCGTGATGCAGGAGGTGAAACCACTGAAATCCCAACTCTTCTACACCGTTAATTGCGGTAAGCAGAGTAACTGCAACTGTTTTGACCATTTTACCACGCTGTAAAGCTAGTAGGTGTTTTTTCAAGACAAAGGAAGACGCTCGATATTAAAACATAATTTCCTGCATTATTTATTTGCAAATTAACRCCTTTCTCTTTCGATGAGTACTGAGAGTACTTGTGGAATGGATTGTCGGCGGCAGACTCCATTATCTTTATCAAGGACATATCTCATAAACACATGGAAAYTTAAGGTCAGGAGAAGCGTTTAATCCTCTGACTTTCTGCACAGCTCAGATCATGGTACTTCCATTAAGTGATTCTGTGTCAAAGGCACAACTTCTGAAGGGGTTAGAATAAACTCCTTTATTCAGAAATATAATCTGGCTTGAATAAGCCATGTCACGAGAATCCCATCCCCTCCATACGTAAACTGACATGGAAGCTGATAACTCGCACTTAAAAATAAGACCTATGCTTTATGGTCCACATCAGCCATTAGCACTTGAATATTTATTCTTCATTGATCATGGTTTCTAATTCTATGGAAAAAAAAATAACCACCTTGTCCTACTTCAGTTTTTTGCTTAAAAGAAGAAAAGGGCTAGCAGAGCTGTCTTACTATTATTTTTTTTTAAAACAAGTTAGCCTGGAGTTATGCAAACCCACAGAATCCCACTTGTATTGGCTTTCTAGTCAAACCGTCTTGCCTCTTTCTGTTAACTTATTGAGTATTTTTAAAGTTTAACAAAGGATATCTGTTTCAACCTTGACATGCCTTTTGCAAATATCTAGTACAGTGAGTAGCTTCACAATCCATTGCAGTCATCTTCAAAAGATAAGGGTGGTGAAAGAAATGCGGTATCCGTTTCAGCTCATCTTTCTGGTGGCCATCCAAAGCTTGTTGAATGGAAGAGACTGTTTCATGTAGAGATAGACACAAAAACTGGTTTAGTGAAGGAAGGCAGTAAGTTCTCACTGCTTTTGTGCCCAGGGCTTTTTTGTTGTTGTTCATTTGGGGTTTATTTAATTAAAAAAAAAAAAAGGAGGGGGAAAAAAGCAAGCTAGGATTCCATAGAAAGAGAGTTTTCAAGATGTCCCTGCTGCCAGTAGGGACAGTCAGGAGATGGTTCTGCTGGAAGAGGATGGGCTCAGCCTGTACTTCTCTGGCGGTTTTCTTCTGAAACTGGTCTGCGGTGATCAAAATACAGGAGAACCGAGGAAGAAAAGCAGCAGAAGAGGGGCTGAGAGGAATGTCTTTTGGCTGAGAGAAGGCACGATTCTTTGCTTTACTTTTCTTCCAGGGTCTGCCTTTGAAAAAGTCTAATTCTATCTCCCCTTCCCACTGTAGCCCCCCAACTGAATCTCAGGCAGACAGACTGAACACTTGAAAATGAATTTCATGGGAAGTTCAAATATTCAGAAATTATAATTATGGTCATCATGACCACGCTAAGAARTTTTGCACTGTTTTTTGCTAGGGTTAATTAACATTTGCACAAATCTGGGGRAAAGAAATGATGCTTGTGCATAATAATCTTGTTTGTGGGAAGATACTGAAATACAGATCTCGGTGTCATGCAGACAAAAAAAAAACAAAAACAAAAACACCAAAAACCACACACAAAAAAAACCCCAAACCAAAGGAAAAATCTCTCATAGATGATGTTCTCAGAAAGACAGATTTCCCTGTAGAGTGATGCCCGTTCCCARTGACCGATGGCTACATCACAAATGAACGTTGGTCAGCAGGAGGCAGAAGAGAGACTGTTTCGAGTGCAGCAAAGATGTTAGCACCTGAAGATAAAAAGACTGGAGCATCGGACGCAATAATCTCACTGCTGTTGGAATTCAGTAAACATCCAGAAATGAGGAAAAAAAAGGCCTTTATGCTATTATCTGCCTATCTCTGTTTACACCCGTTATTTAGAAAGGTGATGTGCTTGGATGGAAAAGGCCAGACGGGAGCTGGTAACAAAGGAATGAAAGCTTTTTGTCCCGGGGCTCCCTGGCACTTAATGTACATCTTGAGTCCCGCTCAAAGCAGAAGACAACTTTAAAGCGCTCTGTGGCTGGTTGTTATTCCTCTGCAAAGTGGGTTTGGTGACTTAGAAGGTGAACGTTGCTTTCGTAAGGTCCGCTGCAGTTAGGCRATGAAGGAAGCAAAGCTACGTGGGTGCTGTGGCTGTGTGGTGGACCCGCCRGGCAAGGATGGAGGATGCACTGGGTGAGGCGGGGCACCGTGATGCTCTCTCTTCTCCTGTGTTGGGTTTGCTCCGTCTCTAAAAAAAAGAAAAAAAAAAAAAAAACACAAACCACACCTTGCAAGTTGTGGCTGGCAGCCCAGCAAGAGGACAGAAGCCATCCTTCGCCCAGGGTGACCGCTGCCTTCAGTGACAGCTYGCTTTTGTGCTTTCTGAGGGCAAAAACCCAGGTATTTTGATCTCTCTGTGGGTTGTTTGGGGTTGAGTTTTTTGGGTTTTGTTGTTTTGGGGTTTTTTTGTTTGTTTTTGTTTTGTTTTAATTAGTTTTATTATGGTAGACACTACTGGTCTAGCTTTCAGCTGTCYGATAACCCCATCGCTGGGGGTGGAGAGCTCCGGGCTTCTTGTTGGAGCCGCCACGATCATTTTTCTCAATCTTTTTGTAATAAGTGCCAAGAGTGCTGCTTGGRGAACAGGCTTTGATACGTGGTGGTGTGAGCTCCTGCCATGGTCCTGGGGTGGGCTGCAAGGAACTGCATCTCCCCGTTACTGCTGCTGGGGCTCTGGGTGGCTGYGGTGGTGGTGGCCTCTTGTTTCTTGGAGAGAAATATCTTGAGTAACAAAGCAAARTCTTTCCGACTGGTGGATCTAAATGCATTTTACTATTTAACAAAAGATTTGGGAGAGGTGGATGTGTGCGTATCGGAAAGAAAAACACAGTTTGAGATAGGTGTTGTTTAGATATTATCGTAATGTGTCTAAAGCTTCACGCTGAAATCCTCTTTTATATCTTCCTYGTTCTCAATAGGTGTTATTTCCAAACTAGGGAGTGGTGTCAGACACCTGCAATTCCCGCGTCATTGCTGGGGCACCGCTCCTCGCTGCCTCACGTTCTTAATTACCAACCTGGGCAGTCTTTGATGTTTCATATAGAAGAAAATGTCCTGAGAAAGAAAATCATATTTGGTCCTTCAGAAGGGCTTAGATTTGAGTTGCTTTGTCTCCGTTTCCTGCTGAAACGCAGCTTTTCGTTTTCTTTTCTGTTGAGGTCGCGGATGACATGCGGCGTGCAGGGGTTATCGTTCAGCTTTGCCTGCCCCCACGAACAAAGCCCAGCGTACCTTAGGTGTCAGCAAGGAGGAAGGAAAATCAGTGTCCTTCCCACGGCATCTCCCATTGAGGCCACCGTTCCGTAAGGGAAAGCCGGGCTTTGCTGGGGGAGACGATGGCGAAGTCGATGGGAGCGCGGCGAGGCGAGCTTATCTCTTTGGGGCACTTTCTAGGGTTTTAACGCATCCTGCTTACGTTTTCCTTTTGCCGAGGTACAGGAATGACTCTTTCTGCTTTTCTTAGCCCTGTTATCTCTTAGCTGTGTTTCTGAACACCCGAGACCTTTTGATGACACAAACAATACCAGGGATATCCATACGGGCTGTGCTACAACTGATCATCGGCCTCTGAGGTGCTTAGAATTACGATCTGAAAGAAGGCGTTTGTGGGTTTTGGTTAAAGYTGACAAATAGGGTCCTATAAAATAACTGTGGACTTGCAAGTTATCCTGGAGCGTGCTCCAGCCCCTGCAATTTCTCAGATCAGAGCAAAGTAGAGGTGGCTTGAAAGTTTCCTTAATGATATCGTTTACATCCTGGGAATGCTTACCTCGAGAGGATGACATTAATCTCCTCTCATACTTTTTGAGGGCTGAGTTATGAGAAAAGAAAGTCCCAAGCGAGGTTAAGGCAGTTCAAGGAGGTTAAGGGAGGACTCCACTTTGCCGGAAGATAYGAAATGAAGAAATAAATCTTCGTTCTGCATGCAGATCTCTTTAGTAGATGTCATATTTCTCTAATGAGTTTGCTATGCAGAGCCCGTTTGCTGGAAGTTGCCTAAAACTAGAGCAATTCATGCGTAAAAGATGTTTTCTATTTCGGAAGGAACTATATTGAAGAAGTAAAGACCTCTAGCAAAGCCGTCTCATACAGCGGCCAATCTGGCCAGCTAGTTTARCACCAGCGAGCTGCTCTGACCTCGTCAGCTCTGGTGAGGAAAGGTTTAAGTCATGGGCCCTGTCAATAAATATCCGGCAGCTGGTTCAGTTCAGTCAGGGCATGACAAGGTCTCTGTAGGTTTGTGCTGTGCCCTAACAAATGATAATGACCCTGGAGAGCTGGAGGGAATTATTTAGCAACCTTCAGATCACCACGCTGTCGGGCTGCGTGCATACCAACAGTGCTGCCTTAATTACTGGGTATACTTCAGTGGAAATGCAGAATTACTACAGAAGGGCTACAGAAAGGAAAATGGATAGAGGCGAGGTGTCTGCTTTATATGTGGATGCCCAAAAAATCGCCGTATTCATGAAGAGAGCATATTGTACTTCAGCTGCCTGCTCACAAACAGGCAGCGAGATTGGACTGCGTGTTAATCTTTAGGTACCGGAGAAGATTTAAGACGTGGATGCAATAATTTAAAGCCGTAAGGTTGCTGGGGTAATAGGAAAAATTGACACTGAAAAATATGAGAGCAAATCTTCAATAAGGTCAGATGTGGATGTCATCAGCTGAATATGCAGAAGGCAGGTACGGCATTCCCACTGGAGGCCATCAATTTGTTTGCTGCGAACTGTCAGTTGTATCAAGAGCCCATTCCATCACTTGGTAAGAGCTGGAAAGTTAGCGAAAGAATCCATCAAGGCATGAGGAGGTGGTTAGAAAAGGGTGATGGGTGGAATTTGTGAAATATGATTCAAAAGGAGAGAATAAATAYGGGAGTCTGCCCTAGCTGATGGTCTTCAAAGTGGAAGCTGCTGAAAGAAAGGCAAAGCCAAAAGGCCCCAAATGTGACATCACTTGTGAATTTTTACTATTTTTAAAGGGTTGTGGTACAGTGCAGCTTGGGAGCAATGACAACAGATCAGSTGCTGTAAAACTGTCTCTGTGCTGATGTACGAGACGGAGGAGATCAGATTTGCAGGAAACTTAAGTGAGGTTTACAACACGCAGAGCTACCAAATGGAAATTTTCCATCCGGGAAGCGCTCCTGGCGAGAGCCAGCGAYGCTCTTCGCTGGGTGGGGAGGCAGCGGGGATCCTCGGGAGGAGGATCTCATTCCCTTCCCCGGGCGAAGGTGCCGGTGTGGGATGGACAAGAGGGGGTAGAGGCAGCGTGTGGCATCTGCAACCACGGTTCTCGGTCCTCGGCAGTGCAAGAGGTTGGAAAGACATCGTGTGTAGGAAAGGTGAGGATGAGGCTGATGTTCACTGCCTGGATGGTTTTAGCCACAAACCACTGAGTGAAAATAAAACTTGCTGTGACTTGCTGCCCGGCTTTCCAGTTTCAGCCCCAGTGCGACCTTTCTTATACTGGTATGTTTGATTTTTCAAAGCTGGAGGCGAGGCTGGAAGGAGATTTSCCTTTTCTTGTCAATACTGGCAAGCCACCGTTTGTTTTTGGTTTGTTTTGTTCTTTACTCATCCATCATCCTGAAGAATTTGATTTGGGAATTAAGATGCCGCTTTTCTGGAAGCTTCGGTGATTCCCTGGGGTTAATTTGCGCTGGTCCTTGGCACAGCACCATCGGGTGAGGACGCACGTCCCCTGCGTTGGTCCTTCCCTCCATCGCCCCCGGTGCACCCACCTCCCGCCTGACAGAAAGGCTTTGATTTAAAGGCCATGGTAGAGAGTAATGGAGATACGGGGTAACCATAAATTTAGTGCTGCTCTTTTCCTGTTAGTAAAATATCTTGGAACTGGCAACTAATGTGGTAAAATGATTTCTCTCACCTTATGCATGAAATTCCCYAAATTATCCAGAGTATAATAAAAACAGAGATAGCATTGTCATGATAACGCATTTTTCTCCTGTGTGGATGGAAAGACATTTACAGACATTGCTGTAACAGTTTCGTTTGTTCTTTTATCACCTTTTGATACCATGGGCTATAGAGCTAGAAGGAGATATTAAAGTGAAAGAAAATCAAAATCATCACGAAGGTACTCCTTTACAGTGGTGTAAGTATTGCAATTTGATGACAGCAATCTAGTCTTAAACCACCGTGATTTATACACGTACTCTAAGGGCGAGAGAAATTAGGTTGTTTTGTGYTGGGCTTATTTTAATGAAGAAAGTAGAAGACTCGCAGTCCTCCAAAAAATCTGATGGGAAGCGATGTGTGTCCTTTTATGATCGTTGAGCAGATGAAGATCTTAAAATGTCAGTGCTGTCGGTGTTGGCATTATTTGAGCTTCCCCGCAGTGTTCTTTTTTCCTCTAGTGGGAAGATGCAGCAAGGCCAGAGGAACATCTCTTTAAAGTATGCGTGACAGATGTTTTCTTAATCAAATATATCAARTATTACCATTTAAAATTTGCTTAGAAAGTGATTAGGCCCAGTTGTGTGATATTGCCTCATACTGGTTTGGTTTTGTTTTGTTAATGTTGCAATTAATCTTAGCAAAAATCTAATTCATCCCTGGGCTGCTTTCATGCCGTGATCGGTTTGTCGAAATCTAATGCCACAACCCCCCTGTCTAATCGGATACGTTATCTTGATTTAGAGTAACAGCAGGTTTATGGAGTTTTGTTACAGAGTAATAAAATTATGTCTTCGAGTTTGGGATAATTAATCTAATTATTGTCTTGAAGAATAAGTCTCTAATAAGGCAGATACAGTCCTTTGTTACTTTTTTTTTTTTTTTTTTGACTCTTATTTTGGGGAACGTGGAATAAGTGCACTTCACAGCACTTGTCGTGGCTCTGCTGTGAGCACTTGGGCCATGGATATGGGCTTTAATGAATAATACCTTCAACTTTGACAAAAAGAGCGAATATCTCTCTTGAATGAACTAGTAGAATAAATGCAACCCTGACATCTAATTATTACTGGTGCATGAATAAAATCTTTTATGCTTGCTATGTTTTAGGTGAAATAAGATTGCTTAGCGTTCGTCTGGCAGCAGGAACGTGCTCCTGGAGTTTAAAATGAACCCAAGTCAGTAGCTAACAATTACGCGATTAGACTTGTCCTTTCCAACCGTTGGTGAGTCATCATGTTGGTTGGACACTGAYCTGTTGCTGATAGGTCACAAAATCAAACCCTAAACACCATTTTAATCCCTCCCAGCCCRCTGCCATCGAGCTCCTTTCCCTCTCCTTACCTCGGCTGAGCCTTGTTCTCCGTTGATACCAACCTACAAAGGGTTTTCCCAACTTCCAGTCAAAAAGAACTMCGTGAAGAGGCAATAGAGCTTGGTGTTTAAGGTACTTAATTCGGGGTTGAGCTTCTTTTGAGAGAAAGCAAGGTGCAGCAGCTCTTGGGCAGGGTGTGCATGGAAGGGCAGCCCGGCCATGCTGGGCACGGGGACCGCGCAGCACCATGTGCTGTAGCTGCAGGTGAGACAAARCTGGTCGCGTGTCTTCTCCAGCAGCCTCCAAATAAACAGCAGGTAATAGCATCTCTGCAATCCTTCAAGTACGGTTTCCAAACGGCGTGAAAGATGTCAGCCGGTTGCTTAAGATGGAAAGTATCGTCAGTCTTGTGGGTAAGCCACAGGTCTTCTAAATACAGTGCCTCTTCACAGCGATGTAGTCACCTCCCGGCATTTTCAATCAGCTGAAGACATAAAACACGTGAAGTCTCCCAGTCCTCAGCTCCTGGATCATTTCTGTGGCCGTCCTTTGTGCTCCCTTGGTCTGGGATCTCCGTATCTCCCTTGGAGCGGGTACCAGAACTAGGCACGCCGCTGTAGTAGCGGTCTCAGAAAGGCTACGTAGTCAGGGAAGATCAGACCCTTTCTTCTCCTTGATGTTCTTCTTTTTAAACATCCAAGGCTTACACTGGCTTTTTTAGCCACCACGGGTGTACTAAGAGCTGCCGTTGAGGCTGTTTGAGACCTCTGAACGTAAGTGCRTCGCCTGAGGTCGCAGAGCGAGCAAGCTGCTGTAGTCAGGTGGGGTATCAAGGCTCTGGGCAAGCCTTTGGTCAAACCATCAGACCACCCTGCTGTCTTTCAGAATATCCTTTTAAATTCATGCTAGTATATCGTGTTGWTTTTCCTTGTCTTGTGCTTTCGTTTCGCTGTCTTAAAAAAATCCTGTGTGGCTTTAAAGATCTAATAACTGTGGTGAAACAGGATAAATACATTAATAGGCTGGGTTCTATATATTAAATGACTGCAAAAATGTCACTATTATGAACAAAATGCACTAAGAAACATTGGTTGGAAAGACTTCCTGTGAAGGCCGGGATCACAGTATGAAAAATAACACAGTATATTTGATGTAAATAGATTGGTGGATGGAAGGCAGTTCTGTAATTCAATTTGATTGTATAACATATAATCTGCGGGAAACCAATAACTTGCCACTTAAAGAACTACTCATTCCTTTGAAAAATCTTCAATAAACATTCTATTTAGAAACAATTCACATTTTATGTTCTACGTTTTCTTCTTGTTTTTTTTTTTTTTTCTTATTTTTTGTACTTAGCAAACGTAGATGAAACCTGATGATGTTTTCCACACTTATTTGCCCATGCTGCTTATCTCACACCTGAAGTTATAATTCTTGGTTCGTGAAAATGTGATTGCTTTAAAAGCGATGGCTTCTGATAGCTTAACGATTTCTTCCAGTGGAATAAAATGCCACAGGTAGGAAATACCTTTTAGAAGCAAAAACCATTTTCAGAGGGGTGCCATTAATTGAAGACGAGGCAGGGAGGGGACACCTGGGCTACAGGTGCAAGGGCTTTGCCTTGCAGCTCTTCAGGAGGTGGCATCTCCTTGGGGCTAAAGCACTCCCGTGAGTGGGGCGTAGGGTCCTGTTTCCCTGGAGYGAACAGCCAGATCTCTTCTGAAAGGTGTTTGTGTATTTTTAATTTAGAGGAGGGTGATGTTTTAGAACCATTGGCTGCATTTTAATGCTAATTCAGGTGTGGATTCTTGTCGATCAGATATGTCCCGACACTGCTGAAACTGAGAAGTAGGTGATAAATGTRGATGAAGGATGGGCCGCTCCATCCCTTCCTCTGCCTTTTCCTCTGCCATTYGTCGCTGGGGTGGATTTTCGGACAGACCCAAGTGCTTCTACTGTCCTCCTCCACCTCCAGCAGCGTATTCCTGATTGCTTGTCCTCCAGATCTCATCCTGCCTCAGTTGCCTGGCCAGCACGTAGATACGGTCTCCTCATGGCAACTTTTGCACCCCTTCATACTCTGTTGTAGATTTTAGAGAGTACTTAGTGTATTAGAGAGAAATGCTGCATCTCAACGCGCACGGCAAGGCGTGAGGCTCGTGCTGCACCGATTGCTGTGTCTTTGGTTTGAAAGTTGGGCTCGGGATCTGCAAACATCTGTCTCGCTGCACGCTTTGGGATGTTCTGTGTGTGTCTTCCTTCTCAAAGGAGGATTTGTTTAATAAGTACCACTGGAGTATTTTCAAAATATTTGCATGCAGATGCTAACAAATAGAAAAATTTGTCTTCCTGTTTGTCAGATGGGAAAAACAGAAGTGCAGCGTGGCTTGGGGTTTATTGCTGTTGCTGTGTCCCGTGGGAGGTAAATAGGAGCTTAACCCGGAGCAGTCCAGCGCGGTTTCGTTGGTGTGAGGAGCCGGCGATTCGTGGCCGGTGGCTGCCGGGGGTCCCCGGCGGCGGTTGTAAAGGGAATTGAAAGAACGGTGTCACTCTGAAATTTCGTCAGCATTTCTTGTTAACTGAGAAACACCTTTGGCTGAGTTCTTTCCAAGCAGTGGGGTTATCCGACTTGTAGAAAAATTGGATGAAAGCCTGTTTTTGTTGAACACTTGATTGACTGAATGGGGCATTTTGGGGTAAAAGGTAGAGGTTAAACACTTCTTCACTGTGAAAAGCAATCTGTTTGCTGCTTGCAGCAYATGTCTTTAGTAATTCCTGGCTTTACTAGCAGCTTTCTGTGGATACTATAGTGGATTATAATATTTAGCCTAATGAAAAACTGTATGGGGTAAATCTGTCCAAAGAATTGCAAATTTCAGGTAACCAATTCTTAATTTTCTTCTGTTGTGTCCCAAATTACAGGCTTCATCTTACTCTTAAAGGTATTATTTGCATAATGTGTTGTGTTTTTTTCTTTGAAGTATGACTGGCCATCAAAATATTTGGACTATGGAAGTTTTTTCTCTTTCCTCTCTCCATTACATTTAAAGTATGGTAGACCAAATTATATTCTTCCCATTTTAGTTGAATTGTTTAGCTGGGGTTCCAATCAGAGGAGAATTCCATCCTGAGTTCTACTTGCCAATTTTATAAGTGACCCTCCTCTCTCTATCAACATTTTAAAATTGTTTTCTGTTAACAACTTATGTATTTCCAGTGTATAGGGGAGTATTGTTAAAACGCTGAGTGCTGCTCTGGCCCTCTCAAATCTATAAAGATGGACAGGAAGCCTTACAAGAGACAACTGCTCTTGCAAAAATATTAATGRCATTTTAATCGCAGAAAGCTGTTTTTTTTGTTTTATTTTGCTTGTTTTAAATAATAAAGAAAAAAGGAACAGCCTTTCTGCATTTAGTCCCAGCATCTGCTTGCTATAATTACTAAGCTCGAGCAAAGCATGTGGTTAGAAAGATGCTTAATTGTAGGTGTATTTGGGAGATGTGTGTGTGCATTTATTTTATATACATATATAACATACACACACGCACAGAAGATCTTGAGGTTATTAAAATCTGAAGCTACTGCAGGAGAGTTAGGTGGATTTTCACCTCCTCGTTACGTGTCGTGGGACACATGCCAGCATATTTAATTAAGAAAAACTTCCATCGGAGTAGAACCTTGACTCATAGACAACAGTATTGTTTGGCTCAGCATTGCTACCATTGGGATTTTCCCCCAGAACTGTTAATTTTAGCTATGCAGTACAGCTCCCGCTAACAGGGATCCCTTCTTGTGGCTAGAATTCAAAACACAAATGTTTCTTTTTCGGGCTGGGCACTATCCTTAAGGAAATGCCAATCCTGACCTTARTAAMGCTTTAGCTGATCTTGTAGCTTCARTTATACGTAGGGAAAATCCCAACTGATGTATTAAGAGTTGCAGGATTCACTCCCATGTGTTTTGGTTTCTCTGGGATGTACTTGTTGCTTTTGAGAGGAATTGTCAAAAGCATGAGCTAAAATTTACTTTTTTCATTTTGAGCTCCGTTACCGACTTCTTGTTCGACCTTGGGTAATTCATTTAGCATTTCTGTAAGGGTTTTTTTCCCCCTTGTGTGTAATGCGGTTAATAATAGCTATCTCAGARGAGCATAGTGAGATTTAATTTATTAGTTTTTTGTGAAGTACTTTGTGATTCTTAAATGGAAAAATGCCATAAAAGCRCAAAGTATTAATACAATAAATCAATGTGCAAACTCCTTTCAAATTAATAGCCAGATTGTGAGCCACAGACTCACACTGAGAAGTGTCCTAATACTATGCGAATATCTCCATTGAATGAGACAAGCTATGAAGGCAGGATACATGGGCAAAATTTAGAAGAAGAAAGCAATAATAATGCTGAACTGGGCTTAGGGGTGCTAAGACTTTAAAAGCAGAGTGGTTGGGAAGGCTGGTCAAYATACAGCAGTGGGGAAAAAAAACCTATGACACTTTTCAGATCAGGACAGTCGTGTTTTTAATTATTCTAGTAATAGTCCTGCTTGTTTCAGGCATCTGGAATTATTTTCCCACGCAGTGATGTCCTAACTGAAAGCTTCAGTTTTCCAGATATTGCTCTCCAGATCTAGAGCCCGCTAGACTTATTTTTAAGCGTACACTCTGTTAGGTTGGGGCTGGAAAGAGTTAATTCTCCAGTAGTCATAGCTTTTTGATCTGTACTGTATTTAAGACTGTCAAGGTATTGAAGYAGAAAATATTAGGGTTCTGCCTATTTTCTTGGACTGCAGGCATTAATAGGAATAATATTGTGCTTTGATTTTATAGCACTTTCACAACATGTATTTTGAAATCACTTTATTAAAAAAATAATCAATATGTACAAACTGAAGCAACAAATGCCCGATAAAGCGGAGTTCAGAAGAGCAAAGCTGTGGATTCCCCAGTAATTGCAACAAGCGTGTTGAAGCACACATTGAAATGGGCAAGATTTMAACGGTAATTTGGATTCTGAACCTTTGGTTAAATTTGTCAATGAGTTCTGCAGTGGGACTGTTGCGGCTGAACGCTGAGAAGCCCCGAGGGCACGGCAAAAGGCGTCGTGTCCTGGGTGATGGATGGCAGGTTTGGGAGAGCACATTAGCTACTGCGGGCTTGGACATCGGAGAGCAGCCAGCTTCCCYCAGCTGAGGTTCAGGCCTCCCATTTTATCTTCAGTGGGAAAGCATTTAAGCGCCTCTTGCAGGGTTACAGATCTGTTAACAGCAACAAACTGGATAATACCTTTCCTAAAATAGGCAGGGGAAACGTGGAGGAGCTAATTAACCTGAGGCCACGCGGGCTCCTCTCGCATCGCACGCAGGGTTCGCGCTCCCAACCAAATGTGGGATTTCCACGAGGGGGAATAGTGCCTGCCTTTCCCGCAAATCCCAGCTGTGCGGTAGTTAAATGTCACGTCGGGGTTTTTCAGTCCGGCAGCTTGCGGCTTTTGTCTCCTTGCAGCTTACAAACCATTAGTGAGTGAGCCGTGGGTTCTCGGTGGTCCTCCAGCCACTGTAAATACAGTTTCTGTTTGATGAAAACAATGACTTCCAAAAGGTCAAACCCTAACCTTTTGCTTGCTAGCAGAAAGGTATAAATGGTTTCTTCCTTTCTTGTATCTTGAAAATCTCARAGACAACTGATTTGTGGGATTCGCRAGATTCCCCAGTGCTTTTTTTACCTATCTGTTGGAGATGAYGTTGAATGGATCCGTAGTGTTCATTTGAGGGAGCGGAGCAAAGACATATGCAGTTGGATACCCCCTAAAAAAAAAAATCACAGTAATTGTGGTTATAAAAGGTCCTCAAGAATTAAGTGTAGAGTATAGGTTGCTAAATATGCCGAAATACCTTTATACCCGTGAGTATAAAGGGTGGMTTCTTAAACTTAATCTGAATATTTTGCAACCTAGGAGTGAGCATGCTTGCCAACGGATGTCAACCAGGAAAAAAATTTGCCTGCGAATTCCTGGCTGACATTATATTTTGCAGTTGTCACAAACACTGAAAAGATGTTGAGGTTTTTGATTCACCTGAAGCTTGTTCTAGGTTTTCCGTCTTCAGTATAATGATTTTTACTTATGAAACGGTCTCAAAAATGTGACAGCAGTTCAACATCAAACTGTTTCCCGCAGCTGTTAAAAATTCAGGGATCTTGCCTTCCGTTCTCCTCTACGAGAAAAGATTCCTATCCTATAACTCATGCACTTTCTTTTTCTACTGCGATTTCCGGCGCCCGAAGGGCCATCCCTGTGGAAACGTGCGTGCTGTCCTTCCCTTACGAGGTTGTAACTGAAGATGGAGATTTGCTTCTTGGCTTTCACGTTTAGCATCATTTGAGAAATTGCCGTGATGTACGTGACTGAAATCGTTTTGTAAAATTGTCATTCATGAAAGCAAATCTCAGGGCATGGCTAGGGTGGAGTGTTGCCATCTGCTTAAGGATACACCAGTTTCGGGACGCCCCAAGTCAGTGTGTTAAGAGCTGGAAGAGGCGAGAGATCGCCTCAACGTTTGCTGTGGGGTATTTAAGACTCAGCATTCCTTTTTCTGAAAAATAAACACATTTGAACGCTTCCACCCTGAAAATGCATGTGCTTCTCTGATGAGATCTTCAAAGGCAAATGATGTATTAAAGGTCACATATTCCCTCTGACTCAAGGGATGCTGAGCTGCTCGTGGCCGAACACGCCACAGCCCGTGTGCCCAGCGGTTATTCCACACGCCCCGAGAGAAACTGCCTTCTCTGGTGATTGAATGTACGAGGTGAGGAGTAAGTTTAATGAGAGAGATGTTAGGGAAAATGCACAAGTGATCGTTAAAATAAGAATTTTCCAGAAATCCAAAAGCGTAAGCAGTATCCTCTTTCGTATTGTGTCTATTAGTTGTTGCGGTCTACCAGTGTTGAAAGAAATTTCTTTCGAGCAGCATGAGTGCAGAATATTCGGTGTTCCTGAGGATGAGGATCAGATGGTAGATGTCTCTTAATGGTTGCCTAAACCACATTTTCCTGGACAAATATTTGATTAAGTTGGTGTTTCTTTTTTTTCTCTACCTTATTTCCTGAATCTATGCAAATACAATTAAAATCAAATAAGTATTAATATTTTACATAAAATTCCCTGGGTAGAAAGAAGGCAAAGGAGACTTAAGGGCTTTTCTCCATGTCTTTCTCYGCTTCTGCTTGAAGGAATAGCGAGAGGGAAATATTCCCAGTATTTTTCCTGTTGAATTGAAAAGGAGTAGTCTGATTAGGACAGTGCTCCCCAAAAGGCTTGGTTCACTGCTCTGCGTGGTTGCGTGCCGCCTGAATTATCAGAGTGCGTTAAACTGGGTCYGAGTGGTAGGAAATTGGTTGTCAAAGTACTGCTTAGCCTACAGAATTTCTTGGGTAGCATCAGCTGTGATTCTGAATAACTTCCATGTATAAAAATGAAAGTTTTTTATTTATACGTATATATTGGTAACCTTTTAATAACAAAACAAAACGGTGTAAGTTATAGTGACAGAGCATAACTTGACTAGAAAGAGTCAATATGAGAAGTTAACTTTGGTAACGTCTAGTAACCTCTTGGTTTCTCATTATATTCCTTTTTGGTAGACCAGAGCAAGGCAATGGATGTTACACATCTTTCAAGCCCATTTACTAAGTTCCCCATGTAGCCAAAGGACTAAAATTTTGAGATTAGGTTCAGAGTTGTGATACTAAGTCACAGTAAAATTGGACGTTGTGTATAAAACAGATTTAGCGTATTGGAAACTGTAAATAATAATTCTACATGAAAAGATCATGAAAGTAAGTCATTTACTTGGGAATTTGTATGTATAAATTGAATATATAGAGATAATTGCATATACTCAATGAAATGGATGGAAAGAGAAGTAATTAAACATTGGATTATGTCAAATTTGGACTAATGAGACAAAATTAGGGTCTTGCTTACATACAGAAGATTTTTGTGGCTTATCATGTTCTTCGCTCCAGTTTGGAGCCTGCTTTGTCATCAATTTTAATTTTGTGTTTAATGAGAAATAATGCAACCACATTTAGAAGGTTTGAGGCTTCATGGTTATTGGGAAAATTACGTGAAAACATACAGTGTAATATAGACAAATGTGAAATAAGTCTGGAGGCAATGAACCGAGCTACAGAGTACATGTGACTATAATAGGAAAATCCTTGAGGCCATCATTTTAGCTTTTTGATAGAGTAAAATGGCAAAGATGTTATTGAGATCCATCAGCAGAAGGGAATATAAATCATTAAAGTCACGGGAGAGTGGAGCTGATGYTTTTGATGCTCGGGGGCATCCGGCGCAGCCCAGCCCGGGGCTGGGAGCCGCGCGGCGCTGCTGGGGGCTTTGCTCACGCGGGAGCAACCTCTGCCTTTGGAAGAATTGCTCTGCTGTGTTCCTTTGGTGTGGGGTTTTATTATTATTATTATTATTATTATTATTATTATTATTATTATTGGGGTTTTGTTATTGTCTTGGGTGTGTGTGTGGGTTTTTTAAAAGGGTTCCTAATTCCAATACAGTAAGTCATTCCGAAGGTATTTAAAAATGGAAGTCACCATGTGCTAAAAGAAAATACTTGCAGAGGCAGGACAAGAGGGGATTGCTGCCGTTGTATAGTGGATTTTCATGGCTACCTATCAAMAGAGAAATATTTCCCAAACTTTATTAAAGATTCGAGAGAAATGCAACCTGAGGTTTGGACATGAGCTCATATCTTCTTGTCTTCTAACCCAATCTGCTCATTTTTCCCAACTGGATGTTGGGTKTCAGAGTTTTCCAGACAAACAGCCTGCAACCTGTAAAGCTTTGCGTGTGATATCAGATGTTTTCTTTTTCCCTTCATCTCAGCTCTTAATTTTCAACAAAGAAGCTTCTCAAGATTTTTTTCGCCAAGGGTTTTGGCCTTCAATGTATTTTCTGTTCCTCTATACTGTCTTTTAAAAGATTTCTGTTTCTTTAAAAAAAAAAAAAAAAAAGGAAAAAAGAAAATGAAGACTTGAGAAATGACAYGGAAAAAAAACCTCTCGGAAAGTGAATAGTGATTTTCTTGGGTACTGAACACCTATCAAATGGCAGAGTATGTCAGACAAAACAATTAGCTATATACTATTTCACAAAACCGTGTTGAAAATTTCCTCGTTCCAGGCACAATAACGTTATGTACCGGAGGAAACGGAGCCATGGCTTAAATGGTGAGCCGAGTCGTGCTTTCAGGAGTAGTATTAAAATAAGTTTATCTCGACTTCAAAGCTTTTACTTCATTTTCAATACCTATTCAAGAAAAGTGATGCTGAGGATGGCTTTTCAGTAGAGGTTCATTTTCTTAGTAGGCGGAAAGTGAACACACAGGAGTGAAACCTTGGGTCTCCGCCAAGTRCATACGCAATATCTCCCGATAATTCAACAAGTTCTGATAGAAGTAATTATTAAAGGGGAAAAAAWAGGAATATGAAAAGGAAAAATGCAAATAAACCCACAGTGGTTGGCCCTGGTGAGTCCTATCTGGATGCACAGCCAGAATTGTGCCRTTTTTGTGTTAATTGTAGGAAACAGCCTTTCTCCAAATCATCTCACAATGATTTGCCTTCATTGCGTRAATCTTTTTTTYCTCTCTCTCTCTCTCCACASTGACCATTGCCTGTCTTTGTGATCTSGTTTCAGAAAGCACGTCTTTAAACCGAGAGTTTTAGGTGAAAATTTGGGTGTCGTTGGGGTTTCTTGCAGGTTTGCTCCTCCCCAGCAGAGGCGATGGGTTTATGTTCCGTTTGCTCTGTGCCGAGCGTCTCATTGCGATGGGATTCAGCACGGTGTTTCGGGGAGTAATTGGACTTCAGCAAGGCAGTTTGTTCAGTAGGAGAGTTGGAGACATGTTCTGAATTAATTGTATGAGTATGTTTTCCTACCTCAGGAAGTGAAACACTTGAGTAAGAATCAAATCGCATTTTATAAATTGATAAATTGTGTTCCTTACATCCCCTGAAGTGCAGTCAATTTTGATTGATACACATAATTCCTTAAAATTCCGGCTGTTTTTTGCTAATATTTCCATCAGCTTTTTCAGCTTTTCTTTTTTTTCTTATCTACACTTTTAAAACTATAATTTTCCTGAGACTTTTCAGGGGCAAATCTTTAAACTCTTTGTTGCGGAATAAAGCCTTTTTATTTGCGTGCTAGTCTGGTTTTCCCTTCAACAGCTAAATGTGTTAAGTGGTGATGGGAGGAGTGACAGCTGTCAGAGCGATTAGTATCACATCTCGGCAGCTGAGTACTTAAAGGAGATGAAAATTTTGTCTTGTGCATAAATTAAGGTATGAGCAATCGCATGGCAGATGGGAGAAGCAAGCCAGTACCTCCTTCCAGTCCTATTTCAAAGGTAGTTTTTTCCCGTGAAAATAATTAACAGTTTCTTCAAAAGGATGCTCTTTGTATGGAATTTGTTGCTTAGCAGAGAGCCTGGGTTGGRTTCCGTACAAACCCTCAAGGAAACAGTCGTGCTTTGTGTGCGAAGGTGAATTTTACCCACAGTCCATGAATCAGTGGGCTGTTTGAACAGAGGAGATGAAATATCTATTATTAAACAGGGGTCAAGAGCATTACTTAAAGCGGTAAACTCTAATCCTAGTAATATAATCAGAGCCTGCAGGTTTGGGATCATACTGGTAAGACCTTAGGGTTATAGATTATAGCTTTTATTTCTTCTGTAAACTGCTGAGAATACAAGAGCTGTAAAAACGGTATTGCAATGTGCGCCAATGCTCCTAAATATTGTATCTGAAGGAATGAGATATAAACGTGGACAAGTTTAATTCCTCCTGCTGATATGCATTCAGGATTTTAAAGTTAATGCTGCCCTTTGTGGAAAAAAAGGTGCTGCAGGTATTTTAATCCTCACCAGTAACGGTGAGGGCTTCAGTTTTAATTTTTAATTAAAAAGAGACAGCACTCCCAGCAGTGCAGCGTCCCCACAAGCGCGATAGAGCATTGATTTAGTAATTCAGGGAAGAGTTGCTGAGAGAGACTGAAACTCAGCAATGTGACCCTCATTCAGCGAAACGCTTGCCTAGCTTTCACGGGACGAGTTTCTTCAGCGACATCAGTAGAAACGAAGCGCTACGAGTGGGTTARCACCCGCCTGGCAGAGGCGAGGAGGCTGCCCGTGGGTGCGTAGGGTGCTGGTGCTCACRCCCCTTTGCGCTCTGTTATCCTTCTCTGTGGTGCAATGGATGATCTCCGTGAAGATCCACCACCCGCTGGTGACCCAGCACCTGCTCTGAGGACAACTGGAGGTTGCAGGATGTCCGGCTCTGCTCCGGTTAACTTGAACGCCTCTTCTGGCACCTCACCTGTAGAAGCAGGCTCAGCTGCAAGCTGGTTTTACGTGTGGAGACAAAGCTTAGCTTATCTGATAAATACAAGGACTTCCCGTAGCTCCTTGGTGCACTGAGAGCTTTTAGAGGCACAATAAAAGGCCAAGTTGCAAATGCGATAAGCTGTAATTAACTAATRCTATTTCCTGATGCAATCATATGCTGAAAATTGCAGAGATTATATTAGGAGAAAATAAGGGGTCAAAATAGCCAAGGACAGTGAGATAAAATTCGAAAACATTTTAGAGATGCTGGACTGCGATTGTTACAGAGGCATGAAAGCTGTGTGACACAACGTATTATTGTGTATATTGATATCTCTGYCCTACGGTGTATCGAGGTAAGTCACATCGGAAAACACTGATAACTCGCATAGCTGTCAGGAAAATATCGGGCAGTAGTGATAATGAAATAAGCAGCTGTATTTTTGAGGAGTCACTTTTGGTTTCACGCAAATAACATCTAGAACGTAAATAAGACGGCGAGCCGGGGGAAATACATACTTGTGTGTGTACGTATCCATGCGTATATTTTAAGAGTGGTTTCATCTGTAAAAAATCATATGCACTTGCACGCACACATATATGTACCTGAATTGAATTTGGCAAGACGTAATCCGTTGACCTTGCCGTAAAACCAAAGAGGTGTATTTGAATTTTATTGTTTTAATGCTTTACTTACTCAGTAGGCTTGTATTCACCTGAGCTTTCTTTTGTGTTTTTTCAAATACCTCATGCACCTATGAGTTTTGACACTAGCTCGTTTTTGGGAGAGGAATTGCGGTTGGAAAATACACTTCATGCCAAGTGCCGATCAGTAACTCGCTATCCCGACGTTGTGGCATGGGCTGTAATTCTGTGATGCTCCCAGCACGAGCTCACCCCTGTGGAGGAGACGGAGCGGATTTAGGAAGCCCCTCTCTGGCCCCACGCTGCGGTGTCGATAGCTCGCGAAAGGGCAATCAGAGGATATCGCTGCTTCTGCTACTTGTTCCGAGGCATTTAGGAGAGCTCAGGGTGAAGTTCTTGATCCTGCACCCATCCAAGGCCGGTGAAGGCCCTTCCCTAACGTAAAAATGTTAGCTCTGAAAGCTCTAAGTGGACAATAAAGCCCATAGATACAGGATACCCGCTTGATTCTTAAAAGGCTTCAAATTCATGAAATTAAAGAAAATTCAGAGGCCRATCAGGCAGAAGGAAAATGCAGATGATAATTAGAGAACTCGATTAAAGCGATGCTTCTTTCCAAAAAGCCACCGTTTGGCAGCGGGCGAGCAGATTTCTTCTGCAGGCTGGAGAACACCTTGAACTGCGGGGCCGAGCGTTGCTGGAGCATCATTTAGACGTACCRGACCCGAGCGAGCTGCCGTGTCTGGCAAGGACCGCGGGGCCGCGGTTACTGGCTCGGTCTCCTGCCCAAGCCAGGGCTCTCGGAGAGGCTAATTGGCCTGGCCCCGTGCCCCGTTTCAGGAGGTGGGTTACGGCCCAGCTGAATTCAGTATTTGGCGCGGATCTGCGTTTTGCTGGGGCTGTACGTTTATATATGGTGGGATTTTCGGTAAAGCCGTGGATATGCTGGTATTCCATGTGGTCAGATGAGAAGGTGGGTGATATATCCGGCGTGGCGTCAAGGGAGCTGCAGTAAGAGTTAAAACGGTAGATCAGGAAATTCTGAAAGAGGTACCTAAAATAGACATCTTCAAATGTCTGATTCCGAATTAGCTTGTCTAAATATATCGTATTCAAAAACTTTAAAAGAACTGGTTGAAGAAGTGTCTAAATTATAAAATATATTGTATTCAAGAACTTTAAAAGAACTGGTTGAAGAAGTTTCTAAATTATGAATATTCCTTTTTTATTAATTCTTGAAACGGTGGAAAACAGGAGGAGAGCTGCTTGTGTGCTGAGGTTTGAAAAGGCCAAGGGGATGCCTCGGAGGCTGTGGGCTCCACATCGGATAAAGTATTTTTCTAGTATTTTGACCYGTGACCTGAAAGAAAACAAAGCATTGACAAAATGCACAGATAACGCAAGCACAGACACGGTATTTTGTGAGAGCAGGAATTAATGAAGAAAACGTGTCACCGATTGACCTAGAGTAATTAGGGGAGCTCGGTACAAGCAAATGCTATGCGCGTGGATGCGTACTCTGGATTAAAGAGGCCAGCTGAACAGGCTGCAGGCTTTGCTGGAGAATACAGACTGGGAAAGTCTTGAGGGTCAAGGCTGTTGAGCGGCTGAACATCACACCCAGCACAGTGCCGCAGCCTAAACTGTTGATGTGATTTTGGGGGATTTATGAAAATGGGACCCTTGAGTAAGCCTAGCACCTCTGTACCKGGCACTGGGGAAAACCCTGCTGAGGAATTGCACCCGTAGTTCCAGAAGAAAATTAAAGAAGTGATAAGGGCATTCAGGGTGAACATTGGYTAGCGAATTGGAAAAGATACCCAAGATGAAAGAGCCCCTTTTTATTTATTTAAGTTGTCAGAGAAGGCTACAGAGTGGTTTGTAAGCTATCTGTGCAAAGAACAGAAATATAATAATGGAGCCTTGCAGTCTACCTGACAAAGATATGAAGAACATCTGCTGCTGAAAAAGGACAAGTGTAGGCTAGAAGTAAGATAATACTTTTTTTTTCTTAAATGAAAATAATTAATCAGTAGAACAATGTACCAAGGGCCGTAGTGTATTTTGTATCACTAGGAAAAAATGAATGAGTTTCCTAAAATATACGCAGTAATTCAAAAAGTGATTAATTCAGGGAAGTCCTGTTCTGATTTATATGTTAGGTCGGACTAGATCATCATAACATACCCTCCTGATAAGTCTGATCCACGTGCTCTCATTTTCCCGTTGGTAAAATGACGGTGAGGTGTCAATCTCCTTCACTTGGGTATTGCAAACCCATTAATATCYACAGGCGAAATGTGTCATAGCAATTAAACTATTATTACTTTTGCATCAAAGGCTAAGGCAGTTGGAAGAACCGAACTGCCTGTGACAGTGGCTGACAGTAATTCAACTCGCTCGATCCGTTCAAGCTACGCTTGTGCGGGTTGTGGTGTATGAACGTTGAGGTTCGGAAGCGGCGCACTGAAGGGCGTTATGCAGACRCAGAATGCACGTTCCTTTAGTCTCTTTAATTTACATCAGTTTTTTAAAGTTAATGTATCTTATCCTGGGGAAGTATTGAACGAAGCATGGTGTTTTCTAAAACCTAGCTCTTAGTTTTCATTTATTTCCCCCTTTTTCTGGTTGCTCTCTGAGCTGTGGGAGCGTCTTTCAGGAGGCACCATCCTCCGTTGGCTTGGCTGGTGCCAGCTCAGACGTGGGATGCAGGGCTGGGCAGCGCCGGCTTCACCCTGCCCTTCTCCTTGCTTGGCTGAAGCAATTTCTTGCCTCTCTTTTGGCGGTTGCACACCGGGAATCCGGGGAAGGAGGGTTGTAGCAAGGTCTGTATGGCGATGCCTGCAGGACAGGCGGGTCTTCACCCCGTTTTATCTCGSCGTGTGGTACGAGAGCTGTCAGCTGCTTTGGGTCCTGCCTTTCGGGTGAATTAATGGAAAACAGAGAGTTACGCTTTTGGTTCCTGGAGTAGATGACTTYGCTGCTACCAAGAGCATAGCTGTCTGATTTACATGTTGGTGAACAGTGCGTGTGTACCTCAGTCACTTTTATTCTCGGTGACCTTGGATTACTTAAAAATCATTTGACGTTTTTGCTTGCTAATCGAATTAGAGCTTGTTGATTCCTTTCTCTTTGATCAAAATGCAACTGCCTCGGCCGGAGCAGAAGAGRGGGGTCGTGTAATGGAGTGCCTGTAGCTGCAAGGGCTGCTTCGAGTCCCTTTCATCTAGCTGCACTTCACTTTTAGTGCCGAGAACAAAGGTCGTCCTGTGCCAGAGCAGCCGGTGGAGGGGGAGGCTCGCCCCAGCTGCGCCGAGAGCATCCTCAGTCTTTTCTGTAATTCGTATTCTGCCTTTGCTCACATCTGTGTACAGAGTCGGCAGGTAGGTTGGTTAACCAAATAAACCAAAATAWATCTGCCTAGTTTTTAAACTAAATGGAGCTTTTAGATGCTTTCATTAAGAGCTAGTGTTTGCTAGCTGTTAGCCCTATCTTTACCAAGAAGATGAAATGATGCTTTATTTACTTATTTAAAGGCTAGTATGGACAGAGAGCTACAGATCCACTAACTGGCCCGGCATCTAAAACAAGAGCTGGTGTTAGTCTGACGTAGAGTGGAGCGGAGTATATTTTCGCTTGATGGTTGGACTTGATCATCTTAGAGGTCTTTTCCAACCTTAATGATTCTACGATAACCTGGCAGTGACCACCACCGCTCCCGTCAGCTGTCGCCATGCGGTTCCCGACTCTTCCTTAATTATGGGAACTCATGTTTTCAGTTTAAAAAGGGCTTACTTCATTCACCTGGCTGGGGTGAGGAGCAGTTCCTCCTCGAAGGAGGCGAGCACTGGAGTTAGGAGACAGGTCAATGAGGGCTGGGAGAGCTCTGGCATCGCACCCTGCGGACTGCTGCTATCTTACCTGGGGGCTGTGGTAGCTTGGAAGCCAGCAATTCCTCCTGAATGTTTCTGGGTTTTTAAAATGGAATTGGCAGGTTTTATTACTTTTTGGCAATGACTTCTTCATTCTCTGTGTTCTACACGGCTTAGTTTGTAAAGCCTTTCGTGCACGGCTCAAATCTTTCTTTTCCAAGGTACTCATTCTGAGCATCTGTCCTCGGTTTGTGTTAATGATTTTGTTTGAATGGGATAATTTAAAAGTTGCTGTGCTAGCCTGAATAAATGACATGAGAATCCACCCACTAACTTGCCAGGTACATAGTAAGCATCATAACAGACTGCAGTAACATTCCCAATATTATATATGCAGCTGTAATACCTATTCTGTCTTATCTGTTTGCTCCTCAGTTTCTCATTTCCCTTTCTTTTAAGACAGTGTGATAAAATGAAGATTGAGGTCGTACAAATAAACAGCTCAAAAATAAGTACCTCTTCTGCACACTTTCTCAATGTTTTCCTCTTGCAGAGTGACAAACTGTTGCCAGTCTTTAGCGTTGGACTTCCTTCCAGCCAAACTCCTCCAGGCAGAATTTCGGTCTGCCGGGCAGACTACACACGGGGTGACGCCAGCGGATTAACAGCTAAATGCGCGTTTTGGGTTGTTCCAGAAACCGGCTTGCGTACTTTTGTAAAGGATATTGATACGTGATCAACTGGTGATTTCGTTTGCTTGTAAGAGAAAGTGGTTTGGTGAATAATAGAATGAAATTAAAGAAAGGAAAATACAGGGGCTGGCCTACTTTTTTTATATATATTTATTTTTCTTCTTTTTTGCACTTCCAAGAGGGGAGGAGGTAAAAGAGTGGTTTCCTTGGTCTTTTGGGGGGTGACGACGAGCCTGAGCAAGCTCAGATCCATGTTCTGCCCATGTGTGGACCTGGCTGAGTCACTGAGTGAACCCAGTGAGCTCCTTTCTGTACACCTTCAATTCTTGATAGTTTTCTTTGGAAATTGTGCCACTGAATTAAAAACACCACATCAGCCAGGGTGAGTTTCTAAAGGCACCTTCTATGAGCAGCTCCTAAGTTGTTGTACTTCTTGGTGGTGTTTTTCCCCCCCACCCACACCCTCACGTGCACTTTTTATCTCACGGGTGTCTCGTTTCCCCAGCCTGTTGTTAAGGGCTTTGCAGCCCTCGGATATCATGGAAAAAATAGGGAAAAAAATAAGGAAACACTGACAAGAAGCGGAGGTTAATGGCGGGGGAGCTGCGGCGGTGCCTCGTCCCTGGCTGCACCACCACGTTCCCTCTGGCCCTGCTCCTTCCCCGCCGGGAAAGCCACAAAGTGTCCCTCCGCACCAACGTCGCATTGCAAAAGTGGRAAAAGGAATGAAATGGTGAATAACAGCAACAAAAAAAGCCTTTATTGGRGATCAGGACTGCTACAGAGAGGGTAATAAACTCATAGAGTGTTCCCCTCGCTTCTACTGTATTTTTATCTGTTTTCAGCCTCTCCAATTTTCTTTTTGATGAGGTCACAGCGGTTGCTTTTAGCCTTAATGAGGAGCGCTGGGGAAGGGGGAGAGCTGTATGGCGCGGGGTGGTGCTGGCTCATTAACTGACCCGCTCGCGAAGGGGAACTGTTCCTCGCTGCCCAACGCGGGGCTYGCGTAGGGACCGGGCTCCCGCTCCACGACGGCAACCTCCGGCTGGTGTGACTTCTCTGGGTGCAATCACGGCGAAGGTGTGCAGGTCCTGAACGTGAGTTTCGGRGAGAAAGTCCAAAAGTAAACCTGGGAAATCCGTACCGCGAAGAGGCGGCTTTCTCTTCCAGCTGGAGAGGGAAGGGAGTCTTAGGTATACAGAAATCTCASGGGGACATCTATTAATTACATTGGCTTTTAATTATCTGTCACTGATATGTTACATGACCTTGAGCAAGTCATTTACTCTGTATGTGTGTGTATCTATCTGTAAAATGCTTGTGAATTATTTAATGTCTACAAATTGCTTTGAGATCCCCAAATGATATGCATTATAGTTGCAATTATCAAGTCTGCTAGCGTGGTGCATGCTGGTGTCAGCCCGAATCTCGGCAAAGAGCTCCGGGAAAGGTCCTTTGCTGGTCCTTAACGTACCGTGGGGAACAGGAGAGAGATCGTGCAGCGTCCAGGGTCAACAGTGACTTTTCTGTCAGACCACAAATACTGCCTTTTGCACAGATGCATAGGAGGAAAGGTTATAGAATATTTTATTTTTTTTTTCTTGGGGTTTCTTGATGAGGTGAAGGTCRGTGCCTATAAGTGCTTATCTTGAGTTAACTCAGAGTATCTTGATGTTTTTATGAAGGGAAAGAAAGAAGAAACACCGAGTATGCCTTCTGAGACCTTGGAAAGTCTTTGTGGCTTTACATTATGTTTCAGAGTTTTGTGTTCCCATTAACTTCATACCCATTTAGGCTATCCTTAAGCACACAGGAAAAATACTCTGAAAAAAAAAAAAAAAAAGATAATTCAGCTCTGTCTGCAACTGTCTTGCAACCTAATTTTCTCTTTCATGTTATTTACTCAGAATTTAGCTAATTGTCAGTATCATATTAGCCTTCGGAAAGCCTGTTCTGTGATGCATGTGTTCCTATTATACAGGGGTTGACAGAAATAACGTTAATGCATCTAAAGATGAAGTTTGACCCAATACACAATTATGAAATGCTCATTTGTTCCCAGGGCGGATGGTATGCGGTCAATAACTGTTCTCTGTACTATAAGTCATAAAGGCAGCCATAAAATAAAATCTTTAGGTAGTTATAAATTGACAGATATCGGTGACCTTAGTTTTCTCTTCCCAGGCTGTCCATTATCGGTGCATTACGTAAAAGGAACATTTATTAGCATCCTGCTTCTGTGGTCTACAGCCAGGCAAAACCCATTCGGGAGGTGGACYAACATTTTTACCTAGCACAAGGGGCAGGGATGGTTTTTTTTCATCTTTGTGTTGTTTTTAACTTGGTGGTCATACATGAAACGATGTTTTAATTGGGGAAAAATCCTCTCTCCATGCCTAGCTTCTCTACTGGTGGAGGGGAAGTCCTTGTATTTCACAAGTCCTCCGGAATATTGTTGCTAAAATAACATTTTGCTATTACGATCCTTTTGAAAGACTTACGCTCCTGATTTGTTTAGAAACTGAGGAATTTACAGACATCTACATTAATCCGGAAATATTCTACGCTGTGGGAGAATATGGTGGTCTACAAGGTGGCTAGGTTTTATTCAATACTACTCGTAGAAATGATGCAGAGCGTACTCTACAGAAACGTGTAGATGAGCGCATGCGCGTGTTCCCTACCCAGACCTTGAAACTTGTCCTCCATTGATCTGGTTTCAGTACTTTGGGACTGTATAGGCTGCTTCTGTGAGGATGAACACGTGTGGCTGCTGCATCTGCTCCARCTGCACGTTCCAGTAGCGGCCAGACGGAGCTCCCAGCGATGGTCAGCCTTGCTGAACTTACTAGGGCCTGGCTACCAGGAGGGCAATAAAGTGGGAATTGTTATTAGCCACCTGACCATGCAAGCTTCCCTCAAAAAATCTCATTTTTTTTTTTTTTTTTATTGCGAGATACAGATTATGCCCTTGGCGCAAGCTTTTAAAACCAGTTTTTAGGAAAAAGGCAAATGACACAAAGCGGCGACGTCTATGAGGAAGTAATATTTTGCGATAGGAATTTCCTTCTTGCTTCCTGATCTGTGAATGAATTGTTGATGTGACTTTCTAAGAAAGTCCTATTTTCTTAACAGCCTCTTTATACTCGCTAATAGTTGAGGTACGGTCCTGCGGCGAACCTGCCCTTCACTACTGCTCTGACCCCGTCTGAAAACTTGACAAGTAATCTTAYCCCTTTTGAGTTTTCGTGGGATAGCTGCAATTTGAACCAACACAGAGACAATAATGAGTTTTCCTTACGTATAGAGTGTCGCCTTTTCCTCTGCGCTGGGATGAGGGGCTGGCTCCTACAAAGCCATGAGGAAGTACCTATTTATTTAGATGAGATCAAGACTTTTAGCAATTCGAGTATAGCACAGGTCATCAGCGTTCCAGGAGGATTTCTACCTTTGGAAGCAGAAGTGGGAGCAATGTTAAGCTTTGCTTTTCACTCTATTTTCTGAGTGTAACGATGAAGAATCTTCATAATTGTTTATAAAACTGGAATTGTGTTTTTCCTGAAGTATGTCATCAGTGCACTCATTAATAGAAGCACATTTAGTAATGTGGTCAATGAAAATAARAACTCTTAATTTGATTATTTTTCATTTATATAGTGCTAGAATGGGAAGATTAGCCGCTTTTCAGTTGGCTAAAGCTTGCCGTAGAAAACGCTAAGTGGGAAACAAGTGGTGATGATGTTTTGCTGTCCTCTCCCTTCTGGTGGTTTTTCTGCTTTCTTAGCCTTTTCTCCCCAGTCTCTGCTCAGCTCCCAGTATTTTATTGTACGGATGCGTTTGAAACTGCGCAACTTTGGAAGTTTAAAGGCTGCTTCACGTTAAGCTGGGGGACAAGGATGTATTTTGGTTAGGTGCAGAACTGGAGATTCAGCCTGATTAAAGTACATTTCGAATACATTCAGTACAAAGTGGGGTGCGTGTCTCTGGTGAGAAGGCTTTGACTACAAAAGCCTTGCTCTAGCTGCGGAGGTTGTCTCCACGTCTTCTCTTTCATGCCCGTGCGATTGCAGTCATGTATCATTTGAATTTTTGGTGGCTCAGTTCTTTTTCTCTTGGGAACCCTGAACTTCTGCTGTTCTACAGTGATGGTAGAAGCTGACCTTCATGTTGAGAACTAAAGCAGCATGCAAATCATCTAAATCATTAAATAAGACAAGTAATACCTTTTATTTAGGTGAAGAATGAAGTTTTACACAGAATAAGAGCTTCATTTTTCTTTTATTTCTTCAAGGCTGGTCTGAGAGGGGATACATTGAGATCATATTGTCTTTCTGCCTGTCAGGCGTAGGGTAAGACGAGGATACAGAGCTGGGGTAAGAGACAAAAAGAGAGTAATTTTAATCTAGTATTTTTTGAAGACACATTAGTGGAGTTTTAGTTTTTTATACCTCATACTTTTTCCAAGGAGTTGTGTATTGTAACACCGTGTATAGTTTTTTTTCTTTAACTTCTTGCAATAATAACATGGTTCCTGAATTACCATATGTAACAGGGAGGAGTAGTAAATACATATATATATATATATGTTCATATAAAAATCCAATTCTCCTGTCATTTTTAGTTCTGGAGGAACTCCACTGGCTTTGAGTTAAATTGTGCTGACTTCCCTTAAGGCTTGATGTAACTTTAATTTTAAATTCACGGTTTGCACAAGTTAGCAGCGAAAAGTACAAGGGATTTTTTCAAAAAGGRTTTGAATCTATGAGATGACAAAGCCACCCTTTAAGTACATGCAATTGAAAGTCTTCCCATTCAGAAGGCTGACAGGGTTGGGCACTTGCTGACAGCAGTTATCTTTCTTGGGTCAGTAGAAACACATTCCTTATTCAAACATGCAAAGAGAAGACACTTTGCATTAGGAMATGCTGACATTTCTCAGAGTTAAAATTGTCTCCTCTTGTCGCCAGATCAGCTGTCATCTCGCAAAAGGTATTTCTAGAAATAGGGAGGTCATCCCAACGCACAGCTCTCTAAACTAGCTGTTTCTGCTGGCAAGTGTTCGCTTAGTCCCCGAGTCTCTGCTACAGGCTCATTACAACCAATCTTTGACATTTTTGGTAATAAATGCAGCCTGCTGTGGTCCTTAAAGGACCATTTGTTCAAAGCCGGTGTTTGAGACCCGGACCCGCACTTGCTTTCCGCAGCATCGCGGAATCCCCCCGCAGCCTTTCGAGGAATTATTTAGAAGACCACGCGGAACGACAACCTGCGTCACTACTGACCTGCAAAAACAGGACGGACTTTAGAGCCCGTTCTTCATCCGAGGGACCTTTGGTCAAGTGGAGGTCAAGGCCGTAGCGTGATCGTTACAGGAGCATACACATTAAATTTAATTTTCAAATTTGCTTTTTTCTCGGAAAACGAAGCACTCTTCCTCTCCCAGAGGTGTCGGGGATCTGCCGGCACGAGGGTTTGAATCTCGGAGCCTGCGACACCACGGACTGACGTGCTGCCTGCTGGGGGACAGCCCCGGTAGCTGAGCACCCACCAGGTGAACTTTAAACTTTGGGGTACGCTTTTCTACAAAACTACTTAGCTACAAAATGGCTCCTGTCTTGTATTTCATTTAAGTTACACCATTGACACGAATAAAAATCTTCCCGCGTCAATAGGGTTGCACACTGGGGTCTGTCCTAATCCTTTATCCAAGGATGTTTAGTGAGGACTTTGATACTACTTGCTGATATGATTCTGTTAAACCCAAAATCTTGTGGACATCTTCTTTTATAGATCTCCATTAACCTTCTGGGGTTTTTTTCCTCTCTTTTTTGGCAGTATGTAGCATAAAATATCCTCAGTCGGCAACTGGGGCAGTTTGATAGGGCTGGGTTGACACGAAATAATGAAAATGAGTGTTTAGAAAAGTGTTTTCATTCTGATACGGAGTAAGCGTAACCTTCTGAGATGTTATTTTGAATTATTTTTGGCTGAAGATAGAATTTTAAGGCTTTCACCCAGAGCCAGGGAAAAGTACAATATAAGCATCCTACAGTGCAAGGCTGTTCTGGAAAAAAATCTCACTTAGCTCCCACTTTCCAACAAGTCACAGACGTTTTCTGCAAAAAAATATTTCTGTGAAACGTTGTAAGTTTTTTGGGGAAAAAAAAGTCTGCAGTTTGCTCAAGCCTTTTTATATTGCCACAATATAATTAGAAGGAACATGAAAACAGCATGTGTTTTTATTTCCTTTGCAACCCTGCTCACCAGCCTTCTTCACATATGCATGCCTTTAAAATATTCAGTACTGAGAAAAAACATACAGAGAGCAAATATGACAGTGCTTGACATTTATTGATATATAAAATATTTATAGAATGTATATTTATAGTGCTTGACATTTTATATATATATGCATACATATTTCCAGTCTAAATGTGTTACATCTGTCTGCTTTGGGGTGTTAACGTTGTCCTTATTTGTGGTGTCTTACCTGTGTTTAATACGGCATAATTTCCACCGAAGTTATTATGCAAATTGCTCACTTTATTGGTGTTCTTAGGAAAAAATACAGGGCACACCTACCCCACTGTAGGAAAGGGGGTTGGTGAGTGCGTTATAATCGTTGATATACATCCATTTTGTATGAAACTCAACACCCAGATATGCCTATACTGAACATAACCCATAAAAAAAAAGAAAGCATCAAGCTTTCTAGCAGTCTAGAAAAATGCCAGCAATTAAAAAAAAAGGGGGAGAGAAATGGGGGGAGAGGAGCACCRGTTCTGGTGGAGGGAATGAAAAGCTGCAGGCAAGCGGGGTCAGGGTCCTGGAGCGTGTGCGTCGTAAAGAAAAACTGGCAGGAATCTATGAATTACAAGTCTATAAATTAATTGCAGGCTTCTGGTGACATCGCAATAAACCACACTAATGAAGATTGAGTAGTTTAGGATTTTGTCAGAGCTCTGAAAAATTATATGGTTTATAAAGTACATAGATACTGGTGGTTTTGTGTGAGTTTGTTGAATAAATTATACTAGGACTCTAATGTAAAAAAAAAAAAAAGTGTTAAAAATTAACATATGAATGTGATTCTGTCTTAAATTTTTTTTCTTCAGCTTTTTCTCACCCAAACAGCTTGTTTCTTTTTCCTTGAGCCATCCTATTCAATGCTGATTCTTCATAACTCTGCCACTAAACTGTCTCTTTCTGTATACGTCTAGTGTAAGTGATACTATTTTTTTAAAAAAACCTCTTGATCAGCGTCCTAGTTACCGGTGTTCCCTTATGTCAGTGATATTTTATTTGAAAAATCGTCTACAAAATTGCCTGCATTGTGGCTGTGTGGTCTGGAGACCCTGATTTAATGTCTGCGYGGCCGCAGGGCAAGAAGAGGCCAGCCTGGAGCTAGGAAATTAGGCAGCTAAGTTAATCAGGACACCTCATCAGTTTTAATTTGCACGCATTGGGTTTGATCTGAACTGGATCGGTAGCTTCTAGGTATCCTAAATTATTAAATATATGGTAAAAAAGAGACCAATCTGGAAGAGGAATAGAGAAGACGGGGCACGGGAACAGTGCTGGAGATGCTTATTTAAGTGTAGGTAACTTAGCTTGAAAGCAGAAACAATCGCGAAAATCAAGAAAACGCTGACGTAGAAGCTTTGCAGTCTTACTTTGRTCTGCTTGGTTTTATGCCTTATACACAGGTTTTAAATAAAATAATCTCATTTTCTCTACCTCATTGTGCACACAAATTTGGAGAGCGCTCAGGATTACTTGGGAGCGTATGATTGAAGAGGTGATGATGTCTAGGGCTCTGCCTTCATTTATTACCAGAGCTGGAAACTGTATTGTCAATAAGGCAAAAAAAAAAAGTGTTTTGTAGTTAAGGTGATGAAATGCAAACGGTGAAGAACACAATTTTATCTGTATGTCTGCCGTAGCGTCCCTACGGGACATGGGTTTGGTCGCTTACACCACGGGTTCATATGCTGCAACTGTTTTCCTCATTTTCTGCATCTCCAATGAGACTTTTTGGTCTGATGTGCCAAAAAAMCACATTAGTATCTTGAGTACTGTGTAACAGAGACTGCTCTAAATCATACCTAATCGGACAAGAAAAATGAGGGGACTACTTTTGCCCTTTCACTGGTAGCTTGGCTAGTAGCCCCTCTTAGCGTCCAACTCCTACGAGTTTAAAAACGTTTGTGGATCGTGCCGGTATGGTAGAAATAGGAACCAGAGGAAAAAAAAAAAACCCTGAGAAATGAATCATTTTGTTTGCAGAGAAAAGTTTGAAAACTAGAAAGCATGAAGCCATGTACTAAATAGGAAGCTTGAAATTAAATCCCAAATTGCTCTTGTCCTCCCGGGGTGCCGAGGGAGGCTGCGAAGAAACAGAATTCGGTCGTGTAATTGAGGAGGTCGCTGTAATCCCTGCAAACCTGGGGCCCGAGGTAGGGAAGCGAGGGCAGCCTCGATTCGAACGTTTCTTAGCTTCTGTGCGATTTATTTTATAATCTTCACCTTCTTTTAATTTAGAGAGTTTGTTGGTATTATGGCTTTAYAGATATTATAATCGGACGTCGGGAACGGTGGCTTAAGAAATAGAGTTGGATTTTCTGTCTGAAATGATAAGTCATGGAAGGTACTTAAAAATTAATCTGTTCTGGCTTCCTGGCAACTATGGATATTYGAAACAGAAACCATCGTTCCCCTGCAAAACCTGACAAAATGTAYGTGGGCTGCTGAGTTCTTGCGTGTGTTTTTCAGTACGACGTGGGGGGGGGGCTCATTAGAAATATGATGTTATTAACAGTTTTCCTCAAATTGCTAATTCCCATCATCCTAGTGTTACAATAATGATGAAATTAAATTAAATTAGCATATCATATAGCATACTGAAAACCTGTGAATACATTACARTAATACAAGGCAACAGATAATTGCTAGCTTAATAAGAATTCATTTTCAGCAAAGATGATTCAACCTTTTTCTTCTTCCAATCACTAGGGACAGATTTCCTGGTTACTGATTATCTCCTCATCTTCTGTAAACCCAGTCAGMAGTCCTTCTTGCTTATATGAAAATGTCTCTACTCAAAATACTTCGAATTCTATGTCATTTGTCAGTGGGCTTGTCTTGTACCTGTATGTGCCTGTCCATATGTTGACTTGTAGGACCTTGTTACCTACGCAGTTGGCGTCTGATCCTTTGAAATGAGTGAGATTTTATTACCCCTATACTCKCTTAGCGAGAATTATGTATATATTTTGTTATACATAAGTCTTACGTATCTTCTCAATTGAGGTTTTAATTCTTTCTTTTGGCAAAAAAAAAAAAAATCGTTAACATCAACTGTTTAAGTGTATTTTCTAGAATAAATGTTTTCCCTAGTATTTCATTTTTAATAGGCTCAGAGTTAAAGAGAATAATTTGAATTACAGATATGTTTTCTATTTATGTCTAATATTCTTCAGACTTATTGAAATGATTTACTTGCTAAGCCTTAATTTATATCCACTCATTGCCACTTTCATTTTTTCCYCATCCTTTTTGCAGTTCCACCATGGTTTTTAATTCGCCCTTCAAATCTTTATGCCTACGAGAGTATGGATATTGAGTTTGAATGTGCCGTCTCTGGTAAGCCTGTTCCTACGGTGGAGTGGATCAAGAATGGAGAAGTGGTCATTCCCAGCGACTATTTTCAGATAGTGGTAATTATCTGGCTTTTACTTAATTATTTTTTTTTTTCCTAAGTTGTGAAACATATTCTGATATTTGATCCAATCATTGCCTCCATAAACATATTGGTCTTCCCAACGAAAACAAAATTCTAARTGAGCTGAGATGTTGGGGAACACCCCTGAAAACTACAGCCACTGTGAAGATGTCCAAAGACCATGAGGTGCRGCTTGTTCAGAGATGTGGCTTGGTTCAGCACTTTCTAATTTTTCACCTTGTAACAAATAATACTGATTATGGTCATGTCTTTTAATTACCTATCCAAAAAAAAAAATTTCTTTCTAATGTTTTCATGCAGATAGACTTTTCTGCCATATACAATAGCAAATCTAATCTTTTTTTCATACACTGTTGCTTATTAGAAAGCAGTGAGAAGGTGTCCGAGGAAAGGACAGCTCTGTTGCTGTCCTGGTTGTGTGGTGGAGGTGTTAGAAAATTATTTCACTTAATAGCTAACGGACGGTACATTTCAGCCAGAGCCTACCCCTCACTTGAGATTTTGGGTTTTTTTACCCAACATAATTGGTTTCTGCTTGTGCTAACAGAAGTTAAAAGTGAAATCTGTTTCAAATGACGTAAGCGTAGRGTGACCTTTTCTTGAGGATCTCCAGGCCTCAAGCCATAAGGAGGGTTTGACCTTCAGAACAGTGTTTGTTCAAAGATGCAGAAGTTGAAAGTCCTTTTAAATTTTCCCTGCAGCAAAGGGCCAAGGCAAAATTCAGAGCACTACCGGAGTGACTGGAGCTTAAGTCTTGTGAAAGGTGTTGGATGGACTCTGTCTGTGCAGGGAAGTGACTTCACCCTTGGGCYGTAGGCACCGTTAAACAAAATGCAAAGACCACAAGGTGTCAAGAGATTCCTGATGAAAGGGCTTATGGTTACGGCCCTCYAAGGACCGGGGCTAGTGAGCTGGAGCTGAGATTACGTACACAGTACCRCGTTCCACAGAGTAGCTGTTCTGGAAGGGTGTTATAATCCACATTCACTTTGGWTGGTGTTTTTCTAATTAATTCTCTCCACTTCCTTTCTTTCTCTTTTGCTGTCTCTCTAGGGTGGCAGCAACTTACGGATTCTGGGCTTGGTAAAGTCAGATGAAGGTTTTTATCAGTGTGTGGCTGAAAATGAAGCTGGAAACRCACAGGCCAGTGCACAGCTAATCATCTCAGAGCCTGGTAAGATGCAAAGGACATGCAGAATTGTAGATGTAATTAATGTTATTAACATAAAAATCCCAAACGAGCAGCTACTATTCTTTACTCCCTCTTACTTATCCAGCTGGCTGGCTGTGGTTAAAAGYGTGTCCAGGGCTATCAGATAGTTTGAGGCATTTTGTTCACTGGGGCAATTGCAAATGCTGGTCTTGTCCTAGAAATGACTCTGCAGGCCAACTAAACCTGCATGAAAAGCCAACGGCAACGTATTACTATCTAATGGTGGGCTTTATCCTGCTGAAATATAAGAAGGTGATCACAAATGGGTGCGGTGATGGAATAAAGTAGTCCATAAGCAATAGAGAATTATATCATACATAGTTCTGCGTTAAGCTGTTGTAGACCATTTGTCTCGGGGAAAGAGAAGAGAAGAAAAAGAGAGGAAGAAAAAGAACAGTTTGGCAGTAGGATGTCAAGTGCAGCCAACCGTTGAGATCAGAAGGTTTTTGTCTATGTGCTGGAAGGAAGATTTTTTTTTTTTTTTTTGTTGTTGTTGCTCTGAAATTAATAGGTGTTTGGTTTTACGGACCACGCTGTGTGGCAGCGTAAGTGTTTACTGCTTCATGGGTTTTTAAGTAACAGAAAGATGTGTTAATCTTAAGCTAGATGATATGTAAAACATGGATAAAAGCCTTTCAAAGTTTCTGGGTTGTAAATGATTAATGACCTGCACTGGRCTGCAGGTTACACTTGCTACTTCTCATGGTTTATGCCGGTAAGCTGAGAACAAGAGAAGATGCTGAAGCGTTGTTCGTTCTCCGATTTGGACTGGGAAGAGCAGAATCTCGGTAGCCCGCAAATACTCAATTGAGACAGCCCTACCGAGATCAATTAACCAGCCTGATCGCTCGTACCATAGAATTTCTTTGGGAAATCCTTTGAAAAGTTTCCACACAGCRTCAGTGTGAAGTTTTAAAGCTTTGCCAAAAACCTGGCCTTCTGGAAATAGAGAAATAAGTATGGCCGTGGTCCACGTTCTTGTTAGCTGCCGTAGTCTGACTCTTAAGGACTCCTGTCTGAACGCTGAGCAGGAATGTTTGCTGAGATCCATCAAAGTTCAGCCCTGTAAGCTGTTGTGTTATGAGCGCTATTTTCCAGAGTGGTTCCAGGCAGTACAGAGGGAGATGGCGGTACCACGTGGCCATAGCTGAGATCATCTGGTAGACAAAAGTGMGGAGTAAGCACCACTGGAAGCCTCAGACCCCCAGTTTGCAAAGTCCCCTCCACGCAAATACTTAAGGCGAACGAAAATGGGAACAGGGCTAAGGTTTCTCCCTCTGTTTTCTGTCTTGGTTCCAAACGAATATCTGAACGTGGATTTTGCACACCTTTGAGGCTCACCTCCCTCTTATTCCTTCTCCCTTGTGATTCGGCATCTCCTTCATAAGCCTCTTCTCTTTGTTTTCTCTCCACTGCGTGAAAGCAACTCCAGTAGCAACTGAGGAATTGTCAGAGACCTCCCAGCTCCTCTTTCCCTCTTACCTACATGCTCATGGTGCAGACGCTTTGCAGCCATCAAACTCTGCGGCTTAGTGGGAGATCCGGGAGGGGGGTAAATGGAGAAGAAATGTAATGTTCATAGAGTCATTGTTACTATCCTCCTCCTGCTAGCGTGACCCTCCAGCCGGGGCTCCCTCCTCACCCTGCTCTCCAGTGCTAATTGGCTAACTGAGGTTGGTGGTTGGCTATCGGGATCAAGAGGCAGATATTTATTTGGGTTCCCACTTTGGTACSTGCCCTCCACCTGGTGCAGTGCAGGATCTTGCCAGATGAGTGTTTCCCTCTGTGCAGTCACCAGAGGTGATAGAATCATAGAACCATTAAGGTTGGAAAAGACCTCAAAGATCATCAAGTCCAGCCGYYGACCCAACACCACTATGTCCACTAARCCATGTCCYGAAGCGCCACATTTACACATTTTTTGAACTCCTCCAGTGATGGTGGATGATGACTCCACCACTTCCCTGGTGATGATGAGGTTATCYTCCCTCGGGGACAAATGTGAAAATGAGAAGGCACTTACAAACTAGATTTCACTGGCAGAAAAAATGTCTATGTGATATTGAGGAAGGCTGGCTGGGATCATTGTCCTACTCAGAAACAGCTCCACTTTGGATCTCACTGTGGGGAGATGCGCAGTTGTTTTGCCTTTGGTTTTTKYGTGTTTTCTTTCTGCTTTCTATCAGATATAGTGTGTCCAGCAGGAGCAGGGAGGTGATCGTGCCCCTGTACTCGGCACTGGTGAGGCYGCACCTCGAATCCTGTGTTCAGKTTTGGGCCCCTCACTMCAAGAAGGACMTTGAGGTGCTGGAGCGTGTCCAGAGAAGGGCGACGAGGCTGGTGAAGGGTCTGGAGCACAGGTCTGATGRGGAGCGGCTGAGGGAGCTGGGGTTGTTTAGCCTGGAGAAGAGGAGGCTGAGGGGAGACCTTATCGCTCTCTACAACTACCTGAAAGGAGGCTGTAGAGAGGYGGGKGYTGGTCTCTTCTCCCAAGTAACAAGYGATAGGACRAGAGGAAATGGCCTCAAGTTGYGCCAGGGGAGGTTTAGATTGGATATTAGGAAAAATTTCTTCACYGAAAGGGTAGTCAGGCATTGGAACAGGCTGCCCAGGGAAGTGGTGGAGTCACCATCCCTGGAGGCGTTCAAAAAACGTGTGGATGTGGYRCTTCAGGACAYGGTTTAGTGGGCATGGTGGTGTTGGGTTGACAGTTGGACTTGATCTTAGAGGTCTTTTCCAACCTTAATGAKTCTATGATTCTTTTAAGCCRAATCTCGCATTTAGTTCRTGCRCTTGGATTRTATTTACACGCAGRAACATCTGAAGGAAACRGGCCRTSTCCTACTGTGGTGGGGTTTAATCTGGTCCTAGGGGAAACCRGACGACTCACTGCAGCTCCCAGCTAGTTGTTGCAGGTGAAATGCTGTCAGTAAATTTTACGCTCCGTGTTGGTGTTTATTATGTTTGGCATTGGATTAAAATTAAAATAGAAGAAAATGAAAAGAAAATCCTAAAGAGCTACGGGACACCATTGTAAACTGTCTCCATTTCCCTTTTGAAGTGTGATGGATTATTTTTTTCTGGCTATTTAATCAGATCTTCAAACAATGCCACTCCAATTCCTCCGAGATGGAGGGAGGGCCAGCACGCACAGATGGTGGAGAAGCCAGCTATAGATGCAAACAAAGCGGTGGGGCTGGAAGAACGTGGCGGGAAGAACGTAGCCCCCTCTGCTTTGATTTTGTCGGGCCGCGCTCAACATGTGTTTGGTGCTTAGCCTGAGCTCCACGTGGCACCGCCGAGGAGCTGGGGTCTGGCGGGGGGGCTCTGGCAGGGGGTCTCCCCTGCCTGGKGCAGGAGATGACCCAGCAGAGCCCACGCTTGCTGTTTTTATGAGAGCCCAATGAAGTTTCAATATACTCATTGAACAGCTATTATCCCTTTCTGGAGCTGTTAATGTGGAAGTGGCATAAACGGAGCCATCGTATCTGAGCTTCCTTTTTCTGAAAGCCAGGGTCAAATAAACCCTTTATTAAACTAATAATGATTTTACCCTAACAGTGATTTCTACCCCAAACTTACATCAGGGTAAAATAGTCACTTTTTTTTTTTTTTTTGGTGATTCATAAGACTGCAGATAGTTTTTGCTTTGAGTTATTGCAAATAATTTGGACCCTCCAGTGAGCTAAATATGTTGTGTGTGTTCTGTTGGGGATTTTGGAAGTTTTATTTAGGTAGAAGGGTATAATCAGTCTGATTGCTCCTACTGCTGTTATGCAGATATGTGGATTCACATCCACTGGTGACCACCATTAACTGTAGGACCTGAAGTAGCAGCACAGAAGTTGGCATTAAAGCAAGTATAAATGAGCTCAGATGGAGACCAAATATATCCCTTGTCAAGGCTGTGATGCTAAACTGGAATTAGACAATACTGAAATGAGAAGCGAAAGCCAAACGGGCTGTGAGCTCCTGCRGATAATAGCTTCCACTTTTAGTATTGCAGATGTGGTTAAAGGATGCTCAAAACTATTTCGATATGTGTTGATTAAACTATAAAAAGCCAGCAAGCTCCCTGAGAAATGCGAAGTTTCTGCCTTCTTAAACTGAGATTATGACTGGAGAGGCATTGTACTTCACAGTGGATTATGAATTAGAGTAAAATAAGTGATGGTAGATGGTCTGCAATACACGCATCGGTCAATAAATCAAAGTACGTTTGTGGATTCCAGCGCGCTTGGGGAAAAGGCGCTTGGGATTGTTTCTTCTCTTTTTTCCTTTCTTTCCCATTAACAACCTTAATGTTACCCTCTTAGGAAGAGATTGCTCACCAGTTTATAACAAGGAAAAAAAGCAGCAGCTTTAAATGCTGCTTATTTCTGTAAAAAMCAAAGCAATAAATGAGCCAGGTTTAAGGATTTCAGTTCTCTCATCTGCAACACACGCGTTCTGGGTTTCCCAGGCCACTCTGCTGCTTGGCTTCCTCTCTTTCTGCTTCCTAACTCTGCTGAAGCGCGTTGGACTTCATATGGTCTATGGGAATGTGGGATCGTATTGAGCAGGTACCAGGAATAAAGCCTACGATATGTACTTCTGGTTCCATGTACTGGAAAACAAATTCTCAGCAAGAAAAAGCAGATGAAAGAGATCTCAGCTGACTGTCTTATTTTTATAACTGTATAAAATCTGTTATTTGCACACCTAGAAAATGACTAGAGAACAGCGTGGTGGTGAGCGATGGGCATGCAGAGCTTCAGATGAGGAGAGTGTCCCAGAGGAAAATCTTCCTATAAAGGCCTCCCAGGCAGTTACTTGCTTTATGCCGTTGGCTTCTCGCGGATCCATCCTTCAGATATTCATGAGATGTGTGGAGGGATTGTTCTAGTCTAGCAGGTGAAAGATCAGATAAAGACAGCCCTGAAATAATCAACTTGTGTGTACAGTAGGATAATTATAACCTATGTTCCTGCAAATAAATTGCTTGCTGGAAAAATCTTCAGCTTAGGAAGACACCCTCTCCCAGAGATTGGTAAAAGTGCTGTAAATCAGTCTTCACTCCTGGCATTATAAGCAGTAGCTGATTTGGCAAACAGAGCAACAAAGAAAATGATCTCCCACGCGGCATAACTAACCGGTACCTGGGCYGTTGGTGCTGCCACGCAAGGAGGGGACGCAGCGCCAGAATTACTTGAAGAAAGGATTGCGTGTCCATCCATGGATGATCTCCAGATGTTTGAGGTTGTCCAAAGATGGATGTTGCAGGGAGWCAGGGAAGGGTACGGAGAACCGAAGCTCGTGGGTGGCCTGGTCCTCGAAGGCTGGTCCCCGTCGAGCGGGTGTTTAACTCCGAGCCCACCGCGCGGGCTCAGCTTTCTGGGCGGTTCGCTTTGTCATTTTTGTCACGTATTTTTTTTTCTTTCTTTTTAATTCCTCTACTTACAAGTTGCGTGGTTCCTTCTCATGTCAGATTTTCAGCTTAGCAGCTAGCGGATTTAACATTCTTGCATGCGCGAGATCTYTGCAAAGACTTTGCATTTCTGTATAATAAGACTTAGATTGGGAAACCTGTGAATTACTTTTCTTTGCTAAGGAAACGGGGGTTGACTCAAATAATTCTCAAAACCCTGCCTCTCTCCCTGAGTTCCTATTAGAACAACATTCTGTGAGGCACCATTTCCCCTCCCTTTATTATCATAAGTATTATTTAGTATTATTTATAATCACTTATTCTATTACTTATTACTTATTATTTATAATTATAGTATCATTTATAATTACTTCCCCGCTAAAAAAAAAAAACAACCACAAAATACAATCCATCTCTGTGCTAAGAAACTGAGCTTATATCGGCGTTAAACCTCCAGCTTTTTAGTCCTTGTGAGTCTGTTGGAAAGCCAAACCGTGTATGTTAATCTTGCTTACGGTTAGCCTTAAAAGTAGTCTGAAATAAAACCCATGATTTCAAATATCAGGAAAAACAGGTGTTTGGTTTTTTTTTTTTTTTACAGTGGTAAAACAGTAAAAGGTAGTGGTGAGGAATGCTCTTTATTGGAAATTTTAAAAAGAGGTTGGGCAGATGTAGCTTTGTGCTAATAATCCTGACCCTGCTTTCGCAGAGGAAGCTGGAATGTGCCGTCTCTTCAGTCTGCTCTTTATGCCCTGAATTAGAAACAGCAAATTTCACAGAGCTACTTTGCATTGTGTAGGCAGGGAGGGAGCAGAAGAAAGAAGTGAGGGACTATTTCAAGATTCCACTCATAAATTTCAGAGTAGAACATATATTTATTTTTTTTTTCCCCTCTAACGCAGAGAATGGTAGTTCTACCGGGATGCGGAAATGTATTTGTTTTCTGAAGGCTTATTTAGTCGTGTGGTGCAAGTTATACTGACCAAATGGGCTTCTGCTAAATAAAAGACATGGGGGCAAAGTCCTGCACGGGACCTGGGACCCTTCACACCGCCAAGCCGATGGCTGGCTCGCTCCCTCCGGTTTGGACATTGCCAGGTAGCTCTTGGTTAGAAAACTTGGCTCTGGGGTGCCATTCCCAAGGAGGGACAGGGAGAGGGTGTGCAGTGTCACTCTCCATCGCACACGGTTCTCCAGCACCATCTGAACAGACTCGGCACCCTCAAAGTCTCCTTCTAGCTGCTGGAGAGTTTCCCCTGACRTATCCTATGGCACGCAACCCATCTCTGGTTTTATGCTACAAAAGCTGCACTCTGCTGAGCTGCAACGCGTACTGTTGAGTATTTAAGACGCCTTGAAATGAAAGAAATCATGGAAAGTTGTAAATATACTTTAGGGATACGAGGTGTAAGCTTCCGTGGGATGCAGCTCCAAGGATGAAGTGCGATGTAGCCCAGATGTGATCGTTTATTCCCGAAGGTGAGGTGACAGCCCCAGGCTTTGAGGGGGCTGTGCCTGGTGGCTCTGGACCCTGGAGGAATTTCATGTGCTGTATCGTCATCCTCTCTGGAGCCCCACCACTGGTGATGGCCAAAGAGGTGCTTCAGGAGAAACTCCTGGCAGCAAAAAGCACCTGATGCCCGGGAATGGGGAGAAGAATAACCTCCTGAACCATAGCGTCAGGATTTTTTTTGTTGAAACAAGAGATTTAACGTCCTTATTTTGGTATGCACAACTGGTAAGCTGTTCACATTTATTGCACTGCATAAGCAATAATAATCATGATAATAGTAAGAATAAATTTTGTTTATATGCTTTTATGGGGGTCTTTGCCATAATATTATGACACCTTACTGGGGATTTATAATGGACGTATGCAAAAATGCAAAATCAGCGGAATATTTTTCTAGTTAAAAAAAAAAAAAAGTTGGTATATAAAGACCATCCTAAAACCACCAGAGGTGCTTAGAAGGCACCTCAAGATAGACGCACTGCAAGGGATYATCTTGGAAGATTTTTGGAGCTTCCTTCTTTGCAGGTCTTTAAGAACAAGTTAGGTAAACTTCTGCTAGGGATATTTTTAATTTGGCCATGGGCGTAGGAAAGGATTAGTTGGGTTCATGAGATCATGTCTGGTTCTGCTTTCCATTGATCTAGTGGACGTTGCTGGAAACTTTGGACTGTAACAGATTCTGGAAAGATGCAGCTAGAGATGCTTGATCTTGTCTTAAAATAGTGATATAGAAATTGGTGGCTTTGTTCTGTAGGAGCTATAACGGTTTAAAAACCTGGCAGCTGGGTTTCTACACCACCACAGTCTCCTATGAAGCTCAGGAGATGAGCTTCTGTGTTGGAGTCGCTCTGCTTTCCCCCGAATGTGTGAAATTGCAGTGCAGGCAAAATTTTGAACATTTGGACAGTCGGGGAGAAATTCGGCAAGAGGGAGGCCCTGGTCTGGGGAAGAGAGGTCACGTGAGAGTGTGGTGAGACCAGGAGATGTCTCCTGGTCTGCAGTAGGATGTCTCTCCTCTTGTCGATGGATGTGTTCCTATGAAATGTCAGGTATTCTGGGGTGAGATGTTTCTYGGCTGCGCTGGAGCCGCCTTGCTGTATGTGAGAGATCTGTGTAAGGTGAACAGGACAAGTTTTTATAGACAGCTTCAACAGGAGAGAGGRGTGCAGCCCAAAATTAATGGTCCTGTCATAAGTAGGGAGGGGTGCGCTGGTAGCTTTTACAGGTCTGAGGTAGGAAGCAGTTGGACCTGGACGTTCCTCGTCCCTGTGGAGTGCTGCCGATGGGTGGCTGCTGCGCGGCACGGGAGACTTCATTGCTTTCACCTTGGGTTTTGGGTTGCGTGTCTCTTCTGGCACCGCTAATGTACCCTCGATGAGATGGGCGAACGCGCCGGTGCCTGGGGCAGGCGGGGAGCTCTCAGGATTTGGGTGCGGGTTTGTGTGACCAGGGAGAGAAGTTCAGGTGAGCCAGGAGCTCCTGGGAGAAATGGAAGTATCTGGGGAGCTCTCATGCCTTCAGCAGTCAACAGCGGATGAGTGCGGGACTGGAAGATTGAAATTTTCAAAGCCATTTTTTGAAGTCGCCTTAGTCATCTAAGGTGTCAGTTAGACACCTAAGAACACTTGTGCTTCCTGAATCATTTACGAACAAGTTTGTGCTTTCTTTAAAAAACCAAAACCTACCATTAAAGAGTGATCCAAGCACAAAGATTCTGTAAAGAGACCATAGAATTTTACAGAAAATACTCTGAAACCTATTGACTGTAAGAGAGAAAGAGCTGTTGTCCATACCCTAACAGGAACACAACTATATATTAAAACAGATTTAGGATAATTTGAAAAAAAACTCAGAGAAGGGTAATAGTCTCCTATAATGCTATTAACCATTTAAAAACCAGCCTTACCATAATTTTTTACCTTTAAAAAAGGATATATTTTGATAAATAATAATCATGGGAAACTGGAATACAATTAGGGTTTAACTGGTGTTAATTAAAATATCGCTTACTGTGATACATCGTAATGTCAGAATAATCACAAGACAGAATGAATAACTGCACAATTAGTTCTTAAGACTTTGAGATCTGTTAGAATTTAATTTGTCAGAATTAGCAGAACTGAAATGACTATGTTACAAATATGGAAAGGGATGTACTTTTTAGTCCTATATGAGTTTGCTGCAGCTAACTGAATATTACAACTTCATATAGGAACTCTTACTATGAATATTTTATTGGGTTTGTGGGTTTTTTGGTTTTTGGTTTGGTTTGGTTTTTTTTTTTAAACCTTGAAAAAGGAGGTTTTGGTTTTCACAAGTATTGTGTGAATGACTAGGCTTGCATACCGGAAAGCTGCATTTTTCGTATAGGAATTTGAGTGCAAACAAAACAGGTTTTCATGAAYGGCTCATTGAAGAGTTGCTCATTCAGGTTTGGCATAACCTCAGCGTTTTATRTTTTCACGAGAGCAGGGCAGCGTATTACACAGTGAAGTAACGCCGTCGAAAAACCCATGAAAGGTGCTGAGTCAAACTCTGAGGAAGCCRGAATCGGCGGTGGGGTCAGCCACGTCTCGGCGTTGGGGCTGTGGGTGTCCGCTGGCACCCGGGTCTCGCGCTCCTGCGTCCCCTTCCCCTCAGCTCTGCGTGGGGCAGCCCCCGTCTTCTGCTCTCCAGAGGCYGGTGGGTTTTTCTTCTTCTTCTTCTGGTTTGTGGACGTCAGACTCCTTGCGGCTTGCAGGAAGCTATGAGCGTCTATGTACAGCCAKATATCTATGTAATCGAATTTCGTAGTTACAAGGGGGAAGAAGGGTCGCCGTGCGTGTGGTCTACATGTGAAAGTGGTTTGGGTTTGTGGTCTTTCGGTGTTTTTTTTATATACAAGTGGCTTGAGTAGACTGTGAAGACGTGATAGCCTTTTTCTATCTTTATTTTAAAGCTATCAGAGAATCAAGAGTTTGAGAGAGACCTCAGGTGTATTAATGCACTCGATTTAATTATTAAAAAGAGCATCAGTGACAGCTGGTCTTACAAATGTGGGAAAAGAAGAAACCAAATGAAAATTGACGGAGACAACAGACTGCAGCTCCTGCAGGGAGGCTGTGACTCCTCCRAAACTGCCGGAGGGGGATTTACTGTCAGGAGAGGTGACAGCACAAGTTTCGGAGAAGCCAYGGTCGTTCTTGAATGTACGTGTAGGCTCTGAGGGCTGGCCATAGGCTGAGATCCTTCTGCCCTTATTTCCAGGGAAATATCTGGGGCCTGAGTTTCAACAATTCAATAGTAAGTTGTTAGGGGGCTCTGCTGGATTTGGCAGCTTGTGTGGGCATAGACTTTCTTTTTTTAAACCACCTCTAAGGAAGGAATTGGGGGGAAAAATATGGAGGAAAGACAGACCAGTGCCTAAACTGTTAGTCCGACCCTGGTGTGACAAAGGTTTTGCCACGAACCTCCCAGTATCTCCCYGGGATGCCTACTGATGGAATGAATTCAGTCGTATTTGCCCGTTTATCAAAGGTGTCCTAAAAAGAACGACCTTAGAAAGCATGAGGTGTTCAWATATTCTGTAGCTGGACGCTGGCTAGGCGTTTAAGTTATTTAAGAGTTGTTCACCTCTGTACGGCTCATGTCCTTCTAGCCTTGTTCATTTGGCCACGTACAGCTGGGTGCTTCATCCCTGGCTTGACTTCCCCAGCCAAAGAGTGCTTAATTTTTAAGTTAACTCCTCTCTTTGTCATCTATTTTCCCCCTTTTGCAGGTGCTCATCTTTCCCTAAACGTAACAGTTTCCTTTAGAAGCGTAGATGAAGTTACGCTGCGGAGTTCAGGAGTAATAAGGTCAGGAGATGCATTGTCTGCAGTCCTGAGCGCTGATGGGTTTTTTGTAGGTAGTGCGCTACCTTGTCACCTTCCCAGCAGAAACCTATTTGCTGAGCTGCCATTTGATCAACGATAAGAAAGGGTAAGAAATAGCTGAATGTGTTTGGTTTATGGGGAAACAGCAAATTAATCTTTGGGCATATTTGTCAGTGATGCTAACTTTCTGTCTTTGCTCCCTGAGGGGAAAGATTTAGGGAAAATAACCCCTAAACCTATCGACTTGCACGTGGCCCTATTTAGGAAACTGCTAGATATTATATTAGTTTTGCTTTTGTTCATACGTAGGGCCAATGGTACAGGGCGACACATGGAGCACGTGCRCGAGATACCAAAATGTGCTGCCGATATCACTAGAATATAGACGAGAATATATTGATTTCATTGAGCACCCGCAGCTCAGACAATAAAAGATTGTGAGCTTTGTCATCCCTCTGTACACGTGTTTGTGTGCGCTCTCCTACGTGCAAAAAGTAATTTTTCAGTGTTGCAAAAGATGGGTCTGGGAGAGAATTAAAAGAGGAAGGGCAAACTTTGGCTCTTCGCCACCTGGAATAAAATCCATTTAATTCACCCTGACTATCCTTGTTATAGTGTTAAATATAGACTAAATAGTTTAATATGGATTTATGTAATGAGCTCACAAATTGATTTTGCACCACAAGCTCGGTTTAGAGTTTAGGACCAGACGGTCTCTTGTTAAGATCAAAGCAGTGCTCCTGCCTTCTGACACTGCCGAGCATGGATTTGGGGGCGAAGATGATGATTTTTTTTTTTTTTTTCTTCTTTCTTTTGGTTCTGATGTTGATTCAGACCTATTAGGACTTTTTCTGTTTGTATGTTTGTTTACATCTGTGGGATCAGAGAGTAATAAGGGGGGAAAAATAACAATAATATAAAAAAAAAAATCACAAAAAAAAGCCTTGCRCAAGCTCCTAAGGGAGGAAGCAGGCACATGTCTTCTAGGAATGCAAATGTCTTATCTGAGTGACAGGGAATAAAAAAAAAAAGCAGGCTTTTCATATTCTCCCCCTTCCTCTCCTCCATCCCTTCCTTCTCTCCCATTCCCCCCAGCACCATTTAGGAATAATTTCATGCCCCTTGTTTAAGCATTAATTATTTAGCTCGAGTGATTTGCTAATAATTTGCAGAATGCTATTTCTTGGAAGTTGAGGAGATGAATCCCCGAGATGGTGCATCCTTCATCCACCCCTTCCCCTGTCTGGCTCAGTGGCCTCGGTTAGATGTAATTGTAATTGGTGTCTGGGTTGGGATGACAGTGTCAGCCTATCATTTCAGGGTTTAGAGCTGTACATTGGATAGCCAGATTTGTAATTATAATGTGCTTTACTCCTATTTATATTCAGCAGCGTTCTCGCCTTGCTGTTCCTTTCCCTGGGCGTGGAAGGTTGGGCTGGGGAAGGGGTGGCTTGAAAGCAGAGAGACCCGTTATTTGTTCGGAAAACACCCCGATGCTCTGAGGAATAGAGGGCCAAGGTGAGCAGCCATYAAAAGTTACCGTTTACTGTCCTGGAGCACGTGCTCTGAAATTCGCCCCGTCAAAATGAAACGTGCTGGCCCCTCTAGCAGGAAAAAGCAGAATTTTTCCTTGCGTGGATAGCTGGAACGGCGTTATCCGTGCTGCGAGCCAGCGCTGTGCCCCGGTCAGGCTGCTCGGYGGAGGGTTTCTCTTACGATGGCCTCTTAAAAATGTGTATTTAATGGTCCYGTTTTCCTCAAACGCGTCTGCTTTCAGCTGTAGTTGCGATACCACAAATACAGGTTTGCAGAAGTCAACAACTTGATACCGCTGGAGCGGAGACCAGGATCAATATCGGTATCTCCTGTAACTTTGCTTGCGTYGGTAGAAGTTAATTTTGAAAAGGTCCAAGGGTTTGATTAGGTGGGARGAGCCCCGCTGGCCTCGTCAAGCTGCGGCCGCAAAGCTGACGGCGTGTCTCCGGCCGGGACCGCGCTGGTCTGTGCGGCGTTTTGGGCGACCGCTTTGCGGGCAGACGCTTCATTTTCGTGTTTGGGATATTATCCTTTCAGCCTGTTTAATATTTTTCTTCTTTCAATTTCATCGCGTTATCTTGATTCACTCTGAAGGATTTCTCTTTCTCATGGGTCTACTTTCTGCAAATTCTTTAATGTAATTACATTTTCCCCAGAATCGCGTCTGCAGCCATCGCGTGCGGTGTACGGCAACGCTGGCTTCTACCTAATGGGATTTGGACCGATAATCCCGCGAGAGGTGTCCTAATCCTGCTGCSGATTTTTGGGTGAAAGGTGTTTCCAGCTCGTTTTGTTTCATATYCATGGGGCTCCTGTCTGCGGAAAGAAACGTTAGTTAGAGCAAAGACTACGTTCAAGAAATTCATACGTTTCTCCACTGAATTTCCTAAAGTCCTGCTAAAGAGTTACTCCTTCGCCCCTGTTCTCTAGTTCGGTGAGGAGGTAATTATTTTATACTGCTTTATGCATGGGACAGCTTCAAAGCGAGGATGAAAGAGTCCTCGCCTCCCAGCAGTGCAGGTATGCTCAACCCGTGGCAAGGGTCTGAACTGATGTTGCCGATGTTCCAGGATTTCATCTGTCTAGCTCTTTAATTAAATAAATAAAAAAATCTCTTTCTAAAAAAGGTGGGGGGAGGTGATAGCTCTAAAAGCTTTTAAAGCACRTACAAGAAAAGCGAGTTTGTTGACATGAAAAAGAATATTTTGTAAAGAGAAACTCTGGAAAAGAATTATTTTCCCTCTCTCTCCTTTGCTCCCAAACTAAAAATAAGTATTTCTCTCCTCTYCATCCTTTTGTAGCATCATCTGTTGAGAAAGTAGGGATGGAGGAGGGCATATACTTGGGCTTTCCGTACGCTTCCTGCTTCTCTCGAGCTTGTGACATCGCTGTGGGCAGAATCTTTTACAGATCTTCAAAATATTATATTTTGGTACCTTTGGCCCAAAGGAATCTCTGATAGCCAAGCGATCGTTGAGAGGTACGCTAGCTATTTACCCATACGCTGGGAAATAAAGGGAGGACCAGATTTGGGGTTGTAGCCCACAGAATGGCCCCAGGACGTGATGTCGTTGCGGAAGGGCGATGAGCATCTCCGTGGGCTGCCCCAATCTGTCCCCTGCTTGACCCAGGTCCTTCTCTCCTGCTCGGGCCACCCCAAGGGCTCCTCTGGCCACCAGGAGCCCCCCCCCATTGTGTCCCTCCCATCTTCAGGAACAGAGAAGAGACCCTTTGCTCCCTACCAGACCTGAATATCTCGTGGCTGAAGAATGCTGGATAAACTATTGTACCGTCAGCTGTTCTGGGCATTAAATTGATGTCYCACATATATAGATTTTGGCTTACCCACGTTGACCTTAGGTGGCTGTATTCCTGATTTACAGCGGCTGCTTGGGAATGAATCCATCTCCTTGCAGGACCGGAGCCATGGTTAAGAGCTGTCCCTTGGTCTGCTTTGAAGGAATTCAGACTTTTAATATCCTTACATTTATCTTGTTTTTTAAACCAGGATTAAGGGAAGCTTAGATATCCTTTGTTTACCTTTTTKTTTGCTTTTGCTTTGGGGTTCTTGGTGGGGTTTTTTTCCCCTGTTATTGGTAATCTAGCGTACGTCGGATTTCCGAGCGGTTCGGCGATATTAACAATTTCATTACAGAGACAGTTGGCAGGATTTTCCCTGCCAAAACTTAGTATCTGTCCTTCAGGTAGCAACAGCTGTTCACAGTTGTTAGCAGTTAAAACATCCACAGCAGCAGTTTCAGTTGAATAAAGCAAAATTTTGCGAATCTAGTGGTGTGGAAGAAGGGAGAGGAATGTTGAAGCATCTGTCACAGCTGTTAACCCTGGAAAGAAACAGGAATCGGGTAAAGAGCCTGAGACTCTGGTGAGGATGGGCGCCTTTTTGTAATTATTACAAGAAATTGGAAAATTAACGACGTGGTTTGCATGGGTAGGGCGCGGGGAGCCTGACCCTGCATCCCCTGTGCCGCTGATGTGAGGCTCCGTTTTCTCTTTTATGGGAAAGAATCACTGTGGGCCAAAACATTATCTGTCACACCGAGGTAAAGGCAGATGGAACCTGCTGAATTTAATGGCTCAATTAGGGTGATGTTTAATTCTATAGATTCCCTTCAGCGGCCRTGATTTGCCCTCAGCAGTGCTGTGTTCGGCAGATCTCTCCGCACACCAGTGGCGGTGGGAAATCCCTTTATTTTCCCCACAGACCTGGAGCCCAGATGTGTAACATGAAGCAAAGTCTTTGCTGCAGTAGGAYTATCAAATCCGATCATTTTCCAAGCCAGATTATATATAATAAATACTATTTATTATATATATTTTTATATATATATGTATATATAAAAATAATAAAAACTAAGTTAATTTCTRTTATCTGTGACCAGATAAAAGTACGTATCTCAAATCATACATTAAGGTGAATCCTCCTTAAAMCAGCTTTGTCTGAAAAAGCCAAATTGCAGTGTGAGAAGCGGCATGGTTGGCGAGATGAATGAAATGGTTTGTTCTAGTCGCCGTTGGCCAGGCCTTGGGATGAAGTCAGGTCTCCAGTTTTGAGCCCKTCGCTGAAGGGACCCGAGAGACGCTGGAGAGGAAAACCATGGGAATTATCAGAGGTTCATGAAGAGGAGGAAGACCAAAAGAACTGGGAGACTTTAATATAGGTACTGAAACAGGTGACCGAGAAGACGCCTGATCCCAGTTTGCAGTTTTACAGGCAGCAATGGAAAAGCGAAGAACATCCTTTTGCTCTGCAGAAAGCAGGATTCAGGGCACAGAGTGCCGCAACGCCCCAGCCTTTGCTGATGGTGAGGCTGACGAACCGTCGGTGCGTTAATGACGCTTCAGGACGCTGTGGCTTGAGAGGTTAGGGCATCTCCATCACTAAAGGTCACTTGACAAACATCTGCCAGGGGTCCCTTGGTATAGTTTTCTGCCGGAGGGCAGATGGACGGACAAAAGTAAAATCCACCAAAGAAGCGAGAGGACAAAACCAAAAATAGGAACAGGGGACAAAAAAGACACCGTTAGCCAGGTCTGTCTTTCGTCCGGTCCCACGACCCTTTGCTATACACGTTTCTTAAAAATCAATGACAACGTATAGCCAGTCTACCAGGAGGAATTATTCTCATTTCTGGCTTGAATTATTCTGATGTGRCGCTGCTCAAAATTAAACCAAGTCTTTTGGATTTCAACTACTATGTATGAGATGAGAATCCGGCTTATTATGTTTTAGTGCTGTTGGTATTTTTGCAAGACTCTATTATTGAGCTAGCTTTGTGACATTTATCTTTGTGTGTAATTGCCTAACTCTAGTAAAAAGCAAAATCAACCTGCTGATACCCCCAAATTAAGATATTTTTGTAGCATGTTGAAGGCACGCTTAATAAAGCTAACTTGAAACCAAGCTTTTCCACAGAAATACGAAGCCATATAAAAATTAATGTTGCATATGTAATATTGTGTGTTTGCACTAGTGTAGTTATCCTGTGCCTTTCAGTGCTGAAATCCCATTAAGCCTTGCCTTCAGCATGCGAGGGGCCAGCTTTGTGTTGAAATCTGTAGATAARCAAGAAAAATACAGTCTAAGTGTCATCCTCACGAGAGGGTTCGGTTTAGCCAGGGGTTTAGTCGCTTCATCTGGGTTTTGTTCCTCATTAGTGCGGGATGGAGGGCAATGAATCGGCTTGTGCTGTGACGGACGTTTTCCAAAGCAAGGAGCTGCTCTTGTCCATTGGCTTCTCTGGAGAAAGCAGAGAAGCAAACGATGCCGTTCAGCCCAGCCGGCTTTGGGAGCGGAGCTGTGCAGCCCCGACTCCGGCACGTTGGTTGGGAGGGTGCTGTTTTAGCAGGAGAAGTCCAAGTTTGCACGTGGCTATGGACAGGGGTGAAGCAGGCGCAGTTTATTCTGCTGTCTCTGGAGCAACACGTGTCCCCTTGTGCGYGAGCAGGGAGTGATCTCTTCGCTCCCTTGGGCATGAAGCTTTGGCTGAAAGTAGTCCTGGTAGCAAACATCTAATGGGGGGATGCCTGCCCGCTGCCTCTTCTCCACCAGAAGAATCTTAGAATCATAGAATCACAGAATCATTAAGGTTGGAAAAGACCTCTAAGATCATCATGTCCAACCATTAACCCAGTACCCATGCCCACTAAACCATGTCCTGACCATGTCATCTTCCACCAAGGAGTTTCTCATGTTTTATTTTATGGCTTATTCGAAACCAATCTTCTCGGTCTCTGTAAAGTCTGCGAGTTGCTGAGTAGTGCCGGGTGGAATATGCCCCGCAAAATGTCGTGGAAACCAACCTTTTTTTTCTGTAAATGAAGCCAAGTGAGGTCCATATCCATCTCTGGGGCTGCGGCCGCAGGGAGGGGATGGCAAGCTGCAGAGCATCGTGCGCGTAGCACCCCGTTCCCGGCTTCGCTTACTGGCAAAGGGGGTCTCCAGCGATGGCAGCGCCGTCTGCAGCGACGAGCTGCGGGAGGACATCCCCCGGGGCAGTGTTGGGGTTCGGAGGGAGGAGGTGGCCATGCCATCGCCCTGGAACCCCACAGACACCCCGCGGCTGCGGCTACGTCCGACTGACCGCATTCACGGGGCCGATGGACTACTGTGGTTTTTKGTTTTATACCCAATGATAAATCTTGAATGTGGATGCCCAGTTCTGAGCAGGGGAGGAGGGTATTACCTGGCATACCTGTCCCCTCAGTGCTCCGATGTCTGCAACCCTCAGTCAAACCAGCTGGGAACACTCCGGGATGTGTTTTCTCACCCTCCTGTTTTTCCTTCAGCAAAGCCTTCCCTGGCTTCGCCAAATGTTCCAGCTACAGCCATCGCTTTGTTCCCCTTGTTTGCACAGCCAGCCTAGCCGCGGCTGTTTGGCCGGGCCGGCCAAAAGGGCTGTATTTGCTAAATACGTGCTTAGTGTCTCCATCGCTTTTCAGGATCCTTCTGTGTGCCACCGCTTTTCCGCCACCGCCGCGTCCCCGGCATCTCATTGTACTCTGGGTCGAGGCCTCTTGAGCCTCCTGGCTTAGTAACTTCTCCGCTTCACCATCCAGTATTATTAAAATATATTTAGTATTCAGGGATTTAGATCCCGACCTTCCATAATTATTGACACCTATTTAATTTCTCCTTTCATCCATGGCCAAGCCTGGTACAGCTGCTATGGCACATGTATATACATCATTGTTGCCAGCACAAGCTGATTGGCATTCATGCTTGAGTGTCTTTTTATTTTCTCCTTGGATGCTGGGAGCAGCCCGAGTAGCTCGGAAACTAAAGAGCTTCATCTATTAGGCGTGACAGATTTGTATTCAGCGGTAAATGCCTGACCTTGCTCAAACTCCCTCATCCATTCCCATCATCCCCTCCCAGATGAAAGATTCTGCTTAACTCCTGCTTCCTGTCTGTCGCCTTGGAAACGGGGACGAAGCGATGCAGCCCGAGAGAATAACTAATAAGAAAATATCTCTGGTGTAAGAATAAAAACGCATTGTGAAGAAAGGGGCTCGCCGCAAACCGACAGGCGAGGAGCTTTCAGGAGGAGGACTTTAAAGGCAGTCAGAACCTGAGGAATATAGTGGCGATACCCTGTGGTGAAACAGGCTAATAAATGGGCTGAAATGCCAACGCCCTCCTGCTGTGGAGCAATATGTTTTAGCTTTAAGTTTCCACGTGGGTATGTAATGGAGTAGAGCACTTAAGCGCTAAAACTTGTGTTTCGAGCTTTGCTGCAGCGTGAGCAGGCGCGGGGGGAAAACCCTGAGTGCCCATCGCCTGCCATCGCTTCCCTGCCCTTCTCTCCTTCGGTTAGCGTACCTCTTAACCTCTCACCGTTTCGGGATTTTAATGGTTTCCCGGGTCAGAAAAAAAGTTTAGACTTCAGACCGAGTCTGAATTTAACCTGGAAACTTCTTTAGGTTCTGGTTTCCGGAAAAGCTGCTTTGGGGTGATTTGCTGCAATGGGAAGAGTCAACCGTTGAACGTCACRGCGAACAATTCTCCTCCTGTCCTGTACGCTCAGTTGTGTCTGCAGTCATTAACGTGTGTGTGCGGTATGTATCTGTGTACGTTAACAGTGCTCTTAGATATCTACAGAGGTTGGGGTGACTTGCTGTGCTGGCTGTCTCCAGCGTTGAGCCCAGTATTTTCAGCTCAACTCTTGCACTGGATTTCCCGTCCTGAAGAATCCTGCGTAAGAGGCGGTAGGTTTGGGTAGGTCTGTTTTTTTTTTTTTCCCCACCAGATTTGCTTTGTGGCATGTTCTGCGTTTGCTGAATGTGATTACGCCCTGGACTGAGGTCAGGAATCTCCACCGGTTACTTCTGTGTCGATCTGGAAAATGTATATCTAATATACAAGTATATACATCTACACAAACACATACAATTTCCTCACAAATTGAATAGTTCAGTCCATTGTACCAATCGATACGTTTTATCTTGACTAAGGTTGTATGAATTCATGCAGTTCTCGTAACTGATTCCTGTCGCCCATGGATAAACAGTCCGCGCGCCGTAAAGGAGTACCCGTGGCTTATTTGGGTCGTTAGGGTTTTTTGGGATGACATGGGAGCGCGGGGCCCTGGTTATCTCCCTCTGGGCATCCGCAGCCGTCGCTGGCAGAGCAAACATCTGATAGAGCCGACGGCGGAAGCTCTTCACCAACGGCTTTGAAACGGGTTTCTAAAGCAACACAGCGCAGTTGTACGAAACACCAGGTGTATTTCATTATTCCTGGGGTCTGTGCTGCCCTTGTTACGGTCATGTATGCGAAAGGAAGAGATTCGGAAATTTAACGTGTAGCACGTGCTGAGTTTAAGAGRGGACAGACTGACGGAGTGGTAAATAGCGAAGGGCGTTAAAAGTCCGCTAGCAACAGGTTTGGTGCTGGGGAAAATTGTTGAACTGCTTTTTGTAATATTAAAAAAAAAAAGTGCTGTGCTTATCCTGCATTGCAATGGTTACTCAAGATTCTTGTACTGAAATAAGGAAGCAAAAACTATCGTAGTCACTTTACCATGCGGGGTATTATTTCCTGTGGTTTCTTTCACAAAGAAATGTTGTAAAGTGGTGAAAGTAGTTAAAACGCGGCTGAGCGATATTGCAAAAGCGTAAAGGAAAGAAAGGGTTAAAATGCTTGGGAAAAGAAGGAAAGTATGATTKCAGACTTATTGCAAGATGATGTTCATGACTAAATAGATTCTACCTAGATAATCAGGTAGGAAATCCTGAAAATGAGTAGCTGGGTTGACAGAATTTAGAAAGAGGCGAAGACGGATCATTTAAGGCAGGATAAGAGAAAAAGTATATGTAGGTTTGCAAAGAAGCAGGTTCTTCTGCTGACATTGATATGATCGGCTTCGTAAGGGAAGGAGAATGTSTTGGGAAGGAAAAGAAAACGGAAGGGAGGTTTTATTAAAAAAAAMCCACCGRTCGATCTCAAGTATCACCAGCGTGAAAATTAAAAGSAGAGAAGAAATTAAAATGCCTGCATTTGTCTGGATATAAGGAAAACAACRTAATGTTGTGCCAGGCTTTAAGTTCCTTTTATCTTCCACGTAGGATTTCTGGAGGCAAGCTACAGGTGGACTGAGCAAACCACAGAATTCGCGTAGTGGGGAATTCAGATACTTCAACACTTATTTCCAGCCTAAATCTGGAGTGAGAAAATGGAAGCTATCTAGAAATGAAAACGGTGAACATATATATTGCTCTGCCGATGTTAAAAAACGGCAAGCCTACTCAAATGACACGTTTTAACTATAGCCAATCACAAAATAATATATATGGGAATAYAAAAGTGGGCAATACCTAGAGAAATAGCAGAAAGCAATCGCCCTGGAAGGGATGGAGGAGAAACCACGCGTTCAAACGGGAATCGCCATGAGCGCTGTGCAGAAGAGGGATAATGCATTAAATGCATTAATTTGGGTATCTAAGCRGAGGATTAACGAGCAGGAGGAGGAAGCTGCTGCGGTGCCTCCCCACAGACTCTCGAGACCATCTCTGCGGTCAGGGCTGGGGGTCTTTCTCCGAAGGAGGGTTCAGGTGGCTTCCTCCGAGATCCTTTTCAGCTGAACGCAAGTCGTTTAAACGCGACATGGGCGCAGAATCCGTGGCGAGTCCAGTGCTGTACTGCGGAGGTGCGACCCTGAGAGCTGCCTGTGGGAAATCTAAACTGTGTTTGGGAAGTGCGTTTGGCCCAGCAGAGAGAATAGATGTCTGTCCGGCGAGAGAGAGAACCAARAAAAATGTTTTACTGAGTTGATTTAAGCGAAAATATTGTCATTTAATTGGCAAAAATGAAACTAAGTTAAAATGAAACGAATAAAAAAATGAAATACTTCACGCTTATATTTCTGAAGTAAAATGAAAAATTTCAGAAAAAAAAATGAAGAAAATTCAGACTAGCAGAGATGGCTATTTTCATTGCACCTGCTTTCAGACGTTAAAATTCATTCAGCTAGTATGGYAGTTTGGGATGTTGGAGAGGAGGGGTGGTAGTGGTAGAGGAAAAGGTGTTTTCTTCCTCCAGGAGCCCTAGAGGGATGGCTAAAAGGCATATTTTGCTCTTCCTGTGTTACAACAGAATTCATTGTTTGTGTTGATAGATTAAATGGAGTATAGGTAGCTGGATTAGACAGAAGGCGTTCTGTGAGACCAACTGTGTGGAGGAATGTGATTGCCACRCTTAATGAAGTGTAGTGTACTCTCATCTATATGATTATTCTTTTTTTTTAAACAGGGTACTGAAGATGCCATTATAGGAAACTCTTCTATTATGGAAATCTCTGAAGAGATAGAGGGGAAGGAGCTATAGCTGATGCGAACAGAAGGGAACTACTGAAATAAATAAGTCCTACTAAAGGTTTAAATTAAAGGAAAAAAAATTGAGATGCACAAGTACATTTGCAAGTCTGTCTGTAGACAGCTGTTCCTTTACGGAAGCTGTAGCGCAAGGTCTTTGTAACCTTGACGGAATTTGCTGGGGCAATCTCTGTATGAAGAGGAAAACACTTTTCCAATACGTTAGTCACACCCTGGCTTTCCTTCAGCATCAGATATGCATGAGTATTTTCCCAGCGTTTTCTTTTTTCTTGAAACTATCGGGCCGTTTTCTGCTCTACACATGACTTGTTTTGATTTTTTTACCAGGAGCTTGTGCATCTTTTCGCTGTAGCAAGGAAAGGGAGAAGAGCCGTGTCCTCTGCTGAGCCGTTTCGGATCCGTCTGGGCTGGTGATACATTATGGATGCTGGATCCAAAAGCATGCTTGTTTGTTTTGGCTCTGCTTCCGAGACCCTTGTGCCACAGAATCAATATTGTTTAATGTCAGCCTCGCCAGCTCTTCCTTTCTTTTGGGAATGAAATTAATTTTCTTCAACTTGGCACGTATAGGACAACAGTGTCCCCCCTGACCTGCCGCTTGAGCGTATGTAATTATCCGAAGAGTGGAGGTTGTGAAGGAAACAGCTTTTAAAGCATTAGACCTGGCAGCTTTAGGACATTAGCGAGCACCAGGCTGAGGCAGTTCTCCCATGATACTACCCGGTTTCTAACCTCTGTTGGGTAGACCAAAGGGTGGGTATTTTCCTTTCGCTTGAAGACTTTGTTGGCATAAAACCTGCACTCAGCTGGTAACTGATGAAAATCCCCGTCCGTGTCAAGACTCCTTGGTCATACCACTCAGGGCATACCTGAAACGCGTGGTTTTTATCCATGATTTGTTGGTTTCATCACACAGGGCACGGAGTTTGTGAAGCACAGAAAAGTAGCGTTTAGGATTTTTTTTCTTGTAATCTTCTAAATTACCTGTGCTTGATTAGGTGGAATTTTTAGCATGCAATATAAAGCAGATGGATTGCAAGCTGACCCTTAAAAAGCTATTCATAACCCACCTCCCTCCCTCCCCAACTGCTCTTAATCTGATCTAAATTTTGATTATCAGAACTATTCTCGTGCACTTTCACTAAGTTATATGTTTCCATTGCCAGCCCTGGAGCGGTGGGGTTTTTGTTTTGTCTTTTCAGCTTAGCGGGAATTTCTTGAGGTTGGAAAACGTAATGCCTTTTTGCTGTATTTTCTTATCAGTCTCTGCCGATTTCYATTCTAACACTTTGTTTTTTGCCATCACGCCAGACTTGGGAGAATTATTCTAGTGTGACCACTGCTTGAATGTACTCTTTGGTCTACTCCCGAGTTTTGCTGGAGGCAGTTTGTCTGCCTGCCATTTCTTACGTTGCCYCGATGACCTGAGAAAGAAAGCGCAATCTGTAAAGCAGAAAATGGTACACTGTTTAAAGGAGTGTTTTGCATTAAGCAAGTCTTAACTCTTTTTTTTTTTTCTTCTTTTTTTAACGTTATTTGAATATATGAATTTGAAACTATATCAAACCACTCGCTTTTCCTTTAGGGAACATCACAAAATTCGGGTAGTTGCGGCGATGCTGAGGAGTTTGTTATTTTTTCCTGCAGAGGAGCAAGTAGGTATGCGAGGGATGTGTTAAGTATGGCCACGCGTCCAGTTGCTTGTTGAGCTCACTGATGCTTCGCTTCTCCGGTTTCTATCTGTTAATTTGCCAGAAGTGACAAAAAAAGCTGGAACTCCCTTTACCTGTACTGGTTTCTGCATTCCCTACTGAGAATTGATAGTAGACGATTAAATGAAGGCATATTAATCCAACGTAATGCAGTTATGAGAAGCCTTATCTCTTTAGCTTCTTCCTAATAAATTATTAAAGGCATATGGCTTAATACTGTGTTGCAAAGGTCTCAGCTGATGGCCACTTTCTTGAGCTGGGGTGGGATGCGRTCCTTCTCTGCCATTGGAGTGGGGCTTTGTTTTAATGCCTGATAGTCTTCAGCTTGTCTCTCACCGCTGCAGAAGGTGCACCGTGCCAAAAGAAAGCTCACGGGCGTTCTTTTGCATACAGACAGGATCTAACTACGGTTTTGGAGCCTCTTCAGATAGCGACGCTGCTGCATGGACGCAGGTCTTTGCCCGGCTTGATGYCACCTTCTCAGCTAGGCCAATAAGCCGAAGCGGATTCTGTAGTAACGTGGTTATATTGCTTTGAGCACGCTGAGAGTTCCTACGCAACGCTGTGAAGGGTAAACATCCGTAAGCGGTTACGGGATTAGGCGCTTTGCAGTGTGGTTTCATGCTTTCTGTGAACCAGGCTGTGTTTCAGCGCTGCAATAAGAAAACACAACGTGAGTACGTAGTTAGTGTTGTCCTGCGGCCCTTTGTGATGGTAACAAAACATAATGTATTCATCTTCATGTGGATTTGATGACTTTCGGCCAAATACGCATTAACAGCACCAGTTGGTAGGATTTGTTTCAAACCTTGGCAGTGCCCTGTTTGAAAACGATACCCGCTCTTAATGAAAACTTCCCCCTTCCCTTATTGCTGCGTATGAGCGATGCCAACAGAAATGGAATGAGATTTAAATGGCTGTTTTCTGCTTTGTAGAAGATGGTTAGCATGCAGGAGAAAAGCAAATGTTTGCCAGCAACATAATGTGCTCCCCGGAGAACCAGCTCCTGCATAAGTTAGCAGTCCTCGCGTGGAAAGGTAATTCCATATAGTGAGCGAACCAAAATGCTTTTGCTCGCTTGCTCCGGCTCTTCTATAGGACAACCTGGAGCCGGGTAGAGGGGCAGGTCTATACGTCGTCAGCTGAGGAGGTGCAAAAATCCAAAGCTCTTTTGGAAAGGAGGTAAAAAGGGGAGTTGGGTGGCAGCACCGTGATAGAGACAAAGCTAACGGCTCTTCGGGGCTGCAAAGAGAGCAGCAGCCTGTCATTGTTTCAGGCCCTCGTGGCGGATTATTTACATGCAGATCAGCCCCAGCGTGCGGTGCTGAATTGCTCCTGTATAGAATAAGTCAGGCCTTCAAATCACTTTGAATAGCTTGGGCTGGAGCTATAGATTTCTGCAGGCCTCTCTGCTTGATTACATTTCTGGTTGGATTCACAAATTTATAAAAATAAGTCAGTTCATTTATTTTGGGCCAAATGGAATACACGTGATGGAATTTTATGTGTCTGATGAGAAGGGAAAAAAAAGTGYTCAAATGTAACGATTACCTTGAATTTTGAGAGCTTAGACCCGCCGCAGCCAGGACGAGCACGCGACCTCTGCCCGCCGCGCGAAGCAGTGCCGCCCGTTAACCCCGGAGCTCTCGTTTACCTTGTGCTTGGCGCGTGKTTTTGCAGGCTTTCTTAAGGACAAGCTCCATGAAACGGTTTCTGCACTTAGATTTTGATTTAGTATTCTCGTGATCAGCCYCAGATAATTTCCTGCTCAGAAGCCAGCACAGTAGAGCTACACAAACGTGCAGCCTCGCCATTTCCAATGGCACGGATGGGATTTTGTTCTTTTTTTTCCTCGTTTTTTGTTTGATTTGTTTCTGTTTACAGGAAACGTTGATTTTTGGCTCATTTTTCTCTATCATCGTGCAGAATAATTCCTAAATATTGTTTCTGCATGTTTGTTGTTTCTTTATCAAAGTAGTTGTATTTAGTCAGCGAGACCAACATGAGTTGTTATCAAAAGATGAGTAATAGCGTGAGCTGCAGGACACATGTAGACTCCCTGTTGWTGCTAAGCCATCTCCATGGGCCACGTCTCATGTCCATTCCCCAAGTGCTGGACCAAGTCCCGACCAAGCCACCTCCCTTGATGCCATGGGAACATCTCCTAAAATGCAACTCATCCACTGTATTTCTTACTTCTCTTAGCAGTCATTATTCCAACTTGTAGGTGGGTTTCGTAAACATCTCCGAGACTTTTTCTGGATGTCTGTTGTCATCCTTGTTTCTTCCTACAAGGAGAACCCAGGCTGGAACTGCTTAAGAAGGCTCTGACTGGCAACAGCTCCCAAGGAGGGTCTGATCTCCCACTCATGACACCGCTTTGCATTTCCCATCCGCGGTAGCAGGGAAAACTTCTCCAGCAGCGGGAACCTCCTCAGGCTCCAGCAGGATGTTCTTCTATGCTTGTAATAGCCACCAGGAYGGTATTTACTCTCGTTATTAGATATTTTTTCTCTCATCCTTCCCCGTCTCAAGGAAGCTTGAGGGTTAGTGTCTTCCTCACTACGTCAAAATATATTCCTCTCTTTCAAGCTGTCTCATTTTCACTTTTCTAAGGCTACTGTCTGAAGACGACGGATGWGGCTCCTTCTCAAGAGTGACTTCTGATGGGGCAGGTGCACCAGCGCGTGCTCCTTGACTTTGTTCTCACGGGCTTCCAGTTCAATGAGACAAATTAGCTATTCCTTAAGGTTACTAGTTGCTAGCCTGACATTTCTGAACGCATGACATGGTATGACATTTTACATTATGACACATGAGAAAAGCTTATTTATGGGTCCTGAATACCTGTAAGATATATCTTGCACTTTTTCAGCTCCTCAGGACTTGGCATAGCAATCAATTACTGGGTCTTTGAATAAAGACCCAAGAAAAATCATGKTTTTCTATTTTTCCTCGTCTATTCCTTCAACTCCAGGCTTTGTACAGACAGTTCTCCAAATCTTTCTTTTCTTTCATGCTTACACGTCCATACTTTTTGTGGAGAATATATCACCCATATCACCCATGCCGTAATGATCTTTGTCATCACAATCTGCAAGGAGTCAGTGAGTTTTTAAGAAGGGGTTGTTTGTTTTTTTTCCTTTCTTTTAAATGGTGCTTACCTTTTTCTGCATAAAAYGTGTTTCTTTTTTCTTTTACATAAAAAAAAAAAAAATCCATTGTGTTCCCATTTCTTTTCTGGCTGCCTTGCATTTTCCTTAGCTTAGCTTGCTATGCTAGTAGCACTTGATTTTCCAGAACTTTCTATATTTTTAAATTTTTAAAAATACAAATTCCTGATTTATATTCTGTTCCCTTTATTGTATGGAGTCATGGAATTCAGTTTTTTCAGCAAGATCCATAAAAAGATTTTCTTAAGTTCTCTGAGTTCTTGAATCCTTTCAGAAATGTGTTTATTGCTTTCTCCTTCCAAAAAATACTCGTCCCACTTCAAAGTCCGAGTGATTTGTCTCCCTTTGTGAATAAAACATGAAAAGTTTAGTATCGTTTTAGAGGCAAAAAATCTGTTCTCAGAACTACGAAACCTTTAGGTGAAGAAAATTCCATTATTCCTTTAGTCGTTCAGCCAGAGAATTTCCATTTTAAGTCATGGAAAGAAAGAAAGAAAGAAAGACACAGGAAAGAAAACAAACTTGCAGGTTTCCTCCGTATTTTGCCGGGYATCCTTTCCCACGTTGCAGAGCAAAGTTTCGGACTGACTTTAAAATTTCAARCCAAGATTAAACCTCCGTAAATGTCTGGACATCTCGGACAACTTGTTTTACGCTCCAGCTTGCGCTGTGGAAGTGAGTTACTTTCCGAGAGGTTAAAGATTTCGGTGGCACAAACCGCGCTGCTTTGGGCTGGAGCCCTCGCRGCCTCTGCTGAAGAGCGCCGGCAGTGAAATATTTAGTTCCATTTTCCCATCAGCGAATAGCTGGAAAATAACTCCGCTGACGGGGTTGGTGATTGTTTACATCTGACTGCGGTCTTTGGTGAATCATTTTTCATAAGTACTGTGGGGAGAAAAATTATTTATTTTTCTGTCATCTTAACCGCAGCTTGAAATACCTCACTTGAAAAACTTTCTTGTTCTTGAACCAACTTAATCATGTTTTGTTCCGTTGCTTTGTTTTTCAACTTTTCCCGTTATAATGCACGCTATTAATAAGAGGGACGTATTCGGCTGCTTCCATTAATGTCTCTGCCGTTCCAGCCGCGCCGTTAATGCTCCGTCTGGGGCCGCGCGTTGTTAACGATGGCCGAGCTGGTGAGGGTTGTCTCTTTTCTGAGGGCGTGCGAAGGTAGGATGCTTATTTTGGTGGGGACGATGGAGCTGGAGGCTTGTTTTGGTGAGGGGTTCTCCCACAGCTCTGGGCAGCAGCTCCCGCTCCCTTTCTCCTTGAAAAAACTTGTAAAGGTCTTGGGCTCATCCGAATGCAGAAGCGTCTCTCTCTCTCTCTCTCTCTTTTATCTCAAATTTCTTCTCAAGACAGGAAAACCACTTCTGCCTGGCTCTGAATAATAACGTGGAGCATGGAGAGCCCCGTTGATATCAAAGCGTTCGCAGTGTAAGCACGGTTCAGTGTGAATAAGGATATCATAATTCATCCCTCCAACATCAAATGTTTTACTGTAATTTTTAATTCTTTATAGCTTTATATGGGCCTACTTTGCACCTWTGAAAACAACAAGGAGTTTGCCCTTGACTTCAGGCCACAGAGGTGCCGAATCATACCTAAACAGACTATTTTAAACTGAGCTGTAGGGCACTTAATTTATTTTTTTTTTTTAATTAAAAAAAAAAAATTTATTATTTCTCTGCTTTTGCATGTTAGAGGACTATTCCCTCTKGTAACAAACTAAATGCAGGGGAAAGTAATAAACTAAAAGCAAATTAACTGTGGTATTCTAAATTCTCTTTCCTTGTACAATCAGTGTTGTAATTTTCAAAGGAAACAGTATAAAACTTGCAAGACTAATAATCATRATTATTATGAATAATGAATCCCGAGATGTTATTACACGATAAAAACACACCCTCCCATGCTGTGTCTTACTGTTCAATTATTTAAAGCTCCCTGACAATTATAAACTTGCTGTAAGTCTGTCTTCTCATRTGATGAGGAACCGTAACCCCAGCCACAGCAGCTTTCTTTTTTTTCTAATCATTGCAGTTGAAAATAAAATTGCATTTAATATTTCAAAGGGAAGGATTCTTTCYTTAGTCCTCCAATTTTTCTGCTAAGAAATGCTATTTTGTTTCAAAGCATTATCCGGGAGAAAAAGAAAGCAAGCAACATTTCAAACCGAAGCGCTGTGATAATGTTCTCCGAGGAACRGAACTGGGAGGATTGTGTTGTCAAATTCAAAAAAATCAAAAAAAAGTAACTGTAGTAAAAATCTGAATTATGTATTAATATTTGTCGAAGTTGCAAAGAATTCTGTTGATACAGCTTACAGCAGCAAGCCCTCTGTAGCAAACTCAAGCTACAAAACACGTCAGAGCTGCTCAGCTTTCCAGCCTGGTCAGCCCTGGACGGRTGTCAGCAGCCCCCCAGGCAACATCTCGCCCCGGTTTTTGGAGAGAACTGGGGATGCAGTAGGGTTGGTGAGGCAAAGGGAACAGTCAAGGAACTTGTGGATAATTAGAGAGGGAAATGAAATGCTTTCATTATTGAGAAAATTTTATTTGCTTCTGTCTTCCATGTCTCAGCCTCACTTCGAGACCCTCTAAAATCCCCGGAGCACGCRCTCCCAAACTTCATCTCTGTTTTGCTCTGATCCTTTTAAGGTCTTTCATGGATTATTCATGCAACTTGTGGGCCACAAGAACAGACGTACTGGGGCAGACCGAAGCCTGTCCTTACAACCCTTAACAGGACGAGTGGGGGAGAGGTGTAAGATCAGGGCAGGCTTCCCCAGGAGATGCCGTCGTGGTTGACCATCACCCATTGCTTCTCTCCTTGATGGTGCCCATCCGTGCCATCCCGCGTGGGAGCCCCACTGGAGGGTCCCCTCCCTGCCCACCTTGCCTCTGCCACTTGCGGGTTTTGCAAACTGTTCCGGGTGGCACTCGGCGTTCCGCGGCGAGGGGGGAACATCAGAGTCTTCCTCACTGGCACGTCTCACGTGCTCCCTGTGCCCATTTGTCCAGACGGAATGGGATTTTTCTTCAATAACRTGTAACTTTAACCAAAATAGTTTTTTCCAGACACCCATGTGACCRTTCAGTAGAATTATTTCCGGATCAAATTTTGACTCAGTAGCTCCTATATAAAGTAAAATAGTTTCAAATTCCCCCCCACCGTACTGAGTAAAATATTCCTCCCATTAAATCCCCCATAGCCTTCTCCTCGCAAAATACTAGTGGGCGGTTCTCCACTGAAAAATTGCAACCTAATAGGTGAGAAAAAGGTTGAAAATTACAGGTGATTGAAGAGAGAATTAGAATGGCAGAAAGCCAGCAATTTTTAAGATGCTACCGTAACTACCACTATTATGTATAATTCTTTTTAAGTCTATGGCAAAGTAGATAATGTTAACAAAACTATTAGTATCGCTACACACCGCTATAAATATCATTCCTGTTGTCTCGGAGTAACTGCTTTTCTAATGGGGCCCAGYGAGTTTCATTAATGTATAGATTAGTTCTGCTGGTTTCTTGCTTTTATCTGTAAATTCAATATCCTAGAAAAAAGCTTACCTTAAGAAATATGTGACCTATTACTATATTTTTTTGCAGTGCTTTCTACCATGATAATGGTCTCAGAATTAGTATTCAASCCATCTGATCGCTCTTTTTTAAACTGGCTTAGGTGAGGAGATCATTTTTAGAAAGGATAGGGCACTAAAATCTCTGCTGACTCTTGTGTTTTCTGTGGCAGCGCAATCTGCCATTGAGCTTTCTAATAGGTTTATTATAGATTGGAGGCACTAATTCTCTCAGGTTGGGAATTGTCTTAATTACTAATTTTGTTACTCGTACGGTGGAACAATTGTTCTGGGAGCAGCGTAACCGATGAAGCCTGCTTTCCTATAGACTTGCGTCCTACGAGCCTGTGCCTCGAGACCATAGTCATCYTCGCTGGGGTCCTTTCCTGACCCCTTTTCCCACCCCAGGAGCACAYCCCGGGGCCCCAGCAGGTATAAACGCATCCAGCTCCGCCGCTTTTGACTCTTGAGTACCGCCTACCGCGAAGCAGATGATGGGGGATCGTATTTTTGGTACCGGTGCAAAGCTGACGTCAGCCAAGCCCGTACATCAGGCTGAAGAGATGGTCACTGAGTTCCCGTTGAAGCCTTTTCATCAGTGGGGACGCCRCACCCGAGAACTGATTTTCGTTAAACTCACGGTGACTTCCTTTACTGAGGTCCCTAATCTCTCGCGAAGTTTCGTTAGAATTGGCCAAAATGCAACAGCTGCCATAGAGGGCTTAAAAGACGGGCAGATGGGATGATGATTAAGCTTTCTTTCCTTAAAATTCAAAGTTAAAAATACAAGGTTAAAAATATAAAATGGCAAAACCTGCCATGAAAGATGATTTCATACAGGGGTTTCGATCTGGGGCTTAAATTTTTGGTTTTAGGGGTAAAGACTTCTACCATTTTTGTGTCTGGCCATTCCAATAGTCAGTGAAATATTTAATTTTGTGTTCAGTCTCCCTTTAGGACCGGTTAGGGTCAGCGCTTCGGTCTCCTGCAGTTTAGCAGCAGCTGTAATTTCACTCCTCAAAGCCGTTGGRCGCCGAAGGGCAGATTACAACAAGAAGCCCTTGGTGTTTCTGGTGTCCATCAGCCTTTGGAGTCCTGGACCTGCTGGATGGACAGCCCGTCACCTCGCTGGGACAATGACTGCTTYGGTGGTTGTATTAAATGTTGTATAACAACAGAGCTGAGACTGCTATGGCACCGTCCCCTGTCCCCTCCCTCTGCCTGCCTTGGTGCGGGCTTTGCATCCCTGTGGGCTTCTGGGGAGAGAGATGCTGGATGTTGTGGATCCGGTGCTGTAGACATAATGCAGAGATTCTCTCCAGCATTAGCCAGGACCAGGGAGCGATGCCATTTTTTCTCACTGTTTTAATTTTGCTACGTATTATATTCTATGGAAAGGGAATAATTTTCTTTGACTCCATCTTCTTACCAGCACAGCAGAAAACATCCTTCCCATCTCACCTCTGTCCTGCTCGTAACTCAGGAAACTGTAGGAAATTTCTGCAGAAAAAGAAACAGCAATTAGCGCCTTGTAGCCAAGCCTTTGGCGTTGTGAAGTACACGTTTAGCTCGTTCAGCCTGGTGTGGAATTGGGCTGGCAGGCTGGGAGGGCAGGCTCAGCATACCCCGTCTTCCTAAAACTCGCACGTGTACCAGGACACGGCTAGGGAGTTTATACGGACTTTTCCTGGGTTATATATGAACAGAGCCCCAGGTCTGTCTCAGCAGTAATAGATACGCCTTTCACGAGCTCCTGAAGGTACGTGCGTGGTGGGACGCCGAGCCTGCCCGCTTACCGCGGAGGTAACGGCCGGGTCATCTGCTGATTGCGAGAACCTTCTCCTGTTAAAAAATTACATCTCCACAAATTATTTGTATGCTGGGTGTAGTCGTATAGTTTATTTTTAAAAGCGTGGAAGGTCAGAGTAACTGCAAATCTTTCTCTCTTGGAGTGCTAGCCTCGAGATACCTTGGTGTGCAACGCACAGGGCACCTGGAGGTTTTCCAGCTCCTGGCTGATTTTGCTTACTCTGCTGAGAGTCCCAGGCTTTATTAAACCAGTCATTTCTATGACACAGGGAGAGGGGAAAAAAAACAACACGACTCTTATCCTGGGTAGGCATCGCCTTTCGCTTACGTTAAACGCAGCTTTGTCTATTCAGGCTGCTGCTCTTTTGGGGCAGACCCCTCGTCTCGCTCCTGACAGACCCCCTTGAGCTCCCGGTGCTTCGACGAGCAGCACCGCAGATCCCAGCGGAGCTGCGGGATGGCAGCGGGCGCGCCGGGGGCTCCGCTGGCCCTCAAAACCGGTTTTCGCTGCTGGCTCGTAGGGTGTTTGAGGCTGCTGAAGAAATGAGGGTTATGTTGAGCGTACCATCTGGGTGTCCATCTGCCTGCCTCTGCCTCTTGCCTTCCTTCCGCTCCTTTTTAGCTGTTTATTATCAGCTGGGCAATTTAAAATGCTTATAGAAAGGGTGAAGGTCAAAGATTTGGAATCCCTTTAAAACTGCCAGGTGGGCAGAGAAGGGCCGTCGGTGCTGGAGGGAGAGCCTGAGTTGTTCCCACGTCCCAAAGTGGGTGGGAAAGGGAAGGGGGGTTCCCTCCAGTACCCCCCATATAGCTTTGCTGTCAAGCCTGCAAACGGCTGGGGGACAGGGAGCTTTTGGAGCCGCTCTGCGGGCTGCGCATCTGCGAGTTGTTGGCTGGTTTCGCGGCTGACCTTGCTCCTCTGCGCTTCTCTCCCGGCGTCTCGCTGAAGGTGGCACATGCCTTACAAAAAACGAGAGCTGTCCGGATTATTTAAAATCTCACTTTGCGCTTTCCGGGAAATTTGGACTCAGATGTTTCTCTTCTCTTTGTTTATTTTCAAGCCGGATGGTAGCGTTTATTTCATGCAATTTTAGACGGAGCATACAATAAAATGATGGGCCGAATAGGAAATTCAAAGTGACTGAATTGATATAATTCCTATGTCAGGAAAGAGGTAGTGGTAAGAGGAAAGTAGTCATGGYACCTGAGCAATTGCAGGTGGAAAAAGACCTCTTAGATCCTCATCAGTCTCTTTTGATACTTTTATTTCTGTAAGATCTGAGCATTTCCCATTACTGAATTTACTTACACGTTGACTCCTGTCTCCAGCTGAGTGATTTGGGAGCTTTTTTTATTGCTTGCCTGAGGAACGCTGTATGTTGTAACTCATGTCATAAAAAAGCAATGAAAAATAAGCATGATTATTTCATTGTGCAGATGGGAAAAGATAGGAGCAGCGGAAGAGAGATGCTCTATGTTATGCAGAAAATCTTGCAGAGCTAGCAGTTGAACCCGGGACACCTATAGTCCAGGCAAAATGCCRTTATTACGCAGCCATCCTTCTTCTTTTTCCATCTCTGGTTTGGGCTATCTGGTCGAAATGTAGAGGGTTTTGGTGCGGGTTAAAGCTGGTCCTTTACAGATAAATATTGTCTGCGATAAAGCAGCTCACGAGTTCATCTTTGCTCTCCCYTTAGTTTTCCTGTGGCCAAGACATGGCAGGTGCTCAGTAAAGCAAAACCAGTTGGCAGGTTTTTGCAGTTTATCGAGAGACCTGAGAAGCATTGCATCCGTTGAGGAACTCAGAATACCTTCTTGGGAAAATGGCTGTAAAAGGCTTGATTAATTTATTTATCAGTTCATGCCGGTGTGTAGCCATAGAAGCGGGTGCTGTAGGGGTTGGTTAAGATCAGATTCATCGCGGGGAGCAGCTCCCCGAGCAGCGTTAGTTAACCGGCTCTGGGAACAGGCGCGTGGCTGCCAAGGGAAATCGCGGAGATACGTCTCCTCTCTGCAAGACAGAGGTAAGTGGGAGGCTGAGGCCGACTGAGCAMAGGTTTTTAGGGAAAGAAGAAAAATAAACAGCCAGCGAATTGAGGCGACAAGCCTCGGCGGGCGTACGCTGGAGGAGAGGGACGGCTGAAGGAGATGCTCCGAGCCCACGCGGCGTTGGAGCCTTGGTGCGGTCACCCGTGCGGAGGCAGCACCTGCCTGATGCGGGGGTTTCCTACCGAAGGCAGGTAATTTAAAAAACTGGGAGATCCARTATCTTTCCATTTTTTTTTTCTTCAAAGCCATTCCCATCGTGTACCGGCTTTCCAAGCCTTGTGTGTTTAGGAAGAGTTGCTGCAAGAAAGTTTGATTTGATTTTTGGGAGGAAAAAAAAAAAAAAAAATCAAGCTTGCAGGCTGCATGGTTTTGCTCCTGGTGGAGAGAGGTCAGTCTGCCAGGCTCTCCACAGGTATTTTAGTGAAGTATGACAAATCCCTGCTGTTGCAAAGCACGCCGTGGAGTTGGCCTCCCTGACACTTCGTGGCTGCCCTCGCAATGGTAAGGTCCTAAAGCTTCTCACCGAGTCCGAGATGATGCTTCGGGAGTGGAAACACTCCGTGTTTTTCTATTGTTCTCCAAGTTTAGCTTTGTTGTCTTGTTCCTTATTTCTTTCACGCTGTTTAAACCCTGCTTTGAAGATGGCGTTAATAATTTTTTTCCGGGTCTTTTCTCCGGTGCTCGGTACCAGAGCGTATGAACCTCTGCACGCTTGAACGCGCTCGGTTTCACAATTCTCCATTTTTCAGATGAGGAGGAAAGGTGCGGAAAGACTCACCTCAAAAGCATCACCGTTAGCCATGCGTGGCTGCCTTGAAAATTCACACTCGTGTCGGTGATTTTTGATAAATAATCTGCTGAACGAATCAGGTAACATATGCCACCTCCTGCCAAAACTTTGAGTAACGTTGAGAACTACAATTTAAAAAAA